>VWYI01044822.1:0-102452 GCA_013399455.1 Anthoscopus minutus | reverse complement strand
GTCATAGAAAAAACCACGTTTCTGAATTCCCCAGCACTTCCCTGTCTGGCAGGGGGAAGCTGGGATGGGCGTTACACTCAGGATTGCTTTAAATAACCTGAAAAGGAGAGAGTGGTGGACAGGAGTTTCCCCACAGATATTCAAGAAAGAAATGCCAAAGCCAGAAACCATCTGATGAAAACATGAGTTACATGGACAGAGTTGTTTCAATTCCTCCAGCAGTCAATCTCTCTAAATATTTCAGCCAATCCCTTTGGCTACTGGCAGCTTTCAGAGCCAGGGTGCCCCTGGGATCCCTCTGAACTCTTTACCTCATCGTTCACCATCCATCCTGGTCTTTGGAAACATCCCCTGGCTTGCAGCATCTGGTACCATCCATCCTCCCCTCCCTGGGAGCAGCTTTGTTTCCCAGCGCCTCCTGCCCCTGGGTCGTTGCTGGCTTGAGCAGTCTCTGGCTTTGTTTGCACTGGGGGAAGGACAAAAATCCACGGTAGAGGGCAGAGGGCCAGCAGGATCCAGCACCTGCAATGGCTCTCAAATCTGGCAGGGAACAGCCCTAAACCTCAGCTCCACAGGAAAGAGACACTCTGTGAGTACTGAGGGGCATCTGAGGTCGTTTGGGATCATGTGCACCGAAGGAACATGGGGCTGCGGGGCTCAGCCACAAGATCCTGCTCAGCGGGTGCTGTGGTACCTGCAGAGAGCTGTTCCTGCCCTGCTGAGGGCCAGGATCCCCTTGAACGAGGGCTCTGGAGAGCTGTAAAAGCACTCTCAGGGCAGGATTGGTGCTGCTCCAGCCACACCATCAGCACAAACAGGACGCTCTGCCTTGGCAGGGGCCTCACTGACCCAGCACCAGCTGCTCCAAGGAGCTGCAGGGAAGGTGAGCCCAGGGGATGATGTGAGCACAGCCAGCCATGAAATGTGTGTTTCTGAACTCCCAGGATCCTTCATTTCCAAGAGAGTTTGCAGGAGAACGAGAGGGAAACGTTTAGAAAGGAAGGTTTCCCACTGCGCAGAACAGAGATCCTTCCAATGGGTTCTTTTTGTGCTGCACTGCTGTGTCACATGGGGCTGGATGGAAAGGCCTCTCTGAACCAAGAGAGCTGCTCCCAAATTCCCCAGAGCACAGGGGATGCTGGAATCCCAGTGAGAGCTGTGCAGCTGCTGGCCCCAAGCCACGCATGTGACACTCTAAAAATGGCCACGTCCTGACAGTGCAATTCATGTTTTTTCTCCTGCCTGTTCCTCAAACAGGAAATTTCTCTATCACAGCCAAAGAGAGAAAAGCTTCTTCCTTATCCTGTCACACAATCTGTGCCACAGGCATTTCTGAAGGCTGTGCTGGGATAAATTCTGTACCTGTACAACCTCCCCCTTTAAGGTCAGTTTTCAATGGGGTATATCAAGGCACTCGGTGAAGGAGACAAATATCTTTATTTTTTGCAAGTGAGGAAATACCAGCACATGTGACCTGCAGATACCAAGCTTTTAGATGAATCTCACAGCAAATCTGTGCCTAATTAGCAGCAAAATTAGGTTTCTTCATGCCATTCACAATATTTCCTAGTGTGCCCAGACTGCTCTAACTCCTTTTCTTTGTCTTGCAGGTAGCTCACTGCTGGTCTACAACACTCCATCCCACACAGATTCCTCACGTCTTGCCACCAAAGAAGGTCAGTGCTCTGCATATAAATGTCCTGGATTTGATTGGGTTAAAACTAGACCTTGGTAGTAATATCCTTGGCATGAAAATGTTCTGCTCCACTCTGCATTCACAGCACAGTTAAAAAGAAATAATTCTCATTGTGCAGCCCCACCCAGGCTGGAAAAGCCATCTCTGCTTGTCCAGCCAGCATCATGGCATCAAATGTGTCACTGTCACACTTGTGTTTCTCTGAGCTGGTGGCACATTTTGTGTTCCTGATGTGAACAGTTTGGAATTTCACACAGACAGCAAGGCTTAAGACACTGTTTCTCTCTGAGTTCACAGTTGAAAGGATAAAATCTTCTCACAATAAATTTCACTACTGTAAAGGCCACTCAGGTATTCCAAAACCATCCATGGATCTGTAGCTTGTTTCAACCAGCAAGGAATACCAAATGTATCTTTTTGGCACTTCCATTTTGGAATAGTTTGATTTTTTTGTTTGTTTCAAATAATCCTTTTTTTTTTAACCAGTAGAAATTCTGACCATGCAGCTATAGCTTAGAAACCTTGAAGTTTAAAAGTTAATAACCCTCTTGAGGCTCCTGCAGACTTTGGAGTTGTGTGTCCTTCAATCAAGTGTTTCAGGTTTTCCTCTGCAGCTCCAGCCCTGCTCCTTGTTCTTTTTTTATTGACAAACTGGACTCTGAGTCAGGGTGAAGATGTGAGCGTTGGTGTGATGGGTGTGATCACAGAATCCCAGACTGGTTTGGGTTGGAAGGGACCCTAAGGATCATCTGGTTGCTGTGCATGGCTGTGGGCAGGGACAGGATGAAGCACATCCCTCACCTACACAGAGAAGTTGAATTGATAAAGGCCAAGTAGGGTGACAAGGAGCAAAAATCCGTCCTGTGCTCTGTAACTCCTGTGTAGAGTCTGTAACTCAGTGTAGGGACAGGAGCCTTAAATGGGGTTTTCCTTTCCCTTTGTGCTGCTGCAGGAACATTGGGTTTGTTCCCTGTGCTCTGTTCAGCTCCTCCTTTGAGAAGTTTCTGGGAAGGGATGAAATCTCCTGCCCACCCACCTGGAGCCAGCCTGTCCATGTGCCAGCTCCTCACTGTCACAAACAAACTGTGAAGTACAAACACAGCTCTGCTCTTCAGGAGAACGTGGCTTCATGAACGAGCCACAAGTTTAGATAAAAAAGAGCAGTGGGGAAAGGCAGGACTTTTATTGGAGCAGCTAGAGAGGCAAAACCTCCCATTCCACTGAGGGGCTGCAGCAAACAGACCCCACATTTACCCAGCTCCTCGTGGAGGGTCTGCTGCCTCCTTTCTGTGCTGCTCTCAGAGCCCTCCTTTCTCCTTTCTCCTTGCATTTCATCCCCAACATCTGCCTCGGACCTGGACATGACATCAAGGCTGCTTCTTCTAGCAGCTCCTTTTGGCCAGCCTGTGAATGCCCACTTGAGCTCCCTCCTGTTCTCTGAGGCAGCATCAGTTGATAAAACAGAGCATTACAGAGACAGAGCCACTCAGGCTTTGATCTGGCTGCTGCTTTGACATTAACAATCACTTATTAAAGTTCATCTGAGCTGGGCTTGCTCCTGGGTGAATAAAGTCGGTAGATGTGCTCCTTCACAATTTCCCCTTACAGCCATACCTCTGCTCATTCTGTCTCAGGCCATGCAGTTGCTAAAAATAAAGCCAAGAAAAGTCTGATTTTATTTTTTTTTAAATTATTTTTTTTCCTTAATGAGAAAATCTGTGTAGAACTGCACTCCTCTGATTTTTAAACACTTTGTGACTTGGGCTTTGAGTCACTCAGGCTGAAAGAAATGTGAGGGGAAAGTGTCTCTCCCCCTGCATTTTTAGTGGCCTCGAGAGTCTCTGCAGTGCAGCTGACAGAGCTCTGGGCTCACTGCTGTCAGCGTGGAGCCCTCAGCTTCACATGGAACTTTCATCATGTGTCAATAAAGGACCAAGCACACCCAGGGGGCAGGCAAATAAAAATTGAGAACTACATAGAAATGTTGAAATCCCATCTACTCCTCCCCCATTTCTCCTGTAAGGCATTCATTCCATCCTTCCTTCCACACTGGATTTGGTGTAGCATAAAGTGCCCCACTCCACCCCACTGCAGCTGACTGGGGTTACTGCTGAGATAAGATGTCAGGAAAAGAGCCAGGAGAACACGACAGGCTGGCAGATAAGGAGCTGGGACAGCAGAATGAAGTCACTCACCCAATAGCACAGCAGAAACTGATAATACTCATAAAACTGGACTTGGAATTCCTCAGTCTGGTTTTTTTTAAGAAACAGGATTTTCCTTGTTTCCTTTTTAATGGGCTCACTTCAAGATGATAGTCTCACTCCAAAAGATCATAGTCTTTTGGAAAAGGAATTTCAGGTTTAAAATTATGGGATTTTTTTTACAAGTTTTTAACTTCTCAAAAGATTAAACAGTTTTCTTCATGTCAGTGCATCTGGAACCTACCAATTCTGTAAATATTTCTCCTCTCTACACCTGTGAATAAAAACAGACAAGTTTTTCTAACTACCTTCCCTCGAGGATTCAAATGCAGGTGATGAAATACTACCAAACATGCCAAAGATAGGGAAAAAATACCATTTTCTTCACTCCTGTAATGTTTCTACATAACTAGCGCAAGTAACCTGCTTGTGCAGATCCTAGGGAGAGACAGGAACCCTTTGCATACATTTACACTCTGCTTTACACAACATGTTCCATCCACAACTGCAGAAAAGGAACCCACACATAAAAAATAAAGTGCAGCTGCAGCACAGACAGCTGCAGCTGTTCCAGATGCAGCACAGGGCTCTGGTCCCTCCCCCAGGACCGTGTGCCCAGGAGCACAGGGAGCCTGGCCTGTGTGCCAGGGCTGGGTTTGGTGCCCTGGCTCTGCAGGCAGAGCTGCCCTGGCTGCAGCTGCAGACTTGAGTCCCTTTTTTCCTTCTGTTTTCTCCACTCTCACTCCCTGCAGGGCCAGCTCTGCAAACAGAAGGAGCTGCAGCTCTGCTTGAGGGGAGCTAAAGTGCAGATTTCTGTGGCAGAAATCTGGGGAATCTTTACAGCAGACCCTGGAAGCCCCACAGCTGGAGCCCAGGGCACTGAGTGCTCTCACAGCAGCCAGGTAGAACCCTTATCCTGTCCCACAGACCCCCACTGCCCCAGCTTCACCCCTTCCCAGCCCCATAAATACTCCAAAGGCTGGGACTGAGCGTCATTGGGACAAATTGTCTTCAGCTGCCTCTGAGGAGTAAATTGCTCTAATGAAAATCAGCAGTATTTTTTGGCTGGAGAGCAATTTTCTGGAAAATGGAATGAGGCTGCTCTTGTGGCTGAATGGAAAGAGCTGTGTCCCCCTCCCACTGCAGAGATGGTCAGGGTCATTTTCTGGGACTTTTTGGAGAAATGAATGACCTGCTGTGGGTACTGAAGACAGGGACAGGAATCTGAGCCCACAGATCTTCCCCAGTCCATGGAGACCTTAAACTGCTTTCCTGCAGAATGGTGTCATTTGAGCAGGTTTCCATAGGGAAATGAAAATATTCACATACAACAACATCGGGAGGCCAAAGGGCCATGTCCCCACAGGGTTCTGAGCTCGCTGGCCTCGCTCCAGCACAGTTTTAAAGTTTTTAGTGTGTCAGGGTCTGTGTAATTCGTGTGTTTAATACATGAGCAAAATGCTGGGCAGGAGCTGAAGAGCTGGGGACTCCAGCGAGGCAGAATCCTGGTGTGTGGATGTGTGAAGTTTCCTGTGTCCATGCAACCTGTGGGAATGCCTGGGCTGGGATGTGTGGTGCTTTCCAACACGTGCTGATGCCAGGGAAGGGTGTTTGTGCAGGGAGGGGGCAGAGGCTGTGAAGGGAGGCTCAGCATCACAGGTGAGAATTAACCAGAGCATTCCTGGGGCTGTTTGTCTCTAGGTCATTCAGGATCTTGCTTCAAAAGCTGCATCCAGCACAGTCCTCTGCACATGCTGGGCTCAGCCCAAGGCAATAGAATCCCAGAATCATTTAAATTGGAAAAGCCCTCCCAGGCCATGGAGTCCAAGCTGTGCCAAATCCCCACCACGTCCCCAGCACAGAGCACCGAGTGCCACCTCCAGGTGTTCCTGGGACACCTCCAGCCATGGGGAATCCAGACCTCCCTGGACAGCCCCTTCCAGTGTTTAGCAACTTTTTCCATGAAGAAATTCCAACCTGAGCCTCCCCTAGTACTGCCTGAGGGTGTTTCCTCTTGTCCTGTACTTGTTCCTGGGAGAAATCCCAGCCTTCACCCAGCTCCTGTCAGGGAGCTGCAGAAAGGAATAGGATCCTTCTTGAGCCTTCCAGATTTGGTTGAGAACCAGGCCAAAGTCCCAGAAATCCAATCCAAACTCAAGCAGAGCACTGGAAAAAGAGATGTGGCACCTTTCAAAGAGGGAAGAAATCTCTATGTGAATGCATGAACAGGGATGGAAGGGGGGCAATTTTAGGGGTTTATTCTGACGATCCCGTGTTTATATTCACATTATAGAAGTCGTTGTGTGAACAATGAGGATGTTTGGGTAAAAGGTGTGTGCTTGTGTGTTTGGTGGGGCTGTTGGTAAATTTAAGAAGATAAATCAGTGAACTCTGAAATCAGTGTGATTTCCTGGGACTTTGTACCAATGATCATTTTGAGGCCCTAAGAAAGAGTTTCCTAGCGTTGGAGCATCAATTAAAATCTCTCTCATGCCACTTCCCTGGCACCTCACAAAACCTGTGTCTGTGCAGCTGCTTTTCTCACCATCAGGGCTGCAACCTCCGTTCCCTTTAAACTGGCAGGAACTCCTCAAAACAATTCCCTCCCACTTGTCAAACTGAGTGACAATTTGGGGTAACAGGTTCAGATTTTGGGAGACTGGGGAGAGAGGGGCAGAGACCTCAGGGAATGTGGTTGCATAATCACAGGAAAACACTCTCAAATTCCTGCATAAAACCCTTCTCCTGAAAAGGCCATTTTTCAGATCTAGAAGGCTGTAGTGAAAAATACTGACCACGTTCAATAAACTCTCCTCTGAGTGTGTCAGTGCAGCCCCTTTTCACAGCAAAGGTTTTAAACTCTCCAGCTTCAGTTGTGGCAGAGGAAAAGCAGCAGCAGCTTTGTGCCCTCCTAATTGTCTGTACTTGCTAAAACATTTCTTGATGAAATTTGCGTGTCTGGTGATGAAATATCCCATTTTTAGCTCGGCAGCAGAAAAAGGGGAGGCTTTTTTAGGTCTCCTTTCATTTTGGCTGTGTGGCCAAGCAGGGATTTATGAGTTCAGGGGAGACAGTAGCCAGTGCACTCAGATTGCTTTTTATACTTTCTTTTTTTTAATTGTTTTCCTTTGAAATTCCAGAGTTAGTGTTTTGTCTGCTTTCTCCCTGACCCTCTTCGGAGGCAGGCGTGTGTTTTTTCACCAGAAAAACTGGAAACAAAGAATCGTTGTCTTTAAGCTGTAGCAGGCAGGAAACCCAACTCACAAGGGATCACCCCGAGCCAGCGCTGTCCCAGAGTAGACTCCAGTTCTCTGAATTCAACCTGACAGCTTGTCTGGAGCACTTTCTAAGTAATCATTATCCTTCCTTTTCCCCCAGCAAAAGAGCCATTATTATTTTGCCTGGAGTGCAGTGCAAGGAGTGTTTTTGGGCTGGGGAGGGGGTCACACGTTTGCTCGAGTGCCAGGCCCTCCCTCCCAAAGCCTTGGAAGTGCCTGGGCTGTTTCTTAAAACAAGAGTTAATTTGTTTCCTGATGATGACTTAAAAGCTGTAAAACTGCCATGGCTGTGCATGTGTGTCTTCCCTTTTCTCTCATGTGTGCGTGGCCTTTTTCCCCATGGATGTGAAGTTTGGGGGTTTTTTACTTCTGCATTTGTATGTTTTTCAACAAGAGCAACCTCCAGGCCTGTCAATGGTTTGGTTTTATCCCTGTGCCAGGGGTAAAATCCACCTGGTGCTGTGGGCACCCTCCTGCCCGCTCCTGGCAGTGCTTTGGGAGGTTCTGTAAGTTTGCAGAGGATGTGCAGCTGTGCCTTGGCTGTGCCTGAAGCCCTGCATAGCTCAGGAACATCTCTGCTGGCTGGAGAGCATCTGCTTTTCCAAGCTGGCTCTGGGAGGGATTCTCAGGACACATTCTTCAGTCTCCGTGCACTGTGCATTGGGATTTCTGCTGCTGATATTAAAAAAAGCAACAACAAGGGGGGAAAAAAAAAATCTTCTCATTACTTCCTCCTTTTCTTCATAATGTGTCTTTGTGAGGCTTGCATGGGGTGAGGCAGACGTGGCTCAGGAAGTGCCAGCGCTGCGTGGCTCAGGGATGTTTTTCCAGCCACAGGCACCACTGGGGGCTGCTGCCTCTGGCTGGGAGCAGGCAGGGAGTGACTCTGAGCCTGAGTGGGGAGCAGAGCTGGGGCTCTCAGCTGCCCTGTGGGAGCTCCTTCCCTGCACCCCTGACCAGGGACAGGGCACAGGTGTCAAACCACAGTGACCTATCCTGAGCGTGCCCTGCCAGCTCAGGAAATCCCCTCTGGAAATCACACAGTCCCAGGACAGGTTGGGTTGGAAAGACCTTAAAGCCCATCCAGTCCCAGCCCTGCCTTGGGCAGGGACATTTTCCACCATCCCAGGCTGCTCCAAGCCCCACCCAACCTGGCCTTGGACACTTCCAGGGACAGGAATACTGAATTCTAGTTCTATTCCTACACCATCCAGATCCTATCAGACTCTGCAAATAAGTGGGCTTCAGCCACAGGGCTTTAATCCACCACTGATTTAGAATAGGAGTTCAATCAGAAATGTTTGATCCCTCTGACCTGTATTTCTATAAAGGGAGCAATTCATACCCAGGCAGACACTCCTCAAGCTAAATCTGTTCTTCACATCCATCTCTGCAACCAATTTCACACCTAAGTCCAGCAGTCAGTCCCATCTCACTTGGTTTGAGCTGACTTCAGGTCAAAACCCAGTATTGTTCCAGGCCTGGATTTGGGATCTGTAAAACAGGTTAACAGCAATGTAGAGATCAAAGAATCACAGAATCATTCAGATTGGAAAGGCCTCTGAGATCATTGAGTCCAACAGTGCAACCAGATGGATTCAAAAGATGGCTTAATAATATTTTTCAATTGTGAAATAATCAAAGAGCCCAATAATGTAAAATAGAAGTAGTTTTGAAATCATTCTGCACTCAGTGAGTTGTTTCCTCTTAGTGGACAGACTCAGAATTACTGATTTGCACCTCTGGCCCCTGGAGTGGTGGTTCCTTAGCTCAAGGAACAGCATATTGTGTCTTGAAGGGGAAAATAAAGAGTTTGGTTTTTGAAGGACTGGGAAGTCTCATATAACCATGGGAACAGTCACAGTACCACTGGCCAGGAATGACAAAGAGCATGGCATGTGGCACATGTGCTAATTAATTGTTTTAATTAGCAGAGATAGTAAGTTGAAAAGCAGGTTCTTGCAGGATGAGTAATGCTGTGAGGTTGTGAGGCCTCAGTGTGCTCAGTTGTGACACACATGTCCCTGGGCCTGGGGAGATGTGAAGTTGGAAGAGCCTTTGGAAAAGGCCACAGGAGTCCTCAGACCCTGCCCTGCTCCAGTCCCTGTCCCACCATCCCCGCCCACACCTACAGACAGGTGAGAGCCCAGAGCCTTCACAGCTTTGTGCTGAGAGGAGCTGGAGCTCCTGGTAGGTTTGTGGGACAGTCAGAAATGTCCCGTGTGTGTATGGGGCAGTCAGAAATGTCCTGTGGGTGTGGAGGAGGTGTCCTGTGGGTGTGGAGCACTCAGAATGTGTCCACTGAGCTCGGGAGGGACTTTATGGGCTCTACAGCTTAAATGCTTGCTGCCACCATTTAAACCAGTCCATTGGATGTTTCTAGGAGGAGCTGGAGGTGATTTTGGCTCCCTGGCCCCTGCAGAAAGCCACAGCCTGGGTTTTTGCTCTCCAGCTGGCTTTGAACACCACCACAGCTCCTTGATGGGATCTCCGTGAGGGGGAAGGAGGCAGTGGGAGGGCTGGACTCCTGGGAGGTGGGCAGACCTCGCTGACCTGCTTGGCTTGCAGCAGGAGAGGGGTTTGGGGTTTGTTCTCACGTTGGGACTTTTCCAAGGCACCAGGGGAGTGCCACCATTCACAGCCTCACCTGGGCAGGAAAGGCCCTGGGGTCCTGTGCCCTCCTCTCCCTCTCTCCCCATAAAGTGGCTGCTGCAAAATAGACCCCAAGGGACCACTTGGATTAATCACAGGTCTGCGTCCCCCAGGACACCTGGGTCTGCTTTCCCCATTTAGGAAAGCTAATTTAAATTCCAGCTACCAGGCTAGGGTCCTTTCTTCCTCCTGAAGCAGGAGGACTCCTTGCAAAACCTAGCCTGAATTCTGCATGGTAATGCATGGCCCAAGCCTGGAGGGCAGGAGGAACTGTTCTGGGATGACCTGTGTCACCTGCATTGGGAGCACAGGTATTTCCAGGCAGGACTTGGCCTTAGAGATTTCAGTTAAGCAAACCAGGAGAGGGGAAGGAGAAGTCTGCAAATCTGAAGTGAGTGATGAGATCCACAGACTTCTCCAGGTACCTGACACTCCTTTCCCTCCATCCCTCTAAAGAGGTTGCCACAAATTAGACCCCAGGGGACCACGTAGCCACATCACAGGTCTGGGTCCCCCTTGGGCACCTGGATCTGCCTTCCCCTGTCTCCCTTCCTGGCTCTGTCTCCATGGCTTAGGACAAACCCCTTCCCACCCTCCAGCTGCAAAATTTCCTTGGAGGTACCAGCTCCAGAGATTCCTGGGCTCTCCATTCCTTCCCAGTCTTGCCTGCAGTGCCAGCATGGATAGCATTCCGAGTAAGATTCCCCAGTGCCCACAAAGCATTTAGTCCATAAATGATTGAGCAGGCCTCACTATATCCATTCTGGAAAAATAAAGGGCTAAAGAATGAGTATATTCCAGACCCAGAGCTCGTTGTTCTCCTGGAAAGCCTCATCAGGGCTGGTAGCACAAAGTGGTGCCTGACTCAGGCCTGGCTGAGAAAGCTCCTCCGGAGGGAGCAGGATGAAGGGGCTGTCAGCACTTCCCAGCAGCTCAGGAAGTGCAGGCACTGTGAGCCCATTGTTCAGTGAAGCCCCCCCTTGCCTCCCCTCTGTCCCAAACTCTCAGATTTATAAAACACCAGGGGGGTTTTTTTTATTATTTTTTTGAACCTTTTAAAGCTTATCAGGGAGGGTTTGCTCCCTAATACATCATATCCCAAACACAGACTCCCTAAAGCCTTGCTCACTGGGCTGCGCTCAGGCTGACAGGACCAACACAGATTTGGGATCACGGTGTGGAAATCCACCTGGGGGTTTTCAGGCTGGTTTTCTGGGAAGGGAGTCTGTGTGTCTGCCCATCTGCCCCCAGTAATATCTATCAGTCTGTTCAGACTAAATATGCCCCAGAGGTGCTGGGAGTGGACACAGCTCCAGGGGGCAGGGGCTGTTTAGAGAGCTGGGCACAGAGAGCGGCAAGGTGGAAGCCAAGGGAGATTTGGGGTGAGAAAGCGGAGACCAGGGCTAAGAGCCTGATTTCTGGGAAAGGCAGTGCATCCAGAAAAGGCAGCTAAAGCCTGCAGAAAATGCATTTATACCTGTGAATAAATAAAATTATATTTAACCTTCTTCCCAGGCGCGCTGTGAGTGTGAATGTTTGCAAAGCTGTGAGATCCTCAGTTGAAAGGTGCTGTGGAAGTGCAAAGCATTATTAATATCCTTTACCTTCCTCCTAATAGACTGAGCATTCATGCCGGGGAATTTCTGGACATAAACCAGACTGCTGCAGAATGACAGTCCTTGAAAGCATCTATGATTTATTTGCTGCACTTTAATTCCATTTTGTATTGAACACACATTTGTCATAGGGCTCTTGTTCCATGGGACCTTTTAAGTCTAACCAAGACATGGGGACCTGATCCCTTCTGGGATAAATTTGCCCCCACTTCACTATGGCCATGTGCTGATTTACACCAGGAGAGGACACCAGTCCAAGTCTTTTAATTGAAATTCCATCTCATGGCAAGTTTTGTGTAAAATCCAAATGGTTTAAATGACAAATAAGACTCTCCCTGTCACCATCTGGCTGGAGTTCTGTAGGATCTCTTTGAGCCACTGGGTGTCAGGTCCTGGGAATGATCCTGTTTTTGCAGGAACCTGAGTCTCTGGATAGGTTCCCTGACTCTGCCTTTTCCATTTTGCTTTAAACACATTCAGCCTTCGAGCCTGGGCCTGGGGAAAACGTCCCAGCAGCACCAAGGCAGTGCCCAGGCCCTCTGTGCCTTGTCCTGTCTGGCCACAGCAGCAGGGACAAGGGTCTGGAGTGGGACAGGGATCCCAAATGGGAACAGGGATCCCAAATGGTACAGGGATCCCAAATGGGAACAGGGATCCCAAATGGTACAGGGATCCCAAATGGTACAGGGATCCCAAATGGGACAGGGATCCCAAATGGGACAGGAATCCCAAATGGTACAGGGATCCCAAATGGGAACACGGATCCCAAATGGGAACAGGGATCCCAAATGAGCCAGGAATCCCGAATGGGACAGGGATCCCAAATGGGGACAGGGATCTCTTTTGGGACAGGTCTCTCTGCTGGAACAGCCTGTGTGAGGGTGTCACCTCCCTCTTCCCAAGCTGTCCCATCCCATTCTTTGTCCCAGCTGAAACCACAGTGGTTTGTTTTCCAGTCTGATCTATTTGCAGTGTGGTTTGTGGTTTCTGAAAAAAGGGAAAAAAACAAACAAGTAAAATAAAAATAAAAGCAGGCAGATTACACGAGCTCTGTTTTCCCCCATTCCTCTTTCTTCCCTCCTCATCTGGCTCCCTTACCCTGCCCTCTCCCGTCCCTCTGTGTTTTCTTTTCCATGCCAATAACTCAAGGCTGTAATTTCAAAGCCTCAGCGGCTTTCCCAGCGCTGGAGAAATGCTCCAGTGACTGGGATGGGCCCTCAGGGAGCTGCACAGCCCCACAAGCAGGAGATACTGGGCAGAGGGGCACTTGGGATGTCCCTGGAGGATGCTTTTCCTCCTTTTTCCTCTCCTTATTGCGACCTCAAATCCTCAGCCTCCCAAGGTTTAAAATCCTCATTTAATTTCTGTAAATCTTAATTTAATTTCTGAAATAATTACAGGGTTCACCTCCTCCTCTGCCTGTGGTCCTCTGGATCTTGGGATAAGAGAAAGGAGTCTCCTTTTGGCTGGGATGGGTTACACTGAGTGCAATGACAGCATTTCATGGTCAGAATGTGTCAAGCTTGAGAATTGCCCAAAGAGCCCCGTTGTTGCATTTACACCCCATTTACTCCTCTGTGAGGGGCTAGGGAAGCACTGGAGATGTGGGAAAGGAAGAAAACGCAGCCCTACAGAAGCCAAGCTAGCTGAGACCACGAGGCAAAGCCAGATTCTTACAAGTTTTTTCTAGGAAAAGTTCATTTAAACCCCTCTGTGCCTGTTGTCTTTTGTCATTAGATCCCTCCGATGATGCAATCAGGAGGGCAGGGTGGGGCAGTAATGGGAATTCTGGCCTCTCCAAAAGTAAGTTGTCCCAATGGAGATCACAAACTGTGCCATGGAAGATTAAAATGAGACTTGGGCACAGCTGACCTGTGTTAGGAGTGTCAGAAGGGCAGAAGATTTGGGGACAGATAAGTAGAATGATGTTATGGACTGAGTAATTCTTCTAGGGTTTGGTTAGGGGGCCAGGAGCCCTTCCTCTGCACAGACACCTGTTAATCATGGGCCTGTCCCATGCTGAGATGATTTTAGGGACAGAGCTGGACAGTTCAGGCACATTGTGAGAGTTTCTGCCAACCTTCCAGAAAGGCAAAGTCCAGCAGGCAGATGGGGCCCCTCACACCCAGTTCTTATGGGTTTAGAGTGCCTTGGATTCCCAGTACGGGGGTGACATCCCAGACCAATTCTCTGTCCCTAAAATCCATGTTTGGGCTGGCACAGCTCTGACCTGCTGTCCCCTGGCCATTGCTGGGGCTTCTCCTTGTGCAGGGCAGGCACATCTGCCCCTCAGCAAGGCACTCTTGGTGTAAATCCATGTGGCAGCACCCGGCAGAGACCCCTCCCTTTGCCCTGCAGCTTCCTGAGCTCTGCTCATCCCAAATGTGAGAACTAATCTTTGAGCCACAGTTTTCTGTTGTGAGAAATGATACAAAAAAGAGGCACAGATCTTCCTGTGGAAGGGATTTATACAAATCACTGTATTTTCAACCAAATGTTTGATAAACTCCCTTTTTATCTTTTTGCCTAAAAAAGAATTTGCATTTGCAAAAAATATGGGGAGAGCTCCAGCATGGAAGGAGGTCAGAATTTGTACGTGTAATTTTTTGTTCACAACATGGATGCGAACTAGAATGGAAGTTCAATTGTAATAAAAGATAGAATGAAGTATATACATAACATTTTCCTGGTCTCACTGCCTTTTTGGCAAATTATTTATATAATGCTTTCCTTATTGGTGTATTTCTGTTTTACACTGAAAAGTTAAATTTCTAGGAACATCTCTTAATTTTATAATGAAATCCCCAACATATCAGCTCTTCGTCTGAGCAGTTGCTGTGGTTCCTGTGGGATGTATTTTGTACTTTGTACCTGTTCTCTGTCCCTATAAACCCCTTCTCTCTTTCCAGGCCCTCCTGTTGCAGGGACACAAAATGTGAATAAGACAACGGAGCAGCAGCGGCCCCAGCCAGGTGCGAGTGAATTCTGTGCCCCTTGGCCTGGGGGCAGCATGGGGAAATTCGCGGATGGAGCAGCCCCAGGCAGGGGGAGGGCTCAGGACAGGGACTGAGCTGTGCCAGCTCTTCCCAGCGGGCTCCATGGGGCCGCTCTGCCCCTCCCCAGCCAAAGGCGCATCCCTGTGCCAGGACCTGCAGTGTCCCCGTGGGCTGAGCCCCTTGCAGCATCCCGGCTTGTCCCTTCCTGCTGGAGGCGTCTCCAGCCATTCCAGCCGGGCTTCCAGAGCCGAGCAGAGGAGGGAAGCAGCCCCACTGTGCCTTCCCACCTTCCCTGCCCGGCACAGCTGCTTTCCATCTCCTGCCTCTGCTCTGGGGCTTGGTGCTCTTGGCGCCGATTCAATCCACGAGCTGCAGATCCAAATCACCACAACCAGAGAGAGGCAGAGGACAAGTGAGAGATTAGGGCTGAGGAGGCCCCACAGAAAGGGAAGGAGGAATTCATTCCTAATAAAGGCTTTGTAGGGTTTTCAAGAACCACTCAGCCTTGGTGGAGCCAGCGACAAACTCCTGTTCCTCTCATCTCTCTAATGCAGTGTTTGCTTCACAAAGAGAGATTTGGGGGAACAGTCCCTGCCCTCCCAGGGCAGCAAGCTCAGCTGCTAACAAGTGATTCTGAAAATCTCATCTGCTTTCCTTTTTATTTAGCTTGTTTTTGTTAGGAGAAATACATTTGCTTTTGGTTCGTGGCTGTTCTCCTATCCCACAAGATTTTTTCACGTTTGATGTTTTCTGGTTGTCACACAGTGCAGGGTATGTCCAAGGAGATCCCAGACTGCAAAAGCAGGCAGATCTGAGAGAAGTGCCAGGAACTCTGGCTGTGCCATTTTGGATTCCAGAAATACTTGGTGGTTGTTTGCTAATAAAGAAAGACCGAGCACTTCCAGGCCCTGGGAGAAGGGGCAGAAAGAGTAAAGAAAGAAAACGAAAATTTGGTTTCTAGAACAAAAATAATGACCTGGAGTTTCTTTTTGATGAAACATCCTTTAAATTTTGTTGGATGATTTTTTTTTTACTTTATTTTTTAGATCCCTACCAAATCCTGGGGCCCACCAGCAGCCGTCTTGCCAATCCAGGTGAGTTCATTTTACATTTCTGACTGCCCTTATCAAAGATGTGAATTTTCCTTTGGAGATGCTGCTCCAGCCTGCACTGAGGCCACAGCTGCTGTCCCTGCACCCCTGGGGGGACCTGTGAGAGCCACTGAACTCGGTAGCTGTGACCTCACAAGGGCTTTTGCCAAAATCCTTACAGAAAAGTGAGGAAAGTAGGGCAGCATCATCTCTGTTGGGGCAAAATCACCGTCCTGGATGTTCTGACCCAGCACTCTCTTAGAAGAGTTTTATAGGGGACTTAAGTGCTGGTCTCACAGATTTGCAGTGCATATTAATTTTTCACTGCCTGCTGTGGGTTACAAGAACAAAGGCACAAAACATCTCTGAAAGTCACTTTGAGTTACTTTGAGAGTAACTGTCCCTAGCACATCATCTGCAGTAAATAATCCCTGATTTTAGGGAGTAAACCCTGGAGCAAATCCTGCTTGAACTAACCAAACTTGTACACATGGAGTGCCTGTAAGGAAACAGCCTCCTAAGGCTCTTAACTTACCCTTAACTACTTGTACAACTTCACCGAGTAAAACCAGCAGTCACCTGGGGAACAAATCATTCTGTGTAACTCAGATCATCCACCAGAAAGAGCTGGAGGTGTCCAACACAATCTCCATGGCAAAGTGAGCAGTGAACAGGTGAAGTACACTGAGCTAACCAGTCAGTGAAAACTCTGCAGTGTCCTCACAGAAAGCCTTGTTTATGAATAGCCCAAGGATTTTAAGGCCAAAGGCAACCATTATGAAATGTAATGAGACCTCAAGCCCAAGCCCAGAACAAAGGGCTGAGTAACTTGTTTGCTGGGAACAGTTTATCCACTGCTAGGGCCGCCTTTGCAGGGCCTGAAGGAGCAGTTCCCAGCTGAGATTGAGATAGCCCTTCTGTTTCCTGCCTTTGTCCGTGCCGCGGCGCAGGAAGCCCCGAGTCATTTCCCTTCCCCTTGGCTCATGTCTGCAGGGAGCGGGCAGATCCAGCTGTGGCAGTTCCTGCTGGAGCTGCTGTCGGACAGCTCCAACTCCAACTGCATCACCTGGGAGGGCACCAACGGCGAGTTCAAGATGACGGACCCTGACGAGGTGGCGCGGCGCTGGGGCGAGAGGAAAAGCAAACCCAACATGAATTACGACAAGCTGAGCCGGGCGCTGCGATACTACTACGACAAGAACATTATGACCAAAGTGCATGGCAAGAGGTATGCCTACAAATTTGACTTTCATGGCATTGCCCAGGCCCTGCAGCCCCACCCCACCGAGTCCTCCATGTACAAGTACCCATCGGATCTGTCCTACATGCCGTCCTATCATGCCCACCAGCAGAAGGTGAACTTTGTGCCCCCACACCCCTCCTCCATGCCTGTCACATCATCCAGTTTCTTTGGAGCAGCCTCTCCCTATTGGACCTCCCCTGCTGGAAGCATTTACCCCAACCCCAACGTGCCCCGCCACCCCAACGCCCACGTCACACCACACTTGGGCAGCTATTACTAAATGCTTTCATCTGCCAGTGGCCTTCAGCAGTCTGGTTGGACTTTTTCTTTACTCCTGGGATTTTTATGGTTTTTGGGGGGACCCTTAATGGATAATTGTGGCCTTTCTGGGGAAGAATTAAAACTGGATATTTGATATTCCTGGACCAAACATTTTACTTTTGTAACTTTGCCTCTTGTGTCTTGAACTGAGAGACGGAAGCTCCTGTGGGCCAGTACTCTGCATTTTCTTTGGGGTTTAAGGCTGGTGTCCTCTGAAGAAAGTGACCATGAAGACAGATCACCATTCCCTGGAATGATTATTAGCTTTTGGATGAGAGGAATTTTTAAGGATTCAAAGGCTTTGGACAAGGCATAGATCCAACAGTGGGTTGTAGGAAAATATGACCACAATGGGGTTTTTCTTACTGGCCATTTGACCATTCAGTGGAGGACACTGGGCTGCAGGGGACCACAACTGGAATCTTAGATCTAAGGCAGAGGAGGATTTTCACCCAACTGGAAATTAAATATATATATATATTCATATATATATATGTACATGTATATTTTAAGAAGTAAAGGGCATTGAAGGAACTTTTCTAGAGTACAACTTCATTTGATTGTATGTGAACTCAGAAAGCAGCAGAAACCAGAACAAAGCATAACACAAAGTCAAGCACAGACATTCCTTGAAAGCAGAAGTGAAGTGAATAAACGACAGCAGGTCCCTGGCTCTGCCCGAGCCGCGGGGCTCTGGGAGCACCGATCCGCGAACGCTGTGCGTTTGTCAGCCCGCCAAACCTAGGGTCAACAAACCAGAAGGCAAATTACTGTATAAATTATGCAGAGTTATTGTTCCCTATATCTCACAGTTTTAAAAGAAAGAGTAAATAAAACGAGTTGACCTCGGTCACAAATGCAGGTTTGTTTTTTACTATCAGCTCGGTTGTTTTTGTTTATTTTTTTAATGTAATTTGTACATCTTTTCAATCTGTACATTTGGGCTGTAGCTTTGTACTTTTTGCTAAAAGAAAAAAAAAAAAAGACATGAGTAATGTATCTGTTGGAGAATAGGCTTGGTCCTGCAATGGGATGCATGACTGACCCCCAAAGTGGCCAGAAATCTTCAGATTGTCCTGGGTTTGTCTAGAGGAGAGGATCTGTTGTAGCTGTCTGCAAATTAACTCCACTTACTATTGAGGCTGATTGAAAACAGGCCCAACATCTCAAGGCAACCATTGCAATATTCTGCTTTTCACCCAAATCCTGAACTTTGGGAAGATCTTAACCACTTCATAGATAAAACAACAAAATACTCCTCGTTTCACTGCCTTCTGCTGGGGGGTTCTGTGGAAATCCAACCCCTTCCAGAGCTCTCAGCCATCCCCAGCTTTGCACATGTGAATGTGACGCTGCACAAGCAGCGGTTTGGTGCCATAAACAGAGGGTAAACCACAAGCATTTGGGGTTTGGAACAGATGTCTGGGGGGCGAGATTTCCATGTACAAGCCATTAGCTGGCTTGTATTAAGTGGAAGCCAATTAACAGGATCACAACTATCTAGTCTAGACCAACCCCTGGGACTCTGTGGGCCGGGATTTGGTCCATGTGCATCCGATTGCAGGAGGGGAGTCTGAAACCAGAGCATTGGAGTCTGCTCAGAATGTTAAACACAAGCACTGATGCCATTATTTAACAAAGTGAGAAGATCAAGCTAATACAGTTAGGTCTTAGTGCTTTTGGGGTGTTTTTAAGTAACATTTCTGCAATAATCGCAAAATTTAAGTATGAAGGAACTACCCATGGAAATGGGGCTTTTGCTACTATATATATGCAATGTACTTTTTGGATATTAAAATATATATAATTTTGCAAGCTATCTTGGTGTTTTGTTGTGGTTTTTTAAAATGTATTAATATTACAATGAAACAGTTGTATGAAGAAGATGATGTAAGAAAAAGTGACAAAATAAATGGTGGTTTTCTTCTCTAAGGCATCACATTGTTCTACTGTCTCCCTCCCCTCTCACACTTGCATGCACTTGAAATCAAATTTAGCTAAAAAGGGAAAGAAAGCAGCTCCACAGTAGTGGCAACCCATCCTGATCCCTGTAGTACTGACCTCTCATTCCAAAAAATTGTTGCCAGAGTTGATCAGACTGGATTTGGTTGTTGAAGGGATTAAAACCCAGGCTCTGGCTTTTGTCCATGGAGAGACAGAGAAAGTGGAGGCGCAGCCAGAGCTCAGAAGCTGAAGTGTCAAGGTGGCTCTTGGGGTGCCCCAGGGCCCTCCAGGAATGTCAGTGTGTGCCCAGCCTGCTCCAGTTTCCCACCTATCCCCAGTGCTCCGCTGCATTCCTGAGGTGGGGCTGCAAAAACAAGCTTTGCCAAGGAATCTTCTGATTGTGGATAAAGGTCAGGCCGAGGCACTTCCTGCAGTTTTGCACAGTGGTCCTGAGAGATATCTGGAGCTCCTGCAGACCTGATAAAGCCTTGGGAAGCCAGGGCTGCACAAGCACAGCACTTCCTTCCTGCACACAACCTTTTGTTGCTGAGAGCCAGAACAAAGCTTGATGGGCTCGGGAAAAGGGCCACTTCCAGCACCCCAGAGCTGCTCCCTCTGTGGGTTCCAGCAGAGTTGCTCAATTTAGACAAGAGCGAGTGGTTTGTAGCTTATCTCCGTTGTTTTCCACTGCAGCACCAGCAAAATTAATTCTGGCTGCGCAGCATTAGTGGAAATATCAAGTATTTTATTTGAATACTGTGTACTGCCCACCTGCCAGTAATAGCAAAATCAGAAGATGAGACTGCACAAAAGCATCTAAAGGCAGAATCTGAAGGTTATCAGAGTGCAAAGATGTCCCTGATAGCAAAACATGGCCAGCAGGAACCTTGGGGGGAAAAAAAAAGACATTTGAAAATAACCAACAATTTAGGAAGCATCTGATCCTGGCTGCCCAGTGTGTTAAAGGAGCCCTCCTGAGATGGGAGGTGGTCAGCAGCATCCCAGCCCAGGTCTTCTCTGCCCCCTTTCATCCTTCCCTTCAGGGTACGTGCTGGCATTAGTCCTCAGTATTCACCAGTATTTAGCTTCAGATATTGATTTTTTTCTAGTAATTGCTAATATTTAGCTTTAGACAGATTTTGCCTCCCACTCCAGGCATTCCCATGGAATCCAGAGATCTTAGAGCAAGGAGCTCTTACCCCAGAGTTCCAGACAGCCTCACACTGCTGGGGCACTTCCCAGGCACCTTTTAGAGCATTTTCATAAGATCTTAATAATTTACATTCCTCCTGTAGAGAAAGAGTAATAAGACAAAGAATAGAGTAGGTAATTTGTACCTCTCGAAATCAGCCTGGCTTGGCCACACAGGAAGTGCCAGGGGTGGGAACAGGGGGATCTCCCCTGCCAGCCCAGGTTTCTGGGGCACACTGGGACAAAGCTAACAAGGAATTTGACAGCGCTAATGCTACTTTCTGCTTTTCCCAGGAGGACAAGGCAGATGGAATTCATGTATTTCAGGCTTAAATCAGAGAGTTTACCAGACAGATGGTTGGGATCACATGGCTGTGGGCTGGGAGTCAGCAGGGGCAGCAGAAAACCTCTGCATCAACATTCAGGACTCAGAGCTCCCCGGGAAACCCAGCTCCCGTTGCAATCAGGGTGAATTCAGCTGCTGATTTCCAGGGATCTGGTATTTCCCCAGGATTTCTGTTCCACCAGCCTCAAACCCTGGGTGGGATCTAGCTCAAAGATGCCAGACCGGAATTAACTCTTCATTCCTCCATCGATAGAGAGTGCAGCCTGTACAGTGCATAGAATCTGCGATGGCTTTATCGGCTCAGGGCTCTGGATCTCTGTGCCGTGCTCAGGCCGGCAGAATCTCCCCCCTGCCGCCCCTGCCGGGCTGGCCAGGGACACCGGCAGCCCTTGGGAGCACAACGGGATGTCCCCAGGGGGTATCCCCAGGGTCGGTGTCCCCAGGGGATGTTCCCAGTGGGTGTCCCCAGGGTGGGTGTCCCCAGGGTGGGTGTCCCCAGGGGGTGTTCCCAGTGGGTGTCCCCAGGGGGTGTTCCCCGGGTGGGTGNATATCTATTATTTCTATAATATATCTATTATATCTATAATATAGCTACTAATATATTACTATTCTAATAATATATTAATATCTATTAATAATACATAACATATTGTATCTATTCTATCTATAATACATTATATCTATTCTATCTATCTATCAATCACCTGTATACACTTGCCACACCCTTTAAAGTGTCCAAGGCCAGACTGGATGGGGCTTGGAGCAGTGTGGGACAGTGCCCATGGCAAGAAGTGGAATGGGATGAGCTTTAAGGTCCCTTCCAACCCAAACCACTCTGGGGTTCCATATAGATTTATGTGTATTTATAGAACAGTACATGTATACATACATATTTTATATAATTGTGTTTGAATATGTAAAATATTTGGTAAAATAGTGTACTGTAGTGTTAAGGTAAAACAAATTAAGAACGGGGCTCAGCTTGGGGCAGATGTTNCCCCCCTGCCGCCCCTGCCGGGCTGGCCAGGGACACCGGCAGCCCTTGGGAGCACAACGGGATGTCCCCAGGGGGTATCCCCAGGGTCGGTGTCCCCAGGGGATGTTCCCAGTGGGTGTCCCCAGGGTGGGTGTCCCCAGGGTGGGTGTCCCCAGGGGGTGTTCCCAGTGGGTGTCCCCAGGGGGTGTTCCCCGGGTGGGTGTCCCCAGGGTGGGTGTCCCCAGGGGATGTCCCAGGGTGGGTGTCTCCAGGGTGGGTGTCTCCAGGGTGGGTGTTCCCAGGGTCTCCGTGCCCTGGCTGAACGGGGTTGTGCTGGGAGCGTTGGCANCAATCACCTGTATACACTTGCCACACCCTTTAAAGTGTCCAAGGCCAGACTGGATGGGGCTTGGAGCAGTGTGGGACAGTGCCCATGGCAAGAAGTGGAATGGGATGAGCTTTAAGGTCCCTTCCAACCCAAACCACTCTGGGGTTCCATATAGATTTATGTGTATTTATAGAACAGTACATGTATACATACATATTTTATATAATTGTGTTTGAATATGTAAAATATTTGGTAAAATAGTGTACTGTAGTGTTAAGGTAAAACAAATTAAGAACGGGGCTCAGCTTGGGGCAGATGTTTCTGTGGAGGATTTAAAACTTCCCTTAATGTTCCATTTCTGGAGGCTCAAGCCTGACAGGGAGCTGAGCGGAGCCACCAAATCCTCAGCCAGCACATTCCAAGCTCTGCAGACCCAGGCTGGGTTACCGGCATCCCAAACTTGCTGTGGGAATTTGGGGAGCAGCATCTTTCTCCGTGAGGGACAGAGAGGAGCAGGGGGGCCTGGCATGGGGGTGGAAGGAGATGAGCTTTAGGGTCCTTTCCAGCCCACACCATCCTGGGGCTCTGGGCTGGTTCCATAGCAGGGCTTGTGGTGCTCCAGGCGCAGCAGCATGAAGGGATGAGATTTGGGCTCCCAGAACCATCCCAAGGGATGTGATGGCTCTGCAGGCTCTGCCACAGCGGCAGTGACTCCCTGGGGAGGGTTGGGGCACAGCACAAGCACTTCCAGAGCACAGAGGAGCTTCATACGAGCAGGAGCCTTGGGCGCTGCTGCAGAACCAGCGCAGCCAGGACTCGGGGCCGTCCCGAGGTGGTCTGCAGTAGAATCCCGGAATCAATGAGATTGGAAAAGCCCTCTGAGGTCATGGAATCCAAGCATTAACCCAGCACCATTGTGCTGTTGGGTTTAAGCAGCTGGGGAAACCGAGCTGCAGAGCAGGGAGCAGAGTCTGGTGTGACGTTCCAGAGCAGAGTTCCCTATGGAATATGGGTCTCTCCAGACCCAACCTCGCCGCTCCTGATCCACCCGCTCTGCTCTGGGCAGAGCAGCCGATGTTTACAGCTCCCAGCCCCCAACTCACATCACCTCCGAATTCACCGCCGAGAATTCCCAACACTTCTGTGGAGGGGCTAAATATATCCTGCTAGCACAGCCCGTGCCAAACCCGAGCCACTAAACGCATCGAACTTTGTGTAATAAAACACGGAACAGTGCCAATAAATCCTTGATTGGTTTTTCAAGGTTGCCGCGGTCGCCCTGAGGAGTTTGGGGCCGCGGAGCGGCTGATCCGCAGGTGAGCGGTGCCATCCTGTGGCAGCGGCACAGAAAACACTGCGGGGATTGCTGCATCCCCGATGCTCCCCAGCATCCCCGATGCTCCCCAGCATTCCCGACGCTCCCCAGCATTCCCGACGCTCCCCAGCATTCCCGACGCTCCCCAGCATCCCCGATGCTCCCCAGCATCCCCGACGCTCCCCAGCATCCCCGATGCTCCCCAGCATCCCCGATGCTCCCCAGCATCCCTGCTCTCCCCACCATCCCTGTGCCCTCCCCAGCAGCCCGACCTCTCTCTGTGCTGGGCTGTCACAATGGATTCATGTGGTGATTTTGCACAGCTGGTTGGGATATGGTTGCCCAGGAGAGTGAGGGCTTAATGCTTTCTGTGCTTAAATTTGGCCAGCAGCGTAAAAAATGGAGACACCAAATGAGTCAGTCTCATCTCCAGCCTCCCCTCGCTCATCCACCTCCCCTGAGCCGGCAGAATTTATGTGCAGCAGTGAATCTGCTCAAGTGCAAGTGTCCCCAGGCAGATGCTTCCACCCCAGGAATGTGCCTGAGCTTGGCCTCAGGAATTCTCTTTTTCTGTGTATTCAAGCAGCCACGGAGAGAGCTTCAGCCTTCCTCATTCTTGTTCCAGTGATGCTGTCACGGGGCTAAATGTGACTTAGGGCCAGTGCTGGTGGTCCCAGAGGTTCCCTGAGCTGCAGCAGGACTTTACACCAATTTAGGTTTAGGTTTAGGTTTAGGAACTTACACAATTTCCCTCTCTGCTCACATTCCTGGTCTGGAGCTGTGTTTTCTCCCTGCTCCTGTGGGGAGTAGGAGGCGAGCCAGCACCACAACCATGGATCAAGGCAGGGGTGATTTTAGGGGGAAAAAATGAAATCCTGGCTGTTTCCAGCAGAATTCGCAAGGGTATGACCACCTCAGTTTGTCTGGGGAGAGAGAAGGGGATGGGACACCTCTGCTGCCACCACTTGTGTCTCTGCTCACTGCTGACACATGAGCAGCAGGTTCCAGGGAATTGTCCCCAGGCAGGAGCTATCCAGGCATCCACTGGCAGCCTGTGAGCAGTGGTCTGCCACAATCCAGCAGTGCAAGGCAGTGGAAGCATCTGAACAATGTGCCAGAGGGTTTTGTTGTTATTATTGTTGTTGTTATTATTATTTAGGGGTGTCTTTTCACCAGTTCCTCCCAGAGCATGTGTGCAGACAGACAGCAAACCAGCACATGTCACTTTACCAAAAGCAGTTATTTTAATTCATGGCCCTTTCTCCAGCAGTCAGCAGGACGCCTTATTCATTTGCCAGCAGGAGGGTAAATCTGTTTCAAAATGATTGAAATATTATGCACAGCTTGAATGAATGTTTAAAATAAATACAGTAGAAGAAACATGTTGTTTGTGAAACAAGAAGATAAATTAAGTTTAGTGCAGACACATTATTCCCAAGCTTGGCTGCTTGGCTTTCCCAGCGAAATTCTTCAGCCCTTAATCCAGCAGGATTGGTCTGATTTGTTCTCCTGAAGGGGTAGGGCTTTCTCCTTAGGCCTTTGCAGGGTATGGGCTGGGCTGTGGGCTCCATGGTGTGTCCCAGTTCGTGGGAAGGCCCAAAGGCAGCCCAGGGGAGCAGGGACCTGCAAGGCTGGAGCGGAGCTGGAGGAGCAAAGCCCTGGCAGGGCGAAGAACCCAGCCTTTGTCTTCCAGTATCAGCACTGTGGTTCCCTCCAGCCACTGCTGCTCAGTAAGATTAAATTTATTTTCATCCTCTTAACTGAACTTTCTTTTAATGGCAGCACGGTGACAGCCTCCAGAATAGCTTTCCTGGAGCCATCCCGAGTGCCTGTCCCCGATAACCTTTATCTGCTGGGTGACAAACTGCTCTCCCTGGACAACCAGAGGAAATTCCCCTCATTGTTGTGTTGCTGCCTCAGCTCTATCTCCTGCTGCTGTGGGGCTGCCAGGGCTTCCTGGGGTGACAGGACTCTGGGATTCCCAGTCAGCTCCCAGTATGATCCCACACCAAGGGAGCCTGACAGCTCAGCCATGGCCCTGTCAGCTTTGGATCCATCCCCTCGAATTTCCTCCGATCCTGGATCCCTTCCAGTAACACCACAATAGGCAGGAGAGCACAGTCACCCCTCTCTGGTGCAGCTTCCTTGTGTGGCAGGCTCTGAGGCAGGGGTGACTGTCAGGAGAGGGAACATCAGGCAACCACCCCTGCCAAGATCAGGGATCTTCTCTTTGAGCTGTGGCAGCACTTCATACTTCTAGCAATGGAACAGCACATCCTCGTGCTCATGCTGCAGAGACAGGGCAAAAGGGTCCATTGCTGGGTCAGGAAGAATGCTGAGGTTTAGGATTTTGAGGAGCCTTTCCAAGGGCAGTACCTGAAAGTGCATTGTTTAGGGACCCGCTGAGCTTTGGAGGGTGTGCACCACCTCTTAGACAGGCACTGCAGAGCATTTGATTTATTTTTCCCACTAGCACTAACATCCCAAACCAGCACTTAAAGACTTCCCTGACTCCTCATTGTACAGCTGGGTTTGACCTTTGAAATGGATTTCCCTTGGACTTTTTATTTCTGTCCAATGGGGACACTTCTTCTGCTTCTATTGAAGGCATCTTGGTGCATCTTTCCTCCCGGGGGGAAGAGGAGTAGCTTGTAAGCCTTGAGCACTAACAGTCACTTTCTGGGGACATTACATGCAGGGAACTGTACAGGAAGCCTTGGAAGGAAATGCAGCAGCAGCTCTGGAAGGATGGAGCAGCTTTTTGATTCAGACCATTCTGGGACTCCGGACACATCATTTCACTTCACTGCTTCCTCTGAGATTTCTGTGCATGGCCACTGATTCCTTGATGTTTGTTTTGGGGCATCAGAACTGTCTTGCCAAGCTGATTGTATGAGGGGTACTAAGGTGCTGTGGTGACGGGGACTGTGAAGTGTTTTTTATACTGTTGGTTTGCAGGGCTACAATCCAGCACAATTAAAATATCAGGCAGTATTTGTGAGTTTCCTCAAAGGTCTCACTCCTGCCTCTCTAGTCACAGTTCTGGCCCTGGTGCAGCTACTTTTGGTAGCTCTGATGTGTGATGAGAGCAGAACTTTGTGCTGGCTGACCTTTCCATCCAGAGGTGGAGAGGGGGGTGCACTGAGGAAAGATAGACACAGCCAAGAATTGGCTTTTAAAGTGCTTTAGTGACATAATTGTTCATAACATTTCTCTCTGCACAATGCCAGTGTTTATGTCCCATGTTACAGAGGGAAAATTGGAGATACAGAGTAAAATCATTTGTTCTGACCCAAGAGAGGACTCACAGTACAATGGGACTGGAACCTGAACACTCCTGGTTCCCAGAGTTTGACTTCCACACTCTGCTCACTTGCTGCACAACTTTGTCTTGTCATCATCTGAACTGCTGAATTCTCCCTTTCTTTTAAAACCACTTAGTTCAGCAGCTTTTAACACTATTTCCATTTTACCACAGCATTCAAAATTGATGAGCTGAGTTACATCACTGGGAAAGGTTTCCAAAAACTCTTTGGTCTTCCACTAGAACTCTCAGTAACAGAATGAACTGGGAAAAAAAACCTGACTGTGAGGAAGTAGGAAATCACTAAAAAAGTATTGAAGTTTCTTGTTGAATTTATGTCAAAAATCAGCCTCAGAAAACGTTCAGCACTACTCAGCTCCCACTGAGCAGGACTTGTTTCCTATAGGGATGCACATTTGGCTGTGGGGAGATGAACAGTTTGGAAAAAAATCTGAAGCCAAATGTTGGTAGGAGGCTCCTGGGCTGTGTTTTTGTTCAAACAAGACCTGTGTGCTTCAAAGGGGAAGATAATCTCTGTTTGCATTGGGGATTTTTTGGAAGGATACATCCAGAGCTGGGAATTTCCTCTCTTCTCCCAGTGGAGTGCTTTCTGCCAGGTGTGAAGGAATCAATGTGTTCTCCATCTCCCCAGCTTTCTGGAGAGCTTTCTTCCAGTGTTTCCCTGTTCCCCATCCAGGCAGCTCCTGGAGTAGTGAGAAGCAGCTGAAGGCTGGGACAGTTGGGAATAAGCTGCAAAATTTCTTTTGTCCCAGAGTGGGTCACTGCTTCTCCTTGGTTTTTCAGTTTTCATTTCCGTTTGACTCTTCTTCCCTGAAAGGAACCAAAAGCTTTCAGAGAGGAGGAGTCACATTTTGGATTTGGAGATGCAGCAGCTTGGCCCAAGCTCCGTCTTCTCTATTTCCTCAGCTTGTCCCATCCCTTATTGCTCTGTCCTGTAGCTGTATCAGCCCCCCAAAAAAGAGGGAAGGAATTGTTTCAGAACATTCAAAGGTGCTCAAGTTCCAGACCCAGAGAGTCTGTTTTCGTAGAAGACTTTGGCAAACAGAAATTTTTTTGA
Organism: Anthoscopus minutus; assembly: GCA_013399455.1. Taxonomy (NCBI): domain Eukaryota; kingdom Metazoa; phylum Chordata; class Aves; order Passeriformes; family Paridae; genus Anthoscopus; species Anthoscopus minutus. Next base: position 74,873 of record VWYI01044822.1, on the reverse strand, counting down.
GGTTTTGGCTCCTCAGTCCCTTAGGTTTCTTTAGCTTTGCCTTCTGTCTTACCTTTTCATGTTCTCCTTCCAGCAGCTGTGTATCTTTAACATCCTAAAATTTCATTCCATCTTTTCAGGCTTTTTAACACCTTTGCATACCCCTGAAAACTTCGGTGAGTTAGACATTCCAACATAGCAGCTTCATTAAATGTCCCATAGATATAAAAATATAAATTCTATGAAATATATATAGTGTAGTTAAACAGTGATCACTGGTATGCTGCTCCACTTTGATTGGAGGCTTTTGAGAAAACAAATGCTGGGTTAGAGCAAACCCAAGCCTGTGTTTCTGTTTTGTTTTACTGAGTTATTTATGAATCCTCTCAAGACTGAATTCTCTCTGAATACTCAGTCCCATGAATACCTGGCACTACATTTTTGTGTCACTGGTTTCATTGACTTCAGACAAGACAAAGCCAGGATTGTCATAGCCTTTCTTCTCCTTGGCTTTGGCTTCCTTCTCATTATAGAGACAGAAAGCGCAGTGGGGAGTGTCCACGGCCACTGTCTTGCTGAAGTTCTGGAAGTCCACTCTGTATTTCCCTTCTTTGGTCTTGGACACGATGGGAGCGAAGCGGTACCCCCAGAGCACCTCCTCGGGGATGTAGGACGTCCTCACCTGGCAGGTGGCACTGGTGGCCTCCACGGTGCCATCCAAAAACACCACCAGCTCAAAGTCCTGCTGCAGGAGGGTCTCTGCTGCCATGTGGAAGAAGGGGCTGTTCTTGTCTATGATGTGGTAAATGGTGAGGGGTGAGATGAAGAAGAGATTCTCATTGCCAGCATCCACTACGAATTCGATGTTGACCTGGTCGAGGATGATGGTCTCCCCTTCAGGGGTGATGGTGGTCCTCAGCAGCTTCCCGTAGATGTGGCTCCCGATCAGCAGGCTCTTGCGGAGGTTGGCCACGCGGATCAGGAGGCAGAGCTTCCCCCCACGCTTGCTGATGACGGCGTTCTTGCTGAATGTGATGGTCTTGGCCCGGTTTTTGGACCTGGAGATCTTGGCCAGGATGGCCCCACACATGAAGGAATTGATGATGACACCCAGGATGGACTGGAAGATGAGCAGGAAGATGGCGGTGGCACACTGCTCTGTGACACACCTGAAGCCGTACCCGATGGTCACCTGGGTCTCCAGGGAGAAGAGGAAGGCGGAGGTGAGGCCGTTGATGTTCTCCACGCAGGGGGTGTGGTTGATGGAGGGGTTGAACTCGGGCAGGTCTTTGTGGATGTAGGCCACGACGTACCAGAGCAGCCCAAACAGGAACCAGCTGCCCAGGAAGGCTGAGATGAATATGGTCATCTTGTACCTCCACCTGAGGTCCAGGATGGTTGTCCATATGTCAATCAGGAAGACAAACCTGGACTGTTCCACATTGCCAAACTCGATGTTGCACCTCCCATCCTTGGAGACGAGCCTGGCGCGGCGCCGGCTGCGCTCCCGGAGGTGGCTGGTGAAGCGTTCCCGGAGGTAGCTGAACATCCCCGCTGCTGACAGGGCTCTGCAGGGTGAGAAACAACAACCAGTGGGCTTTAATCTCTACCTGCAGGCCCGGGGGAAACTCTGACACAGCCTCAAGACACTTGATTAGGACAAAGTTATATAATTTGCATATTTTCCCACAGTTGGTGGGGAAGAGTTCCAGTAAGCCAGTGAGGAAACTCAGAGCTCCTTGCCCAAGGAGCATTCCAGCAAAAAAAATCATTTAGGTTTGCTCAATAAACTCCGAGGCAGTCAAGTGTTAACATTGTCCTGTGCTCTGTTGTGTAAGTGAAGCCTGGAGCAGCAGTAACTCCATCATGGACATGCATGTGGAAAACTGCTGGGTTTGGAGACCTTTCTGCTTTTTAGGAGATGAATCCTGGTCTGCTGATGCAGTTTTGTGTGTATCTCAACATTAAGAGACCCTGGATGAAATGTGGATAGGAATTTTAGGGACAAAGGGGAGCAGATGCAGAAGGCATCATTAAGCCAGACACAGTTATTTTTAGTGTGGTTAGAGACGGGCTTTGGAGGTGTGAAATTCAGACCCTGGAATCACACAGGCATCTCAAATAGGATTATTAAGTGAGAACAAAATAAAAGCTTAAACTCCAGCTGGAGAATTTGGGTGTTTGCTCACCACAAAGGTGATGCTAAGACTAAGAATGGATTTCTGAACCTGGTCCTTTAAAGGAAAGCATAAGCTCTCTGTTCCTCCTATTTTGTCCTCTATGACTGACCATGTTAACAAGAGGCCCAGGGGATAGGAGTCATTGATGGAGAAAATGCTACAGATGTGTTCACACTGAAATTTGGATCAACCTACATCTGAAAAATTCCCAGTCTTGGAGTTACTCAGACACACAGATGTGGGGAGAGGCTGATGCACTGCAGAGTCAGATACTGCCTGGGAAATTCATGGACCATCCTAGGGTCTGATTTTGACCCAAAGCTTAGGAGTGTTCTTATAGATAATTGATTTCTTAGTTTACCACCCTTGAAGCATAAAATGTGCTTGGCTGCAGGGAGGATGTCAGATTAGTGCTCAGTGACCCCGCCCTGGACCCATGTGTGCCTTTTTATTTAGCTTTTGTTGAACAAAATCCTTCTGGAGTGGCTGAATGAGCTGTGTGCTGTGATCATGTGTCCTGGGGCAAAATGCTGCAGCTTCCAAAGTCAGAACTTGAGGGCAAAACATTCCCAGTGCTGACTCACACAGGGGTGTCCTGAGCCTGCAGGGTCTCTGAGGAGGAGAATCCCGAGCTACACAGAGTGAGGGTTTGGGGTTCTGCAGTTTCTGTGGGGATGCTTCCTTTGGGAAAACCTCTGAGTGCACCTGGAATCAGGAGATGTTGAAGGCTTTGTGTTTCTGTTGTTGCTTTACCTGCCCAATAGGAAGGGACAGTAAAACAAGCCTTAGGAATGACTTTTTTAGAGCAAGCTAAAGATGCTGTGCCCTTATCTCAAACCCTGACTCCTATCACCAGCCCACCCAGGCTTCCTTTCGGTCAGCAGCAAGATGCTTGGGCCCAAATTGGTGGCAAGTGGACTGCCTAAATTTTGCTTAATTTTACGTGCCTAAGTATCTGTGGCAAGAGCTGTTTACCTCTCTTAAACTCTAATTTCATATATGCAAAATGAGGATAATCCCAAGTGAGCTGTTAGACACTGGTGGGAGTTTATTGTGGAATTTGTCTCATTGAACTGTAGCCATTTAAACCCTGGAGAGGTGTGTGCCAGTTGTTCAGCTGGCGCAGGAGATGACCAAGTGCCCCCTCTGAGGATCCCCTGGCCACCACAACAGCTTTATGAAGTCAATAATTTCTGCTTTGTCCCTTTACCCTGTAATATTAACTTAGAGAAGCTGCCTGATGTCTCAGCTGGCTAAACCAGAAATCCTCCCGTTGGACCCAGTTCCAGGCATCAGAAAACACCTTCACACGTGTCAATTAGTAGCCAAGAGAAAATATTAAATTATCAAGGACAGAGTCTAAGTATAAATTAATTGCATTTTGTAAAGCCAGAAGTAATTCTATTATTTAATGTCCTTGTTAGTGTCAGCAGCCCTAAGAATAAACTTATTTCTATGTCTCTTACAGCTGCCTTCTCTCTGCACTTGGACTGAATCACCTTCCTCCCCTGCTCAATAAAAGAAAGAAATGAAGGTCACTTTGTACTGTACCTTTTCACCCTTTTGCTGTTGAATTTCTTGGTTGCAAATGGAGCTGACAGAGGTTAAACTTTAAACCTGTATTCGAGGAAAGGGGAATGAGGTCACACTTTCCTGAACAATTCTCAAGTTTTATTTTCCTAATGCACTTTTAACATGTCCGTGTTAATACATAGTTTGAGCAGAAATAAAATATCCCTGTGAAACACATTATTCCAATACATTTTCCAGGGTTCAGAATTACTGTTCAAAAGCACCCAGATTCAGCTGACCTTTGTGTTCATTTTGTCCTTTTCTGCAGGAATGTGAACATTAGCTTTACCAGAATGGCAGGATCAAATTTTGGGATGTCTCACCTTGTACATCGCGAGCTGCACACACACTCTTCACACACAGAGGGGCTCCTGGCCTCAGGGATTGGTGTGAAGGGGAGAAATCTGCAGGAATTCTGGTTTCTAATCTGCCCATGTCCTCACAGCAGGGGTCATGATAAATTATTATCACAGTTCTGATCTAGCCTCCACTGGAAATTTCCTGGAATTTGAGTGAGGAGCTGGACATGCAACTGAACAACCACAGAAGAGCTGAGAACAAGATGCTCAGCCTGGATCCTTGAAAACAGGTCCCAGCTCCACCCTTCTCCTCCTGCCTCTTTAAATCATCCATGGCCCCTTCTGAGGCTCCCTTACAAGCCCTGCTTAAGCCACCCCCAGCAGATCAAAGAGGCAGAAGAATTACACCTCTCTTCAGGCAGGATGACAAAGGAATTCTCCTTTCAACAAATCCCTTGCCCCCAGACACAGCAGAAATGTGTTGATTTGCTTCAGCAGGAGAAAAATTCCCTCCTGGACAAGCATGCTGTGAGTATGTCACCAACTGTCTGGAGGAGATTATATAAAGCAAGTTATATAATACAGCAATTAAAGGCCTTTTAATTCAAATCAGCAAAGGTGCCTGATTACATGCTAGCTAATGTGTACCAGGATATGCATTCTGTCGGCCCCAAACAAGCAGGGCACTGCTGTCTGTCTGGAGCGTGAATTCTGTGTAATGAGACCTGGGGAAGGCGCTGCTGTCCCCAGGCACAGAGTGTTTATAGAGGGTGCACTGCTCCAGTTCCTGCACACGGGGACATTCATCAATAAAAATTCCACGAGTAAACATGACCTGTCAAGGTTAGCTGTGAAAACAAGGAGGTCCCACTTCCCTAGCCCAGTCCCACATTTCCCAGTGATCACCAGAGCAAGCAGAAATGTTCATGTTTCCATTCTCAATTTTCCAAGCACTCCAGCAGTGCCTCCATCCCAAATATCTGAGAGCTGTTTCCTGTGTTTCTGCCTGTTCTCTGCAGCCCTGCAAGTGGGTGACACCAATCATTGCAGCTCCTGAGCAGCTGGAGTTCCCCTGCTCCCTCAGTAATGTTATTGTGTGCTTCTCGTTGCATTTACTTCCTTTCAACTCCTCTATTTTGAAAAATTTTGGATGTGAAGGGTAACAACATTCAATTGTTCCTTGGGTAAGTTTTAGTCCAGGGAATTGGCTTTAATCCCAGCCACGTGCAGCCCTTGAGGAGATCAGAGAGGGAAGGAACAGAAAGCTGTTGAGTGTTCAGTGGGGGCCTGACAAGAACAAGGTTCCATCTCCTGCTCTTTCCCTGATGTTCTGGTGTCTGTGGCTCCCCACTCATCCCCCCTGGCAGCAGTGGGTGTGGGAGCCAAGCTGGCACAACGGGATCATTGGGGGACACCGAGCAGCTCCCTGAGCCCACAGCCTGCAGAGAAATACGCATTTGTTAGGGATTCAGAGGAGGTTCTAAGCAGCTTAGGTAGAAGAAAGGGGATACAGAGTAAAAGGCTTATATTTTTTTTCAGTCCTGTTCAGTTCTTTGCAAAACTCAGATCTTCTTTCAGTCCTTTCTGTGTTTTTCTTTTTGTTGAACTTCCTCTGAACAAAGTATGTGAAATATTCAATTCCTAATACCTTATCAAATCCGTTTTTATTGGAATAGCAAACTCTAACACTCATTCCCATGGTGTTTTATCTGCTGGCTGCTTCTCTACCAAGCTCTTAGGGGAGGAGAGCTCTTTTGCCCTTTGCCAGCTGCCCTGGACAGAGCAGGAATGAGCCTGTATGGGACAGAGAGCAGGAATGGGCCTGTTGGGATGGGATAGAGAGAAGGAATGAGCCTTTGGTCTGGGGTGGAGAGAAGGAATGAGCCGGGATGGGACAGAGAGCAGGAATGAGCCTGGATGGGACAGAGAGCAGGAATGGGCCTGGATGGGACAGAGAGCAGGAATGAGCCTGGATGGGACAGAGAGCAGGAATGGGCCTGTTGGGATGGGATGCAATAGGAATGAGCCTGTTGGGATGGGATGGGATGGGATGCAACAGGAATGGGCCTGTAGAGAGGAGATAACAGTTGCCCCATTCTGTCTTGTTGCTTATATCAAAGTCAGAATCAAGGACTGTCACAGAGAGCTGAATCAACTGGGAGTGGAAGAAACTCTAAGGTCCCTAAAGCACCCAGGTGGCCTTGGGGTCTGTCTGTACAGAACCTGATTTGAACCATCCTCTGAGCATCCTCGTGAGGGACACATCTGCCAAGGGACCAGACCAAATGGCATTGGCAAAGTTTCTTCCTGGCCCTGGCACTGCCACCATGGAATATTTATCCCTGGCAGCAGCTTGGAGTGCTGAGCACTGTGGTTGTGCCTCCAGAGTGTTGCCTGAAATGCCACTTCCATGTGGGAAATGTGATCCTTCCATCCGGCTCAGTGCTAAGCTGGAGTCTTGTCAAAGCTCCAGCCCAAGAGACTGCATTTGCCTAAAGCCCAAGTGGAATTTCAAGTGGATACCCCAAAGGATCTTATCCCCTGCCTTACCCTCTCTCCTGCTAAACAGAATTACTGTGGGGTGCTCGAGCCGCCCTTTTCCATGCAAAGGGGGCAGAGGGATACCTGCCTGCCCACCTGGAGGCTGGGGATCAGTCCAAAATATCCACTGAGGAAATGGAATATCCTTAGAAGAGGTGTCTCCCAGCCCAGATTTCTGTGGTAGCACACAGCTCTGTGTGAGCAGCCAGTGAAGAAATCCCTTAAGTGCCAAACTGTCCCCCTCAGATGGGAGAAGGTTTTACCCTCCTGTGTCAGACCTGCATGGAGCAGGACTGGCCCAGCCCAGCCCAGCCCAGCCCAGCCCAGCAGGGACATAACCAGGATTGTCCCCTCCCTCCCCATCCTCGTGTCCTGGCTTTTAGGAACAGAATCAGTTGCTCTGACATCTGTGGGATGTAGGGACTCTGCAGGAATAATTGGTCGGTCTCAGACACCTCAGAAGTGCTGCCCTGCTCTGCCAGGGGGTTCTGCCCCTCTGCCTCACATGAGATCTTCTCTTTGTACTTTGTACTTGTTTTATAGGGTTTGGCACCTGATGTGCTGCTACTGAGCAGCCCCAGTGTGACTTGGGTGCCCCTTGGAGCCACCTTTCAATCATATTTCTGTGATGAAAAACAGTCACTAATTCCACCCAGGAATGCTGTGCCCTGTACACATGGTTGGAAAGGAGGGGCTTCAGTTCCCCCCACAAAGCTGAGGGGAAGAAATAATTCCCTCGTGGGAACGCAGGTCAGTGAATAAATGAAAGAACAGGCACTGCAGCACTAGGGGCTCAAGCAAATCTTGTTTTCTGAAAGCTTAGGGGTGTTTGGGGTCCTCAAAGTTTAAAATATTTACCTCAGAAATATAAATAAAGGATTTACAGCAATAAAGACATTACTGTCATTGTTAGCAATTAATATTACTGTAATTAGTGCTGCATGGAAATTAATCCAGGGCTGCATTTGCTGGGGGAGTTAAAGGCTTCAGCTGAGTGAGAGCAGAGGACACATCCCATACACAAACACTGGGAAGGGTTTGGTACAGGAACAGAAGCAGCATTTCCTCCTGTCCAGGCCCCTCTGGGAATGTGGCACTTGAAAACACCTCTGGCTGCACAAAACCATCTGCCAGCATTCAGCAACAATCACTTACAGCCACCAGGGAAAACATCATTACTGGACATTTCTGCAGGGACAGGTTAATTCCAGAGCTGGACTGAACCTCCCACTGCACCTTCTGCTGGGACAGAGAATTCCCAGGCACCAGCTCAGGGTGCAGCCACACTGTGATGTTGCCTCTGGACACAGAGAACTGGGAGCTGAGCTGTCTTTCCTGCAGGATTTCTCAACAGAACTAATTTCTATTTTCAAACAAATAGGTTTCTACTGAAAATATTCAGGTTTTAGTAGGAAATTGCTGTATAGGAGAAATTATTTCTCAAGTAAATTACATATTTTGAGATTTTTAATTTGGTAAAAAAATTCCCCACAATTAATTCTCATTGCAGTAGAGACATGTGTGACATGTCGTGGTTGCATGAGGAAAAAAAAAAATAGGGATTTAACTCATCCCCAGCATTGTATGAGATTTGTGTTCTACTTTCAGAGAATTGATTTTGACAGGGTGAGAAGCCTTGAACATAAAGCCTTCTGCTTTTAGTTGAAATTTTTAATGTAGAAAGGTAGGTTTTGTGTGGCTACTTCTGCTCTGTGCTGCCAGACAAAGGCGCTGCCCTGTGAATGTGTGAGAAGGGCAGATGGAAATGGGCTCTCACCTGGACCTGTGGGATTGATCAGAATGCAGTGAACCCTCAGCAACAAGGGCTGGAAGGCAAATGCTGCATAAACACCCCCAAAAAGCCACAGGGAAAATGGGCAGGCATCATGTGAGCCAATTCTGCACATTCCCCATTTTGGTGTTTGCTGAGGCATTTAAAGGGTTGAATCATTAACTCCCATTTTGTTTCTCCAGGCTGGCAATGTCAAGTGGCAGTCACCAGTTGCTGCAGGAGCTCAGAGGCAGCTGGTTCAGGGCTTGGGGACACAGCAGGGGACAGACTTTGCCAAGGCAGAGCCACCCGTGAGCACTGACAGGGCTAACACTGCTCTGCTGTCAGGATACCTCAGCACCCAGCACTGCCTCTCCAGATAAAGCTCTGCTCCTGCTCAGGCTTTCTTTCCAAAGTGCCAGTGAATTTAAGCTGATATTGCTGTGGTACTGCCCCAGACAGGCCCCAGCTCTGGGGATGGGGGCAGAGAACTCTGGTGAGCTCAGTGGGCTGGGAAGGGTTCTCCTCACTCAGGGCACAGGGGAGCATTACAGCTCCTCTGTCCGGCCTCTGCACAAGGACAAAAACAAGACAGCAGCTGTTGTGGGACAGAAAGTCTCCCACAGTAGTTCAGAGAGCAGATCTCTGCTCTAGAGCAGAGACCCAGTAACGGGGCTCTCAGAACACACCCAAGAGCCTGGCTGGCCACGGCCAAACTGCATCCTTAGGGGCAGGGTTTGATGTGCTCCTGGGATACTCCCTGGGTGTGAGCCTGAGGAGGCTGAGGGGAAGGCAAAGAAACCCCAGCCCTGAGTGGGCCTGCAGCAGGAAGAGCTGCTCTGCGTTTTTAGGATACAGACTCTAAAAAGCTGCTCATAGCCCTGGTGTGAATGCCACCCTGGGGATCACAGCTCTGCAGCCATCTCTACCCTGCTTATGGCACCAGGGAAAACCCCAGTCAGCCAGGGAATATTTTCCTCACTTTAGGCTGTAATTCCAGCAGCCCAGCCTTTGGTGCTTATCAAGGTGACTTTGGTTCCTAAACTGGCCAAACCCCCCTGTGCTGTGCTGGTTTGGGGCCAATAACCCAAGCAGAGCAGAGTCTGTCACACTGGTCTGGATAAGCCCGACTCAAACCCTGCTTTGCCAGGTTTCCATTGGCAATGCCAGCCCCTGAGCACTTCCCAGACAGCAGGATTGGAGAGGAAAGGCTTGGAGATGTACAGTGGGATATGATAGGTGGCAGGTGTACTCCCAGCCTCCCTGAGATGGTTCCTGTGAGGATTCACTGGCCTGGAAACTGCAGTTGTTGAGCTGGGGCCCTTACTCTGTGGGCTCAGATGTTTCCATCTCTCTCTAACTTTGGATCCCTGTCTGCACAGTAAATAAGAATCATTTCTCTACTTTATATGCAGCTGTGAGGGTGTTTCAAGGCTGAGGCTGGGGTTTCACCAGGGGTTATTTTACTGCCCAGCACTCTCTGCCATTCACTGTTAGAGTACTACAGTTGCTTCAGTAGTAACTGCAGTGATCCCTGGGCACAGCTGACAGGGATTCTGAGATCTTTCAGGGGCACTGGTGTGCTATAAATAGAATTTATTGCTATTTGTTTCTCTCAGAAGTCAGTTCTTTCACATTTTATCCCTTTCTTCAGGTAAACACAGAACAAAGTGAGGAAGGCTTTCTCTCAAGATCAAAGGGGGTGTGTGGAGCTCTTCCCTTGTATCATTTACATCACTGAACTGTGTGTGAAGCATTTCCCAGCTCTGCCTGTCTCACTTGCCAGGGATGAAAGGCTGCACTGCACAGTTCTGTGCTGCTCATTACTTAGCACCTCTCATCCCCTTCATTAACTAACAGTACGCTCCTAGTAAATCCCCCAAATATATAATTTACAGAGGGCTTTTCTCCTCTTAGTTCTTCTGCTACTGTTCTGTCTGTTCCAGGCTCTGCTGTTGCTTGGATTTGGCTTTGTTCTGCAATCAAGTTGTCCTTGTTTCCTGAATTTCTATATGTAGGATCAGTTTCTCTTGGACGGGAATATTAACAGACCCTGTGCTAGGCTCCTCTTGGTGTGCCCAGCCTCTCATTCAGGAGTTATCCCAGTAGATATGTCGAAAGGAACATCATTCCAGACTTCTCTCCATTAAAAGACATTTTGGACTTCAGCTTTTGAACTCACTTTTTACCTCAGATGCATAAAGACTCTCCCTGATATCTGCAGTCAAGCTCAGGCGGACCACAGTAGCACCACAGGGAGTGGGAACATATGGGGGGAGAATGCAACCTCTTAATTCTCACTGGACATCCAGAAAGCAAAGAAACTTCTGGTAACCCCACAGAATTGCTCAAAAGGGAAAGGTTTCATTGCATTCCTGAGCAGATGCACTTATCCTTTGGATAATACAGGCTTTCTGCCCTATGAATTCCTTTAAGTGTCTGCCCATGTGATGAGCTGAGCTGACACTGAACACATCAGCTACTACCTGTTGATTTTCCCTGCTCCTGGCCCTGATCTCCTGAGGTGCAGCAGCTCCCTGGCAGACTGGAACCTGCTGTCTGATGCTCCACCTTGAGCCAGCCCACGCTGCACAATCACAGATCAGTGGCCAGGAAAATTCCTGTCCATCACAAGTGCTCCAGACTAGGACTGATGGGTTTTGTCCTGACCCTGGTTCCCATGATTTTCAACAACATCTACTCCCATTCCAATCTCATCTCAGCAGTTTCCATCCCTCAGCTCTCTTGGGCTGCTGCCCAAAGTGTGGATAAGAGCCCTAATTCCAGAGAGGCACAGCACAGCCTGCAACCCCAGCCATGGCCTTTAGACTCAGACCAAGACTTAAGCTGAGAGAAGCCTGACTTCAGAAATCCCAGCTGAACTCAGAGCTGGTAAAGGCACTTTGTGCTCTTTCCTACAGGGTCTGATGAAGCAGATTTTGTCCATCTGGATTAGAGTCTGCTTGTGCCCAGCAGATTGGTAAAAATGTCCCTGGGATTTATTACAATTTAATGCCATGGAAGCTAAACAAATTTCAGGAACAATTTTGAGGATCAGATCTCAGCAGGCAGCTATTTGCCTAATGTTCAACTTTTTTATATGTCTCCTGCAGAAAGAAAATAGCTTTCAGTTACACAGGAATCTGATTATTCTCTGAAATACTGGCACTGAAAATTGCCCCTTTCAGGCTGTTTCCTGCTGTGGGGGCATGCTCAGTGCCCTTGGAAGGTGCTGAGGAGCACGGGCTGCAGATCTAAAGGCAGGAACACTCAGCTTTGCTTGGGTTATGCAATATTTCACCAGCAAGGCTTTTTCTATCCCAATCCTCCAGTTACTTTTGTGCTCCTAATTATTTATATGAGTGTAATTGACTTGCAAGATGTTCTTGGCTTGCAGAGTGCATGGGGTGAATTATTGACCCGTCACATGGGTCATTGGTGTGAGGAGACGTCAGAGCAAGCTGGGTGTAAAGCAGCTACTTTGCATTCCTAATAGCAAATGTAAGCCATTAATAACTGTGCTGCTGCACTGAGAGCCTGCACAGCCTGGGTTTCAGAAGCATATGGCTGAGTTCATCCTCAGTGTAATTTGAAATTCATTGGGTACGGGCTTCATATCCTTCTGCCACTTGAAAATCTCTCCTGTGCTGAGATGTGCTATGCTAATTCCAGAGTTTATGGCTGACTTGAGATGTTACATTTGAAAAATCAAATCCAATTACATCAACTTATTACCAAGGTCAGAGACCAGCATTCAGTACATTCATTCCTTGCTATTTCACAGCAAGGAGTAAACTTAAGGAGCAGATTCGGTCTTAACCCAAAACCAGATTAATCTGTCCTAATCAAATGGCTTTTGGCTGCAGGACCTAGGAAGTATAGTCAAGTGATAAAGCATTCCCCAGAGTCCAAACAGCTGCACTGAATTCCCAGCTTTCCACTTGTTTTTGTGTTCTATGGGACACATATTCTCTTCTGGTTTCTGCCGGTTTCCCCATCTGCTCATAAGGTGGAAGAGGAACAAGGGGCTTGGAAGGATAAATTCCATAACTGCAAAGTTTTGAGACCTCTTGAGTGTGGAGCTGTGGACTGGTAACAGCATCAGCTTGCTGCAGTGAGAGTTGGAATGGAGCACAGATTTCAGGAGAGTTTCAATAAGAGATATCCTATTGCTATATTGACAGGCGCCTGTTTATTACCTGTGTGTATAATATCTCAAGATTTTCAGCAAGGAGTGAAACAGGGAATATACAATGGCTTTTGGACAGAGACAAATATAAAGCTGATTTGCACATCCTTTTGCAAATTAAAGTTATAAGTTTAGATTCCTGATGAGCTCCCACACTGTGCAAGGCTTTGTATTTAAATGACACCATCACCAAGTGCCTGGTGGCTCCTTCTGCCTCTCACTGTTCAGCACCTAATGCAGCTCCTGCAGGAAGTCCTCATGCTCCAGACAGAACCAGACAGAAAAGTGAGAGCCATGTTGACCTCTTGGACTTCCATTACCTATATCCCACTGTTTCGTTTCCAGGGAAAAGCAGCTTAATCTGTCCAGGCATCTCACATCCTTCCCACTCATTTCGGAACTTAAATCTTGATGGAACTTTCTACAGGGATGATTCATTCCACCGACCTGAGGGAACTTATTCAAGCGAGTCCCATGCCTCAGAATTCCTCTCAGTTCTCAGAAACTGGCATTTCAAAGTGAATTGCTTCAAACTTCCCTGCTCACCAGCTACACAAGCAGTTCTAGGTACGAAGATTCCCGTTTTAAGTTTCTGCTCCTGTTAAGTGCCCAAGTTGAACCCAGGACTAAATTACTTCCAAAACTGAAGTTCTGATCTCAGCCATTAATGAGCTTTTAAAAATCTTGTATCAGTTGTGCCACTTCATGTAGGATTCAATTATGCAGCAATACTTGGGATTTTATTTGAGCTTTTCAGAGTTCTACTAAAGTGGTATAAAACCCATGAAGGATTTATTCTCACCTCATTTTACCCTTTCAAATGTTTGAAGAGCCCGGGCAGCTCATTTGAGAGTGGCACCAGAGCTGCAGTTTATATTTGAGGACTGAAGGAGTTCATCAGGGTGTCTCCACTCTCCCAGAGTGACGAGATTAGACACAGCCCCCAAATTTAAACAAAAAAGGGAAGTGAGATGGACAAACAAACATCCACACACAAGGTGGCCATTCAAGCCCCAGCAGCTCTGCCCTGTGATGCTCATGTCACTTGTATAACTGGTTTTCCCTTTGGGATGGGCATTCCAAGGGTTTGAGCAGTACCTGCCTGCTTGTTACCTGTTCTGGGTTCCTCTGTGCGCAGTTCTGCCCACAGCACAGAGAGGGGTTGGAAAAGTTTATTAAAGCCTGAGCCAAGTTAAATTCTCTTGCCTTTCTCCCGGAATGCTGCAGAGGAAGCAGGTTCCATGTCCCAGCCCTGCTCTTCTCCTCACCAAAACCCAAGCTATTTCAAAGCACCACACTGGTGAAAGCAAGAAGGGAGCAGACCCTTACCTGAGTGAGGCTCAGCAGGGAGGGTGAGTCCTCATCAGCCCTGTGCTGCTTCCAGCTCCTGCTCTGGGGACAGGACTCCTGAAGATCTCTGGGGGCACCCAGAGCACTGGAACTGAGCTCTAAAGCTCCTTTTCTCTGTGGGCAGGCTGAGCTGCAGTCCAGGCAGGGTGTGTGGTGCTGGTGCAGCTTTGGGATTGTGTGCCCAGGGAACACACAGTGGGAACTCCTGGGGCAGCCTGGCTGGGAAGGGGAAGTTCCATTCCCATGACAAACTGCCCTCATTCCTGCTGTAGTCCAGAGATTTAGGGATGTGCCTTGGTCACAGGGGGCTGAGGTGAGCTGCTGAACCCAGAACAGCCCTCTGGAGCTCTGAACTCCTTTTGGGAAGTGCCTTTCCCACCACCACCCCTGTGAGAACCCCACAGTTCCCTAGGATGTGCTGCTCACCAGTGCTGAGGTGGGTCCACAGGACTTCTGTCAGAAAGGTGAATTCCCAGAGATGCACTCTTACATTTCTCCTGTCAAGGACAAACAGCAAATCTGGATGGAGCTGGAACCCAGCAAGAATCCCACCCATGACAAGGAAATGAGGCATGAGAGCATCCTTCCCCCACCTCCTTCACACCCAAACCATGAGTGAGCCAGACACCCCGCTCCACACATCGCTTCCACGAAGCAGGGCTGAGTTTCCAAGTTTACATACACTCTCCCCTCAATGTCTCCTTGCCAGCCTTGCTTCTGCCTGGAATTAAGGACCTCCTGCAGGAGCTGTAGTAGATGCCAAGCAATAAAAGGCACAAAGAGCTACTGGACAATTGATTTAGGTATTCAAAGAGCCCATCCCTAGAGTTCCATTCCTTCTGCATCCAGCTCCAGCTCCTCATTAATGTGCTCTGTGCTGCCTTGTCCAGCTCCCTCAGATGCTGCCAGGCAAAGCCTGGTGGGGTCCAGAGCCTCAGCTCTGATCAGGGATCCAGAGCCAAGGGCTCTGCCCTGTCTCAGGAATGCTGCCCTGTGCAAGGAGAACACCTGTAACTGTGAGAGGCTCTTACACTGCACCTCTTTGGGTTTTGGGGACAGAGTTTAACTCAAGAGTGGCAGCTCTCAGATAAGCACTGATGGAAAAAGGCTGAGGTATAGGAAATACAGGTGAAGCACAAATGGCCACTAATAGCTTCATATTAATTCAAACCATTACCTGGTTATTTTTATAATTCTATAAGGGAGATTTTCCCCCTCCCTTGTGCACTGAAGTTGCATGATGCAGAAAATTGGTTTGTTTAAGCAAGAGCTCTTATGGTGTCTTTCATCAAATGTTCTCCAAGAACACTACTAATAATTCATTAAAGCAGCACTGTCAGCTGGAACACTTTTAATTACCATTTTCTGACAAGTCAACCCTTAAGTGGTATGCCCTGATTTTTAAATTTATTACTAACACATATGCAGATTTTTCTCTTTCTCTGCTGATGTTTATAGGGGTGAAAAAAGCAAATGACTGTGAGATTAAGGAAGTGAACCATGTACAACACGTTGTCATGCCCAAAATGGAAGAAAATTTAAGGGTGGTTACTTTTTTTAACTTTAGAAGTTTTGAGAACTTTCTTCCTGGAGTTCTGAGCATCTCCTGCAGCTGAGCTGGGGGAACTTCTGCTCTGAGCTGTTGGTTCTGGGGAACAGAAACATATCCCAGTTCAGGCAGGGCTGTGGAAACCCTGAACTGATGCTCATTAACTGTCCACTTACACACACTTAATTAGCCCTTCAGTTACACTGAAGTTACTTAAGTCACTCTGAAGCCCAGGTGGCTGATGCTAACAGGGCTAAACAGCAGTGCTGGCAGTTCCCACAAATCTAACATGCTTGGAGCTCATACCAGCTTCACCCACCCCAGTTTTTCACAGAGCTGAGGTTTAAGGCCCTTCTAGCCCCACGTCACTGTCAGAAATCCACTCCCCATTCCCAGAGCTGAATTGCCATCATCTGCACTCAGTATCTGAGGTAACTAAAGCAGATGCAGAGATTTTCTTGGCAGCATTCTCCTCAGTAGCTGCTAAGCAGGAGCAGAAATGGAGGCAGAGAACTGGCAAAGGGCTGCCCAAGGAGAGGTGAGCCAGTGACAAGGTAGACTAGAATCCACACATGCTATTTCACAAAAAACAAAAGGATTTTTGGTTCCCTTGCTGTGGTCTTGACATGGCAAATTTGTGCAAGGAGACAGAAGGAACAGTCTCTAAGGAAACATGGTGGGGAAGCAGTAGAACATAACCCCTTACCTTGTGTTTTACTCAGTGCAGGTGCCTGGGAGACGAGCTGCCCGTGTCCCCCAGAGCAGGGAACTTCCACAGAAATTGGGTCCAGCAGCTCCTGCATCAAAGGAAGGGAGCCCAAGGCCCTCCTTGGCTTTTATGTGTGGCTGTGGCAGCTCAGACTGGCTGCCAGCTCATCTGTATGCAATGGCTCATTAATGCCGGGCCTCGTCTGTGCGGGGCATGTGGAAGGCAGAGGAATGGGCTGCAGGATGGATGGAAAGTCAGCAGAAGAGTTGGGCTGCTAGACTTAAAAAGTAATGCAGCAGTACCTGGGGGAGCTGACGTTACTGCTGCTGCCACCAACACCTGAATCTCCTGTCCCACCCCACCAGCACAGGCACAGCCCCAGTGCCTCGGCCGCCTGTGAGCTTCAGGTCTTGTCTTTGCATGGGAGATGGTTTGGGCAAGAACCAGGAGCCTCTTGATGACCTCCACATGCTGCAGAACCCTCTGCAGCCTGATTTAATGTGGCTGAGCTCTGTGAGCTGGCTTGCCCAAACTCCTGGTCTAACTTCTCCCCCAGATCTGAGCTGAACCCCTGCGTCCATTTGAGCCCTTTGCACAGGGAGGGGCTGCAGGAGTGACCCCACTGCAGTGGGGCTGCAGGAGTGACCCCACTGCTGCGGGGCTGCAGGAGTGACCCCACTGCTGCGGGGCTGCAGGAGTGACCCCACTGCTGCGGGGCTGCAGGAGTGACCCCACTGCTGCGGGGCTGCAGGAGTGACCCCACTGAGGCTGCAGGAGTGACCCCACTGCAGTGGGGCTACAGGAGTGACCCCACTGCAGTGGGGCTGCAGGAGTGACCCCACTGAGGCTGCAGGAGTGACCCCACTGCAGTGGGGCTGCAGGAGTGACCCCACTGAGGCTGCTGTCCCTCTCTGCACTTAGAGCTGTCACCTTAGAGCTTCAAGACATGTCTGTCTTTGCAGTTCTCAATCCTCTGAATCCTCAGGGGCCAAGTGACCAAGGCCTGAGATCATCCCACTCACCTGCAGACACACAGAAGCGAGGTGTCTGATAAAGCCAGTTCTGATTCCCCTTGTGCTCAGGAGGCAGCTCCTCCTCTCCCTCTCAGACAACAGATGTCCAAGGCTGCACTGCATTCTAGAGGTGCCTGTCCCTCTCCATCAGCACACGTGGCTGGGACAGATTGTATCCCTCAGTTTTGGAAGCCCTGCTGAAAATAAATGAGTTCTCCCTTCAACAGCCTGGAAGCTGCTGCTCCCCTGGGATGGAGCAACAAGCACCCGGGGCCTCTGGGCACCACCAGGGACAGCTGGAGATGGGATCCTCCAAGGCTTGAGGAACTTGGGAACAGAATTTGTATGTTCCAAAGAAGTTCTTTAACACTTGGGCAGAGCCAGGTCTGCTCAGAGTTGAACCAGAGAAGCTTTGTGGCTCAGAGAGGCAGTGTTTGCCCCACAGCACTCCGAGGACAAAAGCACTGGGAACAAGGAACTCTGTCATTAGATACCCCTTTGTTTTAATACCTCCATTATTAAAAACAAATTTGATCACACTCAGGCAGCCTTTTGCATCTGCAGAGTGTGTCAATCCATCTGCTACAGCTCCTGACATCCCTGGCAGGCAGATAAGTTACCCAACACCTTTGGGCTTTTACAGCACCAGGAACTCAGGATGGAATTGCTCCAGATCCTTTACCAGGAGCTGAATGATGAGATACACCCTGAGAGGACCTGGTTATTTTTATACCCTACCTACTGCACTCAAGATTCCCATATTTTTCACCTATTGGCAGTTCATGATGGCACAAATTAATTTTCTTGCATCACTTAACACACTGCAGATTGTTTAACATAATTTTCCAAAGCATCTGGCTGGTTCTCCTGCACTGAAACTCAATGGGATTTTCCCCTCTAGCTTCAAAGAGCATAGCTGAGCCCTTAAAGGGATTTGCTTCTGTTAAATATTATCCTCAAAACTGAGAAATTAAAAGCAAATGAGCTTTCTTCCTTTTTCCTCTAAGACATGTCAAAAGAATATTATAAAAAAGAATAGCCTTCCCCAGCTTTCAGAGACTCCCCAAGTGAATTTCAATTGCAGGTTTTTAGGAAAGAGTGTAATTAACAACTTTATTCAGTCTGAAGCCAGAAAATACATTCTATATTTAGCATGAAAAAAAGCAGAGCAGGAGGAGGGGAGTAAATGACCTAGATTTTCACAAGTGACAAATGACTCCAAGGTGCTCGGAGCCCCCTTGGATGGCAGGGATTCCCACAAAGTGCAGAAGGGTTTCTCCTCCTTGTGTCTCATGTTGGACATTCCAAACCACCCAAGGCACTCTTGGAAATCCAAGGGGTTGTGTTTGTGAAACTCTTTATTTTGTTCACTTAGGCTAATATTCCCAAAACTGCATCCATAACCAGGCCATTAAATCCCATTTTCAGCAGTGACCTTGGTGTGTTGGCCGCTCTCCTAATTTCCAGCATTGCCCACTTTTCTGAGCTTCCTTCATTGTTTTCCTGGAAATGTGTGATGCAAGCATCTCCCACCAGGAAGAAATGGGGAAAACAAAGTGTGACCGAGCTCCCATTTCCAGAATGTCTCCTGCTATATTTGCATTTTCTTGTCTTTCAGCGTTCTGTTTGCCACCATAACATTTTCTATAAAAAGCAAGAGCCTGCCTACCCACCAGCAGTTTTTCTGTCTAAATGCTGATAATCTCTGTTCTGTCAAAGGAAACATCTAATGATTTTATCTCTTAGAATGGTTATTTAAGGAGAGGTCTCTTGAAGATGCAATCAAAGATACGGATGTTAAAAATAGGAGGCGAGTGAGTCTTGCAGGCGGTTGTTTATTCATTAACCTCGGTGCAGAAATCCTGGCAGCCTCCCAGTCCTTATTTACTGTGCGCTGAGCATGGGAGGGATTTGAGTTCCAGCACAGTCCCGGGAGAGATGATTCCATCCTTCCGGGGATGAGCCGCGCGCTGAGCGAATTCCAGCCCGCGGGGAACAGTGAGAGCAGCAGTGATGAGAGGCTGAGCACTCACTGCTGTCTGAGTGCCTCTGAGTCACTCCCAAGCTTCCTTCTCCAGGAATAAGCACCATCACAGCCCAGGGAAATGTGAGAGCGGGGTTTTGGCTCCTCTTGGCCTCCCTGCCAGCCTTCCCTAAATAAACTGAGCACGCAGGCAGACAGGCAGGCCTGCAGAGAGTGTAAATCTCTGAGTGCTTGCAGTGGAAGAACAATCTTACAGAATGGAGTAAATTATACTCCTCATCCCTTCCAGCACCTTCAAGCTTTGCTAGTAATGAAAGTAAAGGGTTTGTAATCACTTCAGCCTTGTATATTCTGAGGCAGCAGGCTGGTGAGGCCTTGTCCTCTTCTGCAGAATCCTCTGTGTAGGAAAGTGTTTGAAGCCATTGAAGAACTGGTCAGCAGCTAACACGTGCTGAAGTTTTGTTTCGAGATTTTTCAGCTGGGTTTGTCTGGTACCATCAGGTTTCTGCAGGACATTGGAGCTCTCACCCTTCTGATGTACATGATGGTAATAAAAGTGTTAATTAGTAGCTGCAACTCAGTGACAAAGTTAATGAATCGGGTAGAAGAAGGAGCACAGATGTCCCAGGTACACACAACCTACCAAGATTTTTCTGAGCAGCAATTGATCAAATACTCTGAAGCCTTAAAATAAACTCACACTTCATTTCATCCTCTGCATGTTTCCTCTCACATTAGTTTCCTAATAAACACACTTCTGAAAGCTCTAAAAAGGGCATTTAGGGAAGTTTAAGTTGTTCTCAGGGGCCTGAGATTTTTCTAAATTGCCATTTGTGAGATGTTGTCCCCACATCAACCCCGGAGAGCCTCCAGGCAGGAGAGGAAAAACCAGTGTAGTGGGGCCCACTCCCCTCTGCTGGGCTCTGCAGGGACTGCTAGAGGCAGCCCTGGCTGGTTGTGGTGGGAAAACCTCTGGAAAACATGAAATAAAGGTGGAGAGGAGTGGTGAGAAGGTGAAGCTCTGGGCAGGAAATGTTTTAGCATTCTCATGCCATACCTGAGCCCTAGAAAGATCCATCTTGCTCCTCAAAATAGGGCTAGTGTCATCAATTAAAAAAAACACTCAATCTTTTTGTCAAAACTCTTTTGCACATCAAATGGAATCAGAGAGGCTGAACTTTGCATGCAGATGTGGTTGTCCTGCTGATGTTTTGAGAACGGGGTGGCCACACATGGGAGCCAAAGCAAGGGCACCGGTAGCACTCCCTGTCTTCTGGCTTTAGCAGTTTTAGCTCAGATTTAACACAGCTCAGATAAGAGCACCATCTGGTCCAGGCACAGCAGGGAATTTTCTTGGCCTTGGCTCAGTGCTGAATAAGTCTTGGATAAATCACCCAAAGCAACAATCAGAGCCTTTCTGGCAACACAGGGACTTTACTGGGTGACAAGGTGTGTGCAGGCTATCAGCACAATGAATCAATTCTCCACGAATGGGACAGGGCAGAATCCACAATTTCCAGTGGTTCTGTCAGTGTGGAAACACCACAGCCCAAGGCAATTTCCGTGCTGAGCTGACATAACCCAGTGCTCTTGCTCGGAAATGTTCTGACATGGAAACGCCTGGGGAACTGTGAGAAGCCTCACCAGAACAAAGACCATGTCCATATGGCATCATGTTTCCTGGGAAAGCTTATTTTTATGCTTTTTGACATGTCTACAATTCTGGTGTTATGCCTCATTTACACTGGAACGTCCTGGGAAATCCAGTCAATAATTCCTCGTGTCTGTTCCTGCACGGAGCAGAGGGACCCTGGAGCTGGCTGAGTTATGGCTGTGGTTGTGTTCCACGCTGAGAAGGTTTTATAAAACTGAGATTACACTGATCTCCTTCATCTTGGGCTCAGATACATCAAACAGAGGATGAAATTCATGACTAACCAGAAAGTAAAGTAAATTTCATCCATCTGGGTGAAGCATCTTTTCTCGTAAAATTTTAGCAGTAAGCAGCAGTAAAATTTCGAGTTGATGCATGGAGGGGCACAGGAAGAAGCTCCAGGCAGACCCAGGCAGAAAAGGAAGTTCCACTGAGGGACTGTGGGGTGAATCCAACAGTTTGCTACAATTTTAGAGAGGTGACAGCATGGGAGGGAGCCCTCCAGTGACATTGAATCCTGAATAATTGGAGGGAGGAGTGGATGTTGCAGAGGATCCAGTTTGCCTCCCAGAAGCACAGCCTCATTCCCAGGACTCCCTGAAAAGTCCTTGGCTCTGACCTGTTTCAGGTTTCACGCTAAAAACGTCAGGTCACACAGCAAAACTCATCTGTTCACTCCTCAGGGGGATTTGGAACACTTTGAGGAAGGTCTGCCAATTGAGGGTTCCCCAGAGGTGCTGGCACTGCCCAGGCTCCCCAGGGAATGGGCACAGCCCTGCCAGAGCTCCAGGAGCCTTTGGGCAGCGCTGCCAGGGGTGCCCAGGGTGGGGTTGTTGGGGGTCTGGGCAGGGCCAGGGGCTGGGCTGGGCTGGGGGATCCTGGGGGTCCCTTGCAACCCAAGACATTCCATGAAGAGCTGTTCTGCATCTGGAGTTCCTGGGGGAACAGCCAGCTGTCCCACCTGGACAGGGGCAGGGTCTGGCAGGCCTGAACAGCAGTGCCTGCACCCCTCCTTTTCCTAGGGGATTCAGATCCCACAGTGCAGCACCCTTCTCACGGGCACAGGAGTGTGCTCCAAGGTGCCCCCTCAGCCCTGCCTGGAGGACAGGGAGGGGTGTGGGGAGGGCTGCCAGGCCCTGCTGTCACAGCCAGAGCCCCTGAGGCATCTGAGCCCCACATCAAAGGCTCCATCCTCTCTGCCCTGTGCTGCTAACGAGGGACACGGAGCCTCCCAGCCTGCGCAGAGACAGAAATTCAAGGAGGCAGGAGCAGGGGCACCCCAGAGCTTTGGCATATTTTGTCCTCAGTGCTTGAACCAGTCACTGCTGCAGTTTTATATTTATGAACTCATGCCGGGGGATTGCTGGAGAAGTCTTTAATTTCCTCTGGTTTCACTCTGAACATGCCTCTCTCGGGACAGAGGGAACATTTTCGGTGTTATTGAATGTCATTTCTGTGCAAACTGAACAGAGGAAAAATATTCTGATAATAACTGGAATATATGGAGGGTGGTAGCTCCTGGCTGCAGATTTTATTTTTTAGTTTTTCTCCCTCTGATGAGAGTTTCAAGGTCAGCTGGCTCCACAGACACAAATATGCCAGGAACAAAATGTGCAGATGCTCAGGAGTGTGGGACAGCCACACTGGCACTGTAAACAGCCCTGGCTCATGGCCAGAGCTGCCTGCACCCAGCATGCAGGAGGGTTCAGGAAAAGGTACTTTATTACAGCCAGATCAAGATTTATCGTTTCTCTCAGCTGCATCATTAAACGCCAGTTATTCATATTTTTGTGGGAAAACCTGGATTCAGCACAACTTCAACATCTTATTTGGAGGATCAGGAAGGGTTTTATTCAGAAACCAAAAGCAATATATGAGTGCATCACAGCACTGAATGTGTGGCTGGAACAAAAAACAGAAAAAAAAAAAAGGTTCAATTCCTCATTCTGCTGCTGATTTATTGTGTAAACATAGACAAATCTTTCACTGTAGCTCTTGCAGTTCCTTATACACCCTCTCTTTTCCCTCCTAGATATGTCTCTTTTTGTCAGTTACTTGTGTGAACTAAATATCAGTCAGTCAGGCAAAAGCTGGCAATATCTTCCTCCAGCAGTCTCAGGCAGACTTAAAATATTAATGCATTTTATAATGTACTTATTTTTTGTAACTGTCAGTTGTTGCTACCAAGACAGGGAATTCCATATAAATATTGAATGCTGCTGCAAGGTCTGCAAGCAAAATTCTAGAAATGGTTCTCTCAAGCTTGCAAATGACTGAAAAACTGCTGAAAATCCTGCTAATTTTAGTAAACTATGTGGAAATCCAAAGTTGCGTAACTATTTCTGGGATTTGCTAATGAACAGCAGCGGTTACAGTGATAGGTTTTGAATTCAAGCAGTGTTTGTAGATTCCTCACTGGACACAGACACTTCAGGGACAAATGGAATGATTTGTTTTGCTCTGTAAGACTCCCTTGAAAGTGTGGATGTACCTCAGAAATTGGCCTGAAGGTCTGTTATGTGTAAAAAAATAAAACTTAATTGCAGAGGAGATCCAGTGCCCAGCCCAAGGGCTGGAATTGTGACGAAGCAGAAAATTCCCCTGTAGAGCATTTCCAGCCTGTGCAGGGCAAAGAGCATGCAGCCAGGAATGCTGTGTCCAGCAGCCACTCTGTGCTCCTGTTGTGGCAGCAGGAATTCACATTTTGGTTCTTGTGTGGGCCCTCTCACCCAGAGGATCCCAGGGCAAGGCTGAACTGGGAGTAGGGGCGTGAGAGCAGCTGCAAGGGCCAATCTGCTTTTAGTTCCTGAGAGTGGATTGCAGAGTATCAAAACGTGTCATTCACACAGATTGGTGTTACAGGGCTTCTCACTGCTGCTTTTGCTCTGTGGATTGTGCTTCCTGCTCAGGGACCACAGCACGTGCTGGAAGAGGCTGCTTATGGTGCCCTGATCCGTGTCCAGGGACCCTTGGATCCCCTGATCCGTGTCCAGGGATCCTTGGATCCCCTGATCCGTGTCCAGGGATCCTTGGATCCCCTGATCCGTGTCCAGGGATCCTTGGATCCCCTGATCCGTGTCCAGGGATCCTTGGATCCCCTGATCCGTGTCCAGGGATCCTTGGATCCCCTGATCCGTGTCCAGGGATCCTTGGATCCCCTGATCCGTGTCCAGGGATCCTTGGATCCCCTGATCCGTGTCCAGGGGATATTTGGTTCACAGAGGGACACAATCCAGGCCTGGAAGGAAGCACACAGAGCTTTTGCTGAGCTGATTCCAGTGCCCAAAGACAACAATCAGTGCATGACACTCTCATGCAGAGACATTTGCGGAATCTCTCAGATTAAATCCCCTGGAAGATTCCTCACAGACAAATGAAGGAATTGCTGACTCTACCTCCTGTCTCTCTCCTGCCAGTGCTGCTGGGAAAGCCACAAGCTGGAGCTGAGATCTGTTTTCAGTGAAGGTGTTAATGAGTGGCTGATTTGACAACTGGACTGTTCCTGGTTCCGCCCTGGATCCACCATCCCATCCCACTCTGCAAAGGGAAGGCTGCATGTTTTAGGAGGGAGTTAATGTAACAAGATTCCCACCTGAAAGAACCAGAGAGTTTGCTTTTGTCAAAACCTTTTTGAATTCTGACAGCCTAACAAGGAAATTGTCTTAAATTTGCCATCATCGGAGTGTGATCTGGTGTATTCTGTAATTCCTGAGCTCCTGGCAGGGAGAAGCCAGGCTCTGGAGTGGTGCTTTATTCACAGAGGAGGTGTCACAGAGATGTCACACATGTCCCAGTCCACACTGTGCCCCTCCCAGGGATTCCTCACCCTGCAGCTACTGTGGAAATTCAGTCTCTGGGCACCCTTCAGCCTTAAGTGCTGCTGCTGCACCTGCAAAACAAGAGCTTAATTAGTTTAATTGCCCCAGCAGCTCGCTCAGAATAGGACCAACCCACTCGCGGGCAATCCCGAAGTTAGAAGATCCAAGGGCTCGGAATGTGCCGGCTGCGAGAATCAGTGGCCGGCCCCAGAGGAAGAGGAGCGCATCATCCGCGGGTTTGGATGGGATCCTCATTATCACATCAAAGCACATCCAGGCTGACTCCTCCACAGTGCCCGCGGAGCGGGGGAATTTACTGAGGAAACTTCCCCTCGCCTGCCTCTGCGCCTGCTTCCCAAGTTTCATTTTGATTTTGGGGGTTGGATAAGCCCCAAA
This sequence comes from Anthoscopus minutus, assembly GCA_013399455.1. NCBI lineage: Eukaryota > Metazoa > Chordata > Aves > Passeriformes > Paridae > Anthoscopus > Anthoscopus minutus. The sequence continues at coordinate 49,869 of VWYI01044822.1, read as the reverse complement.
CACAAAAGGAAGTCGAGACAGAGTGGGTGACTGTCACGTCAGGTTTCTCAGAGCCTCAGCTCCTTTTCAGGCGGGTACCATGGAAGGCTGGAGGTGGATGAGCAATTCTAGGAGCTGTTCCCAGCACTGGCTCTTACAACTCTGTTTTCTTCTAGTGAGGTGGTCGGTTCGCAGCTGACAAACGGGAAGAGACATCTCTCATTGCAGAGATCAAATCGCACAACAAATTCAAACACTCCCTGGAGGCACCACTGCTCCCTCTCCTCTCAAAGCCAAAGCCTGCCCTGACTGCAGAGCAGGTGCCCCCTGTCACCGGGGCTCACTGGCCCTTTGGGTGATGAGTGTCAGGGCCAGCCTGGGCTCAGCAGGACCAGTGGCTCATTTATATCCTGTGAAACCTCAGGGAAGTGCAGGTAACTCCCCACTGGCTCTCTGATAGATCAAAAATGGGGCTGCCCTGCTGTGTTCTACAGGAACCTGCAAAAATCCAAACTTCATTTTAGGCAAGCTTTTGATATAGGCAAGATCCTCAGAGAGCAATTCAGTTATACCAAAATGAGATTAGAACTTGTTCTTCCACAGATTGTTGTTCTGCTTGCGGTTTCAGGAGCTGAGCATTCCACAGTTGCCATAAATCCCCCCTGTAAATAGCTCTGGGTGTCCTTTGAACGGTACAGCTGTTAGAGCTTATGAGCACCCCCAGGAAAATCGAGATGTCGCACTGATACGAAATCTGTACCTCTGTGCTCCTGGAAATGGATCATTCATCCCATTCCAGCACAAGGTTTAATTTGGCCACCTCCTGCTCCTATCTGTCCCTCTGTATCAGCTGAAAAGGAACGAGTGGGGTGTTCAGACTCAGACCAGTGCATCCTGAATGCCACTGCCTGAGGTGAATCCCATCCTGAACAGAAAATCAATCCCTCTGCATTTCCATGTTTCCATCCCAGCCCAAAAATATCCAAACTGTGCTGCCATTTGGTGTTAAATCAGCCCTTCTGCAGCCCACTGATCCCTGCGGGTCTGGAACATATTTCAAACCTGTGAGGCCATTGACAACTTTTTCACCACCTCAGCAGGGGCACAGTGATGTCACTGAAACTGGTTTGCAGTTGAAAAACTGCTCTTGGGTCTGGCTGGTCTGTAATCAGCACAAACTGGGAGATGTCTGTTGAAATAATACATGAAACAAAGCAGAGTTTGCTCTGTAGGGATGAGGAAGCAAAAGCAGAGACTTGCATGGGCCGGGGGGAAGGTGCTTCCTGAGTGGTGATTAAAGAAATGCTCCTAAAAGGCCTTTAGTGCTGATTGAAGTAGTGGCTCTCAGGAGCCCTGCTTGGGTGCGGCCTCTGCTGTGCCTGGTGAAGTGTTTGGTGCGTCAGCCCCTGTGACAGGCACAGAAAGGCACTTCCAGCATGTACCGGGCAGATCTTGGGCCAGGAATTCTGCTTGGCTCCAAGCTGAAACCGGGCCAGAGGGGTAGGCACAGTGCTGTGTAATCCTGCAAGGTGGGAAAGGGTCCAAATCATCCACCTGCTCTCTCCTTAGGGGAGAAGCCTCTTTTCCCAGATGAAGAATACATGGAGAATGTTGAGATTTCCGCAGTCTCAGGGGCTGGGGAGCTGTAAAAATCCAGACCCCCGTTTAACCCCTGGCGTAGCCCCGCTTGCGTCCTGATTTTGGGGCTGGTTAGGAGGGACGGCCGCGGTGCCGGCAGATGGCAGTGCCTGTCAGAATTCCAGCGTCGGGAATCTGCCCAAGCCGGGAAAGGCGTCGGCGACAAGCACGAGGCACGGAGCCACTCGTGCTCTGCTGCTACGGGAGCCGTGCGGGGCTGGGCACGCACCTGCCCCCGCAGCGGGGACCCCTCTCTGCTGCCCGCGACCCCATCCGCGCGTCCCCAGCGCGGACACACGGGATCGGCCTCTGGGATGTGCAACGGAGCTCCCCAGCCTCGGCCATGGCGCTCCAGCCTCGCAGCCTTGAAAACTGCCCGCTCCTCCAGGGCTGCTGGCTGGGCAGCACAAAGATTCCTTCTACATTTCCTAGCACAAAAATTCATTCCAAATCTTATTAGCAGAGATGAGACGAAGTAGGAAGCAGAGCTGATGCCATTCTGAAGGTGGCATTGTCCTTAGTGCTAGGGAAACAGCATCCAGGGACCTGCTCTGAAAGCCAATGCTGTGATTCAGAGGGGCTGACTCTCCCACAGGTGGGATTTACTCTTTAGTGATTTTTAAATATGCTTGAATGCTCATTAAAAATACCCAAACTGTGACTGTACTTCCCAAACAACATTTTTATTAGGTTATCACAGCAATACCCCTAAAAGGTAAAAGTAATTCAGCTGAAAAGACATTCCTGGCACTTATGAGCAGGCAGAAGATCTGATGGAATTTCACAGGATTTGATCAACAGTTCATTACCATGGCCTTTGCTTTCATTGCAGGTGGTTTGGCTGCTGATTGGAATTCAGTGCTGAGCTGCTGCAGCCTTGCTGGGCCACCCTGAGCTGCTGCTGGGGACACAGGAGCCAGGCTGGCTGGGCTGAGCTCCTTGCCCGTGCTGTGCTGGAGTGGGAAATATGACCTAGCGCATGGAAAAGCAAAATAAAATCTGAAAAATTGTTTTTTGATGGCTGAAATCCTTGGTGTGGCTCCAGATTCATGTCCCATCTGGACAGATCCGACATCCAGAGCAGAGAACCAGAGCACAGATAAAAGGAGTGTATGTATAGAGATGGGCTTTCTTCTCCCAGCCCCTGGGCAATATGACCATAAATAATATTCAAACCCGTGGTTATTTTCCTTTCTTCAGCATGTCTGTCTTTGATTCTCCAAGTCTATTCACATACATAAGGTGTTATGTAGATTTAAGCCAGCTAGGAATCAAGTTTTCTGATCTACATGAAGTTCCATTAGTTCCCTTTTTACTCTGTTCCAAAGGAAAAAGAAATGCAAATAATAAATTGCAAAATGTCTATATAGGAAATGCTGATGTATTTCATTAGTGATAGTGCTACTTTTAAAAAAGAAAAATGAAAATCTTTCAAAACAGAAAATAAAATAACTTGCAATTTAAAAGATTCAAGCAATACCTGCACATCCTTGCACTGTGCTTTGGTTTGGGTAAGTTCTCTTTTCCTGACCAGAAAAATCTTCTGTGAAAGCTTTTCCTGCTGGGGTGTAATGTGTGTGCTCCTGGAACAGAGAATTAGGGAGGACAGGGGGACAGGACTGTGGGAACAGGGCAACAAAGCCTGGGGGTAACTTGCACTCACCAGGCAGATCTGCCAGACAAATGCAGCTGGCCTGACATTTGCTTTTCAGAAAAGGAAATATTTCACTAAGCTGGGGAGACAGTGTGGTATTACCAGTGACAAATAAAAAATTTTATAAATAAATAAATAGGAAAATAAAAAAATAACGGCAAAGCTCTGAAGCGCTTTGAGAGCACTCCCAGGAACTGGCTGGATCCCGGGCAAACCCCACAGTTCCGTCAGCAAACATCACGGCAGAGCCTGATGGGCGACAGGCAAGAGAAACGTGCCGGGGGAACCACGCTCTCCCCCTTCTCCCCACTTTCCCCTCAGTCCCTGCTCCAGCCTGGCGGAGTTTCCACGGTACCGATGACGATTTTCACACGTGCGAAATGCGCGGCTTCCGCGCTCTCCCTTCCTCCTGGTTTTTAGGAAGTGCTTTCTGTTTGTGTGGTTTTGACAGCGTCTGAAGGATGCCAGCCTCGCCCGCACTCCGGGAAAGGCGATCCCCGGAGGAGCTGGGACCGCTCGGCGCTGCAAGAGCCGCCCAGGAGCCGCTCGCTGGTCGCTCCGCTGAGCCCGGAGGTCTTTCCCGAGCTCAGAGCTCCTGCGATCCCGAGCTCCCCAGGCAGGGATTNCCCAAACCCCTCCCTCGCCCCCCGCCCCTGCGCTCATTGAGAACTGATAAGGCGCAGTCACACGCAGCCTCCGCGCCCTCCCTCTGCCCCAGCCCTTCAAAAGCTCGGGACCACCACGGATCCCTTGGAACGGGAGAGGGCAGGAGCCGAGCAGAGCAAGGCAGGCGAAGGAGAGGCAAAAGTGGCACGGCAGCCGCGGAGGACGAGCAGGGAGATCAGGGATACCCAGGGCCAGGGGCGTGGGCATCCTCAGTGCCACATCGATGTTTGCTGCGAGCAGGCAGCGGGAAGGAGGCGGGAGGCAGCCCGGGGCGCCAGGGACGATCCCGGCTCCCTGGTAATGGCATGGACCGGCCGCTGCTCCCGCAGCCTCTCCCAGCCCCGGCGCTGTCCCCGGCCAGCTGCCCCCCGGAGCCCAGGCGCCACACGGATGCGGAGCCGCTCGGAGCAAGTAAGTTACCGATTCCTTTGTTGTTCCAGGTCACTCTCGATAGTCTCTGGCTGCAAAGGATCAGCAGCCCAGCAGGACAAACGCGGAGCTGTTGGGCCAGCGGGATGCCAGGCTCCTGTGTCCAAGCCTGCCCGAGTGGGAGCTGTGGATGTGTTCCTGCCTAACTCACAGCTGTCACGGAACTCTTTGGGAAGGCAGGGATTGGATGCTGATCTTGGGCAAAAGCACTGTCAGACCTAAAGGTGTGATGCAGGAAAAAAACACATAAAAAAATAGGAACTGCTCAGATACAGGATTAGTGGAAATCATTGGAATGCAAAGGGCACCAGAAGACTGATCAGTGAGCAGCCCTGAATTGTGTAGGGTGACTCTATAATCCCTATCTGGAGTCCAAGATTAAATCCTTTCATAATTAGGATACTTGCCAGTCACCTTGGAGTTACAGAGCCCTGGCAGTGCAGTCTCCAAACGAGGAAGTGGCACATTCAGCCCTTGGAGGGGACAGGGAATGCAGTGCACTGGGATTCCCTCGGGGCTTATGGCTCTGGGAGGTAAAAGCGTGACTGATTTTTTTTATGTCCTGTTGCATCACTCAGAAAGGCGCCTGGGGTTCTCTTTGTGCCAGCACACGGTGGTTGGGAGCACCAGGTTTAGTTTGACACAGCATCTCTCCCTTGGGTTGAACAGGGAGTTTCAGGAACCGGCTGAGAACTGGCAGAAGCTGGCCCTGTCCCAAAAAACTTACCTCTGGCTTTTGGAGATTGTCATCAAGCAGCTCCTTTCTCCTGCACCTTTTTACTTTAAAGTAGACCTTGGATTTGTGGAAGAGGGGCTCAGAGAGAAACAAAACTGGCTTTTCTCACTGGTTGTTTGACCAGTCCAAGCAACCAGGGTCTCCCCAGGAAGGTGGGGAGTGTGTGGGGCAGTGTTTGTGCTGGGAGAGTTATTTCACTTCTGGGCTTCAGTTCTCTGCCTCGCTATTCCTACCCAGTTGGAGATAAAGGATCAGGATCATTTCTGATTCCACAACAAAATATTTCTCATCTCTGGAAAGTTCCATCCCAGTTATTTGTCTAAAAAAAAAAAGGCAAAGGGAGCTGCACTATTCCAAGGCAAATCTCCAAACTCCACTATTTAACTCCACTATTGGGTTTGAAGTCAGGAAAGGAACTTGGAAACATGGGACAAGCACTTGTCCTTGCCCAACAGCTTGGTATGAGGTTGGTTTGTCCCTCTGTGACTCCTGACCCCTTTCTGCAGTGGGTGCAAGCACTGCTGAAGGCCTTGGGGCAAAAAGAGCCCATGTTTGGTAAATCCATTTATGAACTCTTTGGCTGCAATGTACTGCAGAAGTGTGAAGTGGTTCAACAGTTTTATTGTATTTTTTAAAAGCAGCTGCAGATTACAGAGTGATTCTCTGTTGCTGTGATGGTGAATTCCTAAACAATGAAGAATGGGAACATTGCTGCTCCTGGGGCAGGATTTCTCCTAGAACTGAGACTCGGCTTTCCCAGCATTCAGTGTTTGCTGTTCAGAGTAAACAGCCAGGAGCAGGAGAAACAAGAGTGTCTGGCCAGGACAAAGGTGTCCCTGTCTTTGTTCAGTTATTTGAAAGACAATGATCAAATTTTCAATGACACCTAAGGTGTCCCTAAAATAGAGCTAGGGTGAGAGGCTGCAGAGTGCCTCAGGCACAGTCACGTCCTTGGAGGTGAAAGGTCCCAACTGATCTATTTCCAGGCTTTATTTGTTGTGGGTAGAGAAAATACCATTTGACTGTTCCAAATAATGGAAAACACCTAAGAGCACAATATTGTGGTTGCATCCTTTGCACAGGGACTGGTCATGCTCAAGTCTTTAATGCAATGAAGTACAAGAGAATTGCCTGGGAGTTACATGGATTCAATCCTCCCGTTCTGCCTGTGCAGTGGAACTGTGCTGTAGGAGATATTCCCAATTTCACAGAAACTTCATATTCTCCAGTTCTTGCGCTGTAACACATTGTAAAAGCCTGAATGATGCCTCAAAAAAGTGTTTTCTCGTTTTCATCTTCTTTTTCTGTTAAAAACACCCCACCCAGTCTCTCTCCTCATCACAGTTTTGTTTCTCCTCTCTTTTCTGGAGAAGTCTGGAGTCATTATATTTAATGCAGCTGTGAACTTGTGTCATGTGTGGGGGTTTTTATACTTCAATCCAGAGTTGAGGGAAAAATGTATTTGAAACCTGTAGCTATTTGAGAGGACAGAAACTGCCTTCATTGGCTTTGGAAATAATCTTGCTGGGTTATTCATCTCATGAATCAGGCTCTGGAGGCTTTGCAGAGTGATCTTCAGACACACCTGAAGCAGACAGAGACTGCATTCCTTGTTGCTGGAGTGGGGGAAGGAGGAAAGAGTTCTGCAGTGATTCCAGGTGCTCATTTAGGATTTTGGAACTGCTAAATTTTATTCCTGCCCTGTCACACACTCCCAACTGAGTGTAGAAGATGTGTCTTTGTGAGTGACTCCCCCATCCTGAAATATGGGAAATAGAGCCCTTCCTTGGCCCAGGCATCCTGGAAAATACATAAATAAGATTTTACAGCACGTGATACCTATGTTGAGTGCTGTGAAATACTTGGATACTCTGGGAGTGGGAGAATCATATTTCTCCCTCACAACTGACAATGGAAGGGCCTCAGGATATCAGAGGAGAAGGATGGATTGGGAGGTAATTCAGGTAAAAGGAAAGTGCAAATGTCCATAAACTCTTCCTTGGGGTTGGATTGGCTCCCTGGCCAGAGATTTTCTTTGGAAAAGCACCTTCTGTTAGGGTATTCTGAGCCAGGAGCAGTCTGGGCACACGAGCTGTCACAGCCCCGCTCTGAGACAAGCACCTCTGTGAAAGCCACCCTGGCCCTTCAGGTGAACCAGCAGCCACCCATCTTTGTGTCCTGAATGGCAGGGTGAGGTCTGCTCCAGCCCCAGAAGAATCTGCAGTCACATCCTGAGTGTCAGGAAAGTGGTGCTGAGATTGCCAAAAACTCCCAGAGGAGATGAGAGGCACCTTCCCACCTCAGTGCTGAGCGAGGTGACACTTGGAAAGGCAATTTCTGGGGTCAGGGAGCTTTTGAAGCACATTTGTTTGTGAAGTGCCACATGTCCTCTTCTTTTGCAGTGTCTTTGAATCTTTTTCCCCAGCTTTCAAGAGCACAACTCTTCTGCAGAAGAGTTCCACCCTTCACCTGTGGATGCCCAAGCACTTCCCAAAGAGGCAGCCACCAAAACCCAAAACCTCTCTTTATATAAAGTCAGAAGGATGGACTGTTCCATGGTTTAGCCCAAATCCACCTGCCTTCCCTCACCCTGCATGCACAGGCGTGTGTGGAAAGGCAGTCTGGTGGACCTGACTGCTCAGTCCCACTCACACAGAGGCAGTGAACAGAAGGATGGAGGAAAGATGCCTTTCTCAGGGAAATCAAAGCCCCACCTCAGTCAGAGCCTATCTCAAGTCATTTTTCTTCAGAGTGTCAAAGGCCATCTTCTCCTAAGATTTCTCTTTCCTCTATCTTCCCACGAGCACTCAGTGCTCAGCAGCCAATATTTTATTCTCCTCGGGTGCTGCTGCTTTCATTTCCTTTATTCCTGCACTACTTCCCTATGTTGCTCCTGTCTGACAATTAAGGATTTCATTCCCTTGCAGCACTGTAACCTAAAGCAGAATTATGTGGCCCAGAGGAACCTGGGCACAGTAACCTGGTTCATGTGGTGTGAGCCAACGGGCAGCAGAAGAACCAGGTCAGGTTTTCAGTAATCTCTGTTCAGTATTACTGGTTGCTAGTTGAGAAGTACAGGACTCATTGTCTGGAAAAAAAAGAAGACAGGGTTAAGTGAAAAAAAAATAAAAATTCTTCTGGAAGGTGTGGGAGGTTTTCTAAAGAACAGTTGCTCAATTATTCTCCTAAATGTGAGGAAACACAAGCATCAGGTTTAAAAGAAACAAAAAAAAGAAGTTTGCTTTCACACACACTTGATGACAAATTCACTTCTTTAAACTCCAGCTGCCTGCCAGTTTAGTCCTTTCCAGCATCAAATCCCATCCCCATGAAAATCTGTGTGTTTGCTGCAGCCAGATCAGCAATTGTTTAAATGGAAGAGGAGCCCTGGTCAGCAGGGAAAGAAGTTTTCTTAAAGTGTTTTTAGTTTTGCCTTCCTTGAAGTCTCTGGCAGATTGCTGGACCTGCCAGGAGCACATCAGCTCTGTCAGGAGGGGTTTGGAGCTGCTCTGCCAAACACTGCTTCCTGGAGATTCTCTCCTAACCCCAGCCTGACTCCTGTGCAGCAAATCCCAGCCCCTAAATGTCACTGCCTGCCCCGAGTGTCACCTGGGCGGAGCTGAACATCAGCAGGGCTGATAAAAACCTCTCTGCAAGGCTGATAATGCACTGACTCGCAGCTCCTCATGCAGTAGCCTGGCCTAAAGGAAGGCAGCTTTGTACAGAAGTGACATTTTTATTATCCTGGCCTCATTTAACCAAAGATGCTAAATGCCAAAGAAACAGAACAGTGCCTGTGGCAATTCCACCTCATGGCTTTCTGTGCTGGAGGGAGCAGGCATTTACAGACTGGAGCCAGAATCTCTGGGAGATGCATGAGCACATTTACCATGATATGGCAGAGGTGTTTATGCCTGGCAGCAGTGGCTGTGCACTGCACAGTGAAGGGTTAACCAGGTCCTCACACAGTTACCCTGCTCCTTTCAGAGCCTCTTGGCATTTGGGCTAAAGCTCCCCAGGGCAGTTAAAATCATAAAGGAATGACAGCAAATTTCCTAGAAGATTCTCGTGCCCATGAATCTCACAGCCCATTCACGTCCATATCACAAATGTTACTGTTGCAGAATTAAGGCAGAAGGAAAAGCAGTGATTTGCAGAGAATTAGAAAACCCTGGAATCATTTGGAGCAGAAAGCTGGGTAGTGTGCAGCTGTCCAAAGCTATGCTCAAACTCCTAACCAGAAGCATTCCGTTCAAAGACTCTGAAGCAAAAATCCATGTGCTTAATTATTTTCAATAACCCCAGACTAAGGTTATGCTCGTATTACAATGAGAGAGTTAAAGATTAAATATTGGTAGAAACTGTAATGCCACTGAAGCTGTCAGTGAACTTCTTATCCAGCAGGAATTTTTCTGCTCTGCTGGGTCACTTGGAAGGTGCTGCTGGAGGTTTGCAGAGGTATTTCAGCTGAGCTGTTGCTGGAGATCAGTAGCACCACCAGAAGTGTTGCCAGCCCTGGGAGTGTTTTAGTTAAAAACGTTCCTCTGTACATTCGTTGATAGGCAGTTCCTCAAACCTGCTCCACCAGAGTGATATTTCTAGGGATTTAGTTCTTTTGGTTGCTTTTCCTTTACTCTGTTCTTTGTAATAAGTTTTGAGATCCTTTTGGTCTCTTTGGTGTGAATCTAGAACATGAAACCTTCCACTCTAGATTGAAGTCTGGAACTGGAATGTTCTCTCTCCCATGTTGCCAGTGATAGCTTCAAATTTACTTTTATAACAAAATTATCTTTAAAACAAGTCTTTTAAAATTGAAAGCAACAAGCAACACTTGCCTGGTTTTACATTTAGATTGGTTACAAGTGTTTTAGTCCAAATTGAGTAATTTTAGTTTAATCAATCAAAGCAAATATATATCAATATTATTTGTAAGAAGGAAGCAAAGAGGTTCTTCATTACCTGATTCCCAGTGGATGAGAGGCTTCTTTCCCTATTAAAGAGAGGGAAAAATGTCTGCGATTCTTCTGCCATGTGTTTCACATGTCAGGAAGTGAGACTCAAGCTGTGCCCTTGTCCATTTTCAGCATCTTGCAGCACTTTGCACACATGTAAAGAGACAAAGTTCACAGTGCAGAGAGAGCCAGGCCAGTGGGCCTGGAGGTTTCCAGTGCAGCAGGCAGTGGCAGCTGAGGCTGTGTGTGAATATACCCCGAGCCAGCTCTCAGGAGGGACAGAAACAGAGCAGGGTGACTCTTCTGGTCAAAATCCTGGCTGCTTCCACTGGAGGAAGGGAGCACACAGTACTGGGATTAGCTACCCCCTGCCCAGTGGGTGAAAATTCCCAGATTTCCCATCCCAGCGCCAGGAATGCTCAGTCCCTGGCCATGGCTGCAGCGCTCAGCAGTGCCTGGCCCCGGGAGCAGGCGGCTGTGGCAGCAGGCAGCAGCGCTGGGCTCTGCTGGCACAGATGGTTGGGCTCCCTGCAGAGCAGAGCCAGCAGGGCTGGCTCCAGCAACAGGCTCGGCTGCTTCGTTGGAGCAGTGATTGATGGTGACTTAGACAAGGGCCACGAGGAATTCTCTGCCATTAACCAGACTTGGCTGCAGCCGAATGGAAGTGAAAATTTGTTGCTTCATTTATTCCTCTTGCCTCTGCTTCCTTCCCGCCCACCCTTTGTGCTTTTTAATACCAAAAAGATGAAGCTACTTTGTTCAGTCTTAAAAACTGTCTCTCCCAAGATACTCTTAATTGTATCTCTACACCTTTTCTCATTCACAGGAGCATAAGAAGATTAAAGACAGAGGGAGCAGTAATAGATTTAGTTAGGTTTTAATAGGATTTGCAGAGAACAATGCAGGGAATGAACGCCATAGAAAATATTGCTGCTCTGTCTTTGATATCCCTAAGGCTCCTTAGGTAGTCTTTGACAGAGATTTTGTCTGTGCCCTGCATCCAGAGTCAAGACTCTCATTTTTAAAGGAGTATCTAATAATCTCAGTAAATAGGATGTTACATTATAACTGGCAGAAAGCATTGCTGCCTTCATTTCATGTTATTTATTTGTATCCTGGTAAGCATAACTCGGAATGTCAACAGTGGGCTTGTTAATAGCTCTCTGATGCATTCCTAAAAGTGCCCAGTGATTTTGTCTAATGTCAGGTGGAGCAAAGGGGTGAGCTCTGATAGATCCCATTATGATCCCATTAGGCAGGCCTGATTCATCACACCCTCACACGTGGGATTCAAGATACTCAATTAAATGTTTATTTCATGTTTAAAGCCCAGGGTCACTAATAAACTTCCAGAAGGTGATTCAGCACTCCTGAAATCAGAAATATCCCTGGAGATGCCTTTCTCTGCTGACTGCAAGGGAAGCCTTCATGAATAATTTAGACTCATGTGAGAGTTAGGTAGACTGTGGTGCTCAGCATTTTCTCTTAATTTCTAAGGTTTCTCTTGATATGCACCCAAAACCTGAGGCATGAAAAAGCTCCAGTCCCCCCTGAAAAGATGTTGATGTATCTTTACTTTGTTCTGAGTTATGATCTCAAGCAAATTTGGTATGTAAAAAAAATCTAAGGACAAAATGAAAACCCCAAAATGTTCTAAGATTTAACTGTTCCACGCACCCATAGCATGCCCATCACCCCAGTAGTGGCTGATGTTTGAAGGGCCTGTGTGTTATAAATCAGTTTTAATTCCAGGTCACTGCAGGGCTGTGTTTAACAAGTGGCAGTTGTGGGAGAAGTGTGAACCCTCCAAAATCAACATCCTGATGGTCCAGACAGTGAAACAAAATGGCTTTTGTCTCTTTGCCTTCTGCCTGAAACCGTCTTTCCTTGTTGTGCAGCCCAGCCATGGCTAGAGATTCCCGGATCTTCATGAACCAGGACATGGACATCGGGGTCCCATCCCGGGAGCCCAAGAAGATCCCAAAGCAGGCCCGGGATGACGTCCCCATCACCACGGACAGGACCCGGCTCATTTCCGCCGAGGGCAAGAAGCCCCGGCAGCGGTACATGGAGAAGAGCGGCAAGTGCAATGTGCACCACGGGAACGTCCAGGAGACCTACCGGTACCTCAGCGACCTCTTCACCACCCTCGTGGACCTCAAGTGGCGCTTCAACCTGCTGGTCTTCACCATGGTCTACACCATCACCTGGCTGTTCTTTGGGTTCATCTGGTGGCTCATCGCCTACATCCGGGGAGACCTGGACCACCTGGAAGATGAGAACTGGATCCCCTGCGTTGAAAACCTCAGTGGATTTGTGTCAGCGTTCCTGTTTTCCATTGAGACTGAGACGACCATCGGGTACGGCCACAGGGTCATCACAGAGAAGTGTCCGGAGGGGATCGTGCTGCTCCTGGTTCAGGCCATCCTGGGCTCCATCGTCAACGCCTTCATGGTGGGATGCATGTTTGTCAAGATCAGCCAACCAAAGAAGAGGGCAGAGACCCTCATGTTCTCCAACAACGCCGTGATTTCCATGAGGGATGAGAAGCTCTGCCTCATGTTCCGGGTCGGGGACCTCCGCAATTCCCACATTGTTGAGGCTTCCATTCGAGCCAAACTGATTAAGTCCAAGCAGACCAAAGAAGGAGAGTTTATTCCCCTGAATCAAACGGACATCAACGTGGGATTTGACACTGGAGACGACAGGTTGTTCCTGGTGTCCCCTCTCATCATCTCACATGAGATCAATGAGAAAAGCCCCTTCTGGGAGATGTCCCGCACGCAGCTGGAGAAGGAGGAGTTTGAGATTGTGGTCATCCTGGAAGGAATGGTGGAAGCCACAGGTAAGGATCTGTCAGCAATCAGTCACTGTTTTGAAGAGGAAAGAGGCACAATGCATTGTGGGCAGTCTGGCATTAGGATTTCACTCTCCATGTCACCAGGACTGGGAGCACAGGGAGATTTGTCCTTGGGTAGTGCCTAACTCAGGTGGGGTGGCTGAGATAACCAGTAGTGAAAAGTGGGACCTTTAGCTCATGCTGTTGAGTTGCACCCTTTTTTTTGTAGTGTTTCACCCTCTTTTATAAGTCTGGGATTGAGGTGAAGGGGTTAGTCCTGGAGCTGCCCATAATCACTTAGAACTGATCCAGGGGAGCAGAAAAGCAATGGATTAAAGGAATTTTTGAAGTCTCTGGTGGTCCTGTTTCCTGTGATCAAAATTCATGATGCAAATCTTTTCCCTGTATTAAAGATATTGGCTGTATCTGTGCTATTTTAGGTACTGCTGTAGTGTTGATTTTAGTGGGGGCTATGAAGTGCCCAAGTCTCACTGTATCCCATAAAACAGCACGTGCTGAGGCTGAATGACTTGCACGTGGTGCAGGACACACATTCCCAGAAGGAGCTCAAAGAGGATAAATACAGAAACTGCTTTTGTGACTCTAGCAGCCCTGCAGCTGCTTAACAGCTCAGACAAAGCTGGGTAATGGTAGATTAGGAGATATCCTCAGCCCATTCTCAGTTTCCTCCTAGGGGTGTATTTGTGGCAGGCAATAAAAGAACTCGGTGTCTGTGTGTAGTGAATCTGGAGAAGCCACAAGCCTCAGCTTTCCATGCAGTGGGAAAGGCAGCTGAGGGGAGGGATGGGCACAGAGGCTCCTTCCCACAGGGGCTCTGCCTGGGCAGGCGGCTGCACCTGGCAGTGGTGGCACCACGGGTCATTTCCACTTGCATTAATCCTTTTGTTCCAGGTTTGGGGAGGAGCTCGCAGCTCTTCCTGCTGCACTTGTGGCACAGGGAGTGTGCCCAAGCCCCGGAGATGCTCAGGTCCCTTCCAGGCAGGGTTTTCCAGTCTGGATTGGGCAGAGTGCCTTGATGGGATCAGGGTCTGCAGGGGGAAAGGGCTGCAGGCAGCTCTCAGGACATGCACAAAGTCAGAGATGAAAAAAGATTTTTATAAGCAGTTTTCCCCTTTGGTGTTTCAAGATTTGAGTTATGAGCCCAGGGTTTTCCTGTGGGTGGCGGCTGGATTTTGTTTTCCAGCTCGATAAGGCTCTCTCTGAGTCATTTAGCAGGGGTTTGCAGCTTGTTGCAAGTACTCAGTGGTGCGAGCACCCTGTCTCACAGATTCTGCCCCGTGCGGACTGTTAATGTTATCCCCTCCTGCAGATTTGCTCGTTAGTCTCCCAACAGCCGGAGGAGGAAAAATCTCACAAATTCCTTCATCCCAAACCTTTGCTCCCAAAGGCAGCTGTCTAGAGAGGTAATTCAGTGTCCCAGAGTCTCCCTTTAGGTGATCAGCAGTAGCTGGCTTTTGCAAACACAGCTGAGGGGAGGTGATGGTTAAATTACACTCCGGTGAGGCTGGAATATGTGCTATGGAAGTGGCACCTGGCATTTCCAGGGAAATGTTCTTCCCCAGCAGATCATGGTAGAGACGTGGCAAAGGAAGGGGTGGGTGGAAAAGACTCTCAAAGGCAAGGATTTGTAACAGTTACTTATTCTGCAGCCTAAACATTTATTAGAGACTGGAGCCTCCTAATCTGAGCATGGAATGCAGCTCCCTGTTTGTCCAAAGCCTCTTTCCTGTCACACAGTGACACCATAAATGCTTTGAACCCCTGCTGCTCTGCCTTCCTCGCAGCAAGGCTCAGCCTGTGCTGGGGATGTGTGAGAGGAAGTCATTATCAATAACAACCTCGGAATTAAAAGCATGGCAGAGGAATAATATTGCCTTACAAATGGGCTCCTCTCCCAGAGGGATTGCACAGGCTGGGCTGTAAGGATATTAAGGAACATACATCTGTGGAAATGAATTATCATGGGCTCAGAAGGCAGTCTGGGAAGTCCCACACTGGAGCTGGAGGAGGCATTTTCCACTGAACTCAGAGCTGAGTGAACCTTGGATGATTCCAGAATCCAGTTTGGAGGCTGGGATGGGTCCTGAGGGACCTGCAGCAGCCAGGGGGATGGGATATTTTGTCACAAGAAGAGTGGCTTGCAGAGACAGTGTTTGTGCTTTCCTGCTTCATCCTCACACTTGGGAATATTGATAAAGCACTTTGGGGTTATTAATCCCTCCCTCTACACCTTAAAATCTCTTCCAAGCAAATTCTTCAGGTCCTTCCCAGCCCAGAGCACTGCTCACGCCCCATCTGCTCTCAGGAGTGGTGTGATATTTACTCCCAGCAGGACTTCTGTTAAATCCTGACACTGTCACAGCCTGGTTGGGTTCAGGGCAGTGTAAAATACAACAGAGCATATGTTCCCTTAGCAACCCCTATAGAAAGTTAGGATTCCATCCTCCAGGGTTCAGAGGTACCACTGGTCAGAATATACAGCTCTGTTTTCCATACGGTGTTTGGAAAGCAAGTCAGAACGGTCATTGGTGACATATTAATGACTACAGAAATTTAAGCACGACTAAAAGTGGGGATATTTTTCCACTGATAATTTGGGACTGTGCTTTTAAAGCTATTTTCAGTAGATTTAGCCAGGCACACATGTATTACAAATGTAATGTATTGTCTCCTCTCAAATAAGCAGCTCTATTTACTGACATTTAAGTTTAATTCTGACCCAGTACAAGGCAAAGATGGTAAATAGCTTCAAATGAAAAGTGTAGAGTAAATTCTGAGGAGTTCACACCCTTCAAGTCATTGGGCTTTGTACAAAGGAAAACACTGTGGCTTAAAACAAAGATTTTGTGTTCAGATTGCCTTGGCTTTTCAAAGGCCTGAGTAACAGCACACTGAAGAACAGCAGCTCACTAGCCAGCCTAAAATGCTGTGGGTTCATCTGGCTGAAAAGATAAAGAACCTGGTGTTATCCTAGGGAGAGCTCTGGGCCACCCCGGGCTGCTCCACGGCCGGACCCGCAGAGCCAGCTATGGCAGCACAAGGCAGGGGTGGCTTTTCCTGTCGATGTTTGGGATGGCTGAGGCTCCACGGGCAGATGGAAAAGACCAAAGGGAGAGCGAGTTTGTGGGCAGATCTGCTGTGGTCATTGCTGGGTGAAACAAGCAATGTCCAATATTGCTGACAAGTGCTCTGACTCCCAGGGCTGCTCCGTGGGCGTCTCAGGGGCAGCAGCATCACTCCCAGTGCTCCTGATGAATTGGGCACACACCTGATTGCCTCAGGAAATTCATTATCTTTGCCGTATCAGAAAGGGGCTCTTGTCAAGATCAGCTGCTCCAAATCTGACCTGAAATAAAAGGGAGAAAGCAAAGGTGGAAAATCTTTTTGCACAGTACATACATTTTTGCTTTCCCTACCCGTCTGCTTCCCAAAATTTTGGGGCCACCCTGGTGACAGGACAGCTCCTGGTTGCTGCTGGCCAAAGCTCCTGCCCTTCCTCTGCTCATCCCAGACTGAATAGTGTTCAAATCTGCTGGGACAGGGAAGAGCAGGGGAGGTCCAGGCCTCCCTCCCATGTGGTGCAGAGTCAGCTGGTTTGTGATGGAGGATTTGGCTGATCCACTTAGGGAACATTATCAAGTCCAATTTTTTAAAAATACTGTTTTTCTCTGTAAGCCATCGCTCCATGTGCTAACACTCTGCATATCCTACAAGACTTTCTGGCAGTTAATTTGAAGAGACTTTCTTCTCTTCTCTTCCAGCTTTACCCTTCCTCTGCTATTTGCTGACAGTTATCCAAATCCTGCTTTTCCTGTAGCTTCCTGCTGCCCTCATTCCCTGGGCACAGTGTCCAGCACTGCTGTTCCCTGCGCACAGAGGTGGCAGAGTTTGTTACTCCACTCCTGGCCTTCCCTGGTTTTCACTGCCTCTTTTTCCCAGCACAATTAAATAAGGCACAAGAGACACTCCAGATGCCTGATTAGTCTAGTCACTAAATGAAGTTTTAATGAACTCTTATGTAAGTACAGGTATATATTTTTCTGGCTTAGAGTCGGTGTGATAAAAAGGGATTTAATGATTAGAAGTAATTAACCCATCCTGTCCCTATGGGAGTGTAGGCAAACAGCAGAGTTTTCACACCTCCATTTATCCCCCCTTGCAGAGGACAGAGTACAGTTTCCTGGCTGTAAATGTAGGCTCAAAAGGAGAAGGCACAACAAAAGAAATGCTGAAATTAATAATGATTTTCATGGGAGCACAAAGGAAGGGTGAAATTACTGAATGCAGTTTCTGGGCATTCATCATCTGATTTGGGTTGTCTTGTGTTGCTTTTGCATTTTCCATATGAAGAAGTTTTCTGCAAGGAGGACCTTGTAGAAGTGTTATAGAAACTGCCTAAAAAATTATAGGGAAGAGATGTCTCAGGCCATTGTGTTCGTGGGCTGGACTGTCCTCTGGAGGCAGAGGCTGGCAGAGGTGTCTGAGGGGCCTCTGCAGCCACTTTACACCCTCAAGAAGTTACCTGGTGTGGGCGTGGCTCGAGCTGGGCCTGGTAGAGACGTGGCAATTGAATCCAAGGTCTTTACATCATAAAGTCCTTTTAATTATATTTTTCTCAGTGCATAGGAGTTTTTCTATGCCTGGAGAGCATTCAGATAAATTAAAATCCTAATACTCTCCTCTGGTATAATATCAAAGTGAATCAAGACCAGCCATGTCCTCTAAAGGAGACAAGCACAAATAATTGGAGAACCGTGCTCCTACCTTCTAATATTCCTTTTCAAGTTGGAAGAATATTGACTTTTTTGGAGGTTACAGTATTCTTTGGTCTAATTAACACAGAGGGACTAATAACTTTTATAACTTACCATATGCTAATGCAAATTGAAAGACACATATTGCTTAATTACAGCAATAGAACTTAAATTTTTTATACCTTTTCCTTGCCACCCATAAACTTCCGTCACTGCCACTGTACCTCCAAGGCTGATCAGCTCCTGGGCAGTGGGTGTTCCACAGCTTCAGAGCATCCAGGAGAAGGAGAAAAGTCACCCTGGACACAACAGAATGGGCAAACAACGGCAGAGGAGGGAGATTACTGCCTGCAGTGTCCGTGGCAGAGGGGGCTGAGCAGATCTGGCCCAGCCCAAGCAGCCACATGACATTTCCCCACAGATAATCACTGAGCTCCCTGGCATTTCAATAAGCACAGTTAATTTTAGTCTGATGAAAAATGTTTTCTTGACAGCCCCAGGGGCTTGGATATCTCTGCCCACTGAGGAGATTCAGGCCATGGAGCAGCACTGGAAGATTCACCTCTGCTTGGGATGGGATCCCATTGAAGCCTAGGGAGATTTTTGGGTTGGCAGAGCACCCTCTGTGTCTCCCTGTGCTCTCCCATTGACCCTCCAGTGAGGTCACCTGGCCAGGATGGGATATTTGCCCAAAATCACCATCCTCCAGCAGCTGGAGAAAGCCCCGGGTGGCCCCAGACAGCTGCAGCTGCAGATCCGGGGCGATGAGGTCCAGCACCAGGAGCGCTGTCCCCTTTCCCAGCGTGTGGCAGCCCAGAGCTCTGCTCCAGGGCACCATCAGCAGGGTCCCACCCTGCCCCATCTGAGGCTGCTCCTTGTCAGCACACCCTGATACCCCCAGCTCTTTGGTATCTGATTGTGGTGACAGCAAAGAGCCTTTCTGCAGAGTTCCCTGGCACTTGTTTCACACCTGGCATTCCCTCTGCTCTCAGAGGTGATCAGACACCTGCTTTAATACACATCACAGTCTAGTCTGGATTTTTCAGCTGCTGGGAACCAAGCGGTTTAGGGAGGATCCCCGGCTGCCTTAACAAGGAACAGGCACAGTTCAATTATTGATCTGTGGCTCCAGCCCACACACAAAAAATCCACTTCTTAGAATTCTGATATAATGAAATTATCATTAAAACTCTCTGAAATGTTTATTGCACAATTTGAAACCAGGACACAGTGCCCTGGTCTCCAGCATCTATAAAACCTGGAACTGATTCCAGCTTTATTGAAAACTTAATGCATCTGCTTCTAACTTTTAACAAGTTTTATCTCTGGTTTCTATTAAAATTGAGTTTTGTTTGCAATATGAAGCTGAGTTGCTGCATTAAGAGATGAGAGAGCTGCAACTAAAAGTTGACATCTAAAGATTTCTCGTTCCATGCTTTCCACAACAGACAGATTGCACACGTTTATATTAAACATACTTTTTCATTTTTAAACCAGATTGCTTAGGAGAAAATGAAACTTCTAATGGTCTTACAACCCAGAAAATATGACAGAGTTGAAAAATATATGTCAAGTATATCTACTTGGACTGAAAGAAGGAAAATGAGGATATAGGGCCATGAAGATGATGAGATGGAGCAGCTCTCCTATGAGGCAAGGCTGAGACAACTGGAATTGTTCAGAAGAAAAATGCTCCAGGGACACCTCAGAGCCCCTGCCAGGGCCTAAAGGATCTCCAGGAGAGCTGGAGAGGGACTGGGCACAAGGGATGGAGGGGCAGGACCCAGGGAATGGCTCCCAGTGCCAGAGGGCAGGGATGGATGGGATATTGGGCAGGAATTGTTCCCTAGGAGGGTGGGGAGCCCTGGCACAGGTGCCCAGAGCAGCTGTGGCTGCCCCTGGATCCCTGGCAGTGCCCAAGGCCAGGCTGGATGGGGCTGGGAGCAGCCTGGGACAGTGGAAGGTATCAATAGTTATGTCCATTTCAGCCCAAACCATTCTGGGATTCTGTATTCTCTTGGCATGAAGTTCATTTGAATGAAACCTCCAAATGCCACTTGTCTTTCTCTGCACCATTTAAACCCAAAATGGAAAAGCAAAGGATTAACAGCCTTTATCAGGGCCATACATACTATGGTTAATTCTGCAAGAAATTCGGAGAGTCTGGAATCTCCCTTGAGTTCTCGTGCTCCCCAAAGTGTCAGTGCTTCAGGGCTTCATGAGTGATGTAGAATAGCAGTAATGTCACAACTGGTGTGGTACCCAGATCTGGGTCTGTTTGCTGCCAGGATTTGCACTTGATGATCCTTGTGGCTTCCTTCCAATTCAGGATATTCTGAATTCTGATTCTGCTTGATGGATGGGAGCATATGGCAAGTGATTCCATATACCCAAGACATCCCACAGACCCAGATAAACCAGAAATCTGCAATTAAGCAGGTGATTTTTTCAGGGATACACAGAGGTTTGAGTCTGGGGATTGCTGTGTCCCACTGCAAGGTGGCACTGGGATATTCTGAGCACAGAGGTAGCACGTTGTGTTCCAGTGGCAAGTGGCTGCATCCATGTGCTCTTAATAAAAATAAGGTTTATTGTTTCCACACCTCTTCTGTCTTCTTTTCACAGTCACAGAGGCAATAATTAGCTAGGGACATTACAGATGCATTAATTAACCAGGCTGGAGAGCACAGGGCAGCCTGCAAAGCAGGCACTTAATGGAATTTGAAGCAGATACAATGGTGTTGTTTACTGGGTGATGTGGGAGTTGCCGAGCAGTGTGTCTCCACGCAATTAAATAACACTGCACATGTGCTAAAAAGGAATATTTGAATGGGATTATGGAGCAATTACAAGTTGTCTTATTGTGCTGGCTCAGTGTCCCCCTGGGGTTACAGAAAGCAGCTCCTGCAGGAAGCTGGCAGCAGCAGCAGCGTTTGGTTGCTGAAAGCTTTCCATTGTTCTTGCCCTTAGAATACTTAACTGAATACTTAGAGCGGGACTGGAACGGTGTTTCAGGAGCTCGGGTTCACTCAGGTGCTCCCCCAAGGAAGGAGCTATTTCAGGCCCAGATTGTAAGGCAGGAGTTACCTTAGAGAGCCCCAGACCCCCATATTTCACAAGGATGCCCCATCTTTGTCCTGGGGACTCCGTGGTGCCTTGATGCAGCACTTGGAAAACCAGAATAAGAATCAGCTGGTTCATTCACAGACTGATCCTAGAGCCTGCAGGGT
Source organism: Anthoscopus minutus (assembly GCA_013399455.1). NCBI lineage: Eukaryota > Metazoa > Chordata > Aves > Passeriformes > Paridae > Anthoscopus > Anthoscopus minutus. The sequence continues at coordinate 28,971 of VWYI01044822.1, read as the reverse complement.
CTCCTCTCCTGCTCTCCTTGCTGGCTCTGGAGGAGGCACTTGGAGGCCTTTGGGATTTCTGATGCCAAGCCAGCTCTGTGCAAAGGGAAAAGGACTGGTTTATTTTAGGCAGCTGCTGGTTTCCCACCTCCTGGCATGAGGCAGCACCAGGAAATGGGATTAGCCCTGCAGCCCTGACCTCCCCAAGACAACAGGAATAAAAGCCCTTGCCCAGGGAGGTCAATGTAGGGTCGGTGCCAGTGCCACAGCTCCCCTGGGAAAACCTGTATCGGGACTGGGAAATCAGCAGGACTCCCCGGGCTCCCAGGGAGTGCGATGCTGGCCCAGGGCAGCAGGGCTGTGCCTCTTCGCCCTGAGAGCTGGTGATGCTGCACACTGCAGAGCCATCACAGTCAGGCGTGGCCTCACCCTGTCCTGCAGCTCTAAAGCAAAAGCTGACAGTTTCCTGAAAAGCCGCTGAACTCCCACGGAGCTTCTCCTTAAGGCAGCAACACTCGGGGGGATTTTTAATTCCCCAGCTGTGTTTTTCATGGCAGCCTCTGCTCTTCCTGGTGCCTTGCAGCCCAGGAAGCAGGCAGGCTGGAACTCTGTGACTAACGGTGTACTTGTTGTTCCTGCCCAGAAGCAAACACTCCTGCAGAGCTTCTTGAGGGGAAAGATTGGGTTTTCAGTCAGTGCTACAGAACTGCAGATGTCTCAGCATTGCGTGTGTCACCGTCTCTTCCCCTTTCAAGTAACAAAACACTCCTGGCCTGGTAGCTTTGAGCCATGGAAAGCAGTAAGAGACTTAGAGCTTTGCAGAGCACTTGCCTGTGTGGGTGTCTTTTAATGGTCTGTAGCAATTATAAGAGCAAAATATTCCTTGTTTCGCAAAGGTGGGGTTTTTTTTAAAGGAAAGGGGTTTCTGATTGCTCTGAGACTTTAGTCACTTATGAGCTCACAGAGTGAGAATATGTGATATGCTATTCCCTGAAGCATCTGACACTGTGATTTTCCCCCCTCTACATTCCTTTAGATTTCTGTCCCTGTGCTCTGGGCTGCAGGAATTGGACTTGAAAGTATTGACCAGAAACCTGATCAAGTGCATGTTTTGAATGCATTCCAGTCAGGCCAATCTCTCACCCTCCATGAGAGAACAGTGGGAGGACTTTGTGGGTAGCTTTTCACTGGAAATTAATTCCAAAACCAAAATAGAATTAGGACAAAGTGAAGACAAATGTTTGGAAGAGAGGACAGCCTTGACAGTGTGAGGTGATTCCAAGAGGATTTGCTCACAGGTGTGCTTATCACTGCCCTGCAAAGCTTCTCTTTAAACTTTTTCAAAGTAAATAAACTCTGATCCATGGGGCTGAGAAGCAACTTGACAAGTATAATCTCTCTGTGAGCTACTGTTCATTTAACCCGCAATCCATCAGTACAACGGCTTGAACCTTGCTGGGGAATTGAAAAGCCACCTTGGTTGGGAACCTCTCACCTTTCAGGTGGAGCATCTAGGTGTGTGCAGCTGGGAATTGTGGCACTGCTTCATAGGAACTGTGGCACTGCTGCACAGGGAATTGTGGCACTGCTGTACAGGAATTGTGGCACTAATGCACAGGGAATTGTGGCACTAATGCACAGGGAATTGTGGCACTAATGCAGGGGAACTGTGGCACTGCTGTACAGGGGAATTGTGGGACAAATGCAGGGGAATTGTGGCACTAATGTGGGGGAATTGTGGCACTGCTGCACAGGGGAATTGTAGCACTGCTGCACAGGGGAATTGTGGCACTAATTCAGGGGAACTGTGGCACTGCTGCACAGGGGAATTGTGGCACTGCTGCAGAGGAGGAGGGATGGGACCTGCCCCAGAGGAGGGCACGGCAGTGGCTCCCTGTGCTCTGGGCTTTCTGGGCTGGGGCTGGGACAGCACTTGCAGGACTGGGGGTTGTTCCAGCAGGATCTGCCAGGACCTGTTGGTGTCAGCCCGACAAACACATCCAGAGCAGGGAGAGGCAGAGAGAAGCTGCTTAGATGTCTCAGCCTGCAACCCCCTAAGCACGAGGTTCAGGAGGCAGAAGATGCAGAGGTGAATGCATCCCTTTCCCTTCGGGCGCTCAGCTTGTTCATGAGAGAGGCTTTTGTGAGGCTTATTAAGCCGACTTTTCTGTGTCCCAGAGCAGTCAGGTATGGAAACGACACGAAAGTGCTTTTAAGTGCCGGGCGTGGTTGGGGGAGCACTTAAGGAAGCTTTCCCTCTAACATCCCTCTCTTTCCACCCAGGGATGACTTGCCAGGCTCGCAGCTCCTACATGGACACCGAGGTGCTGTGGGGACACCGCTTCACCCCCGTGCTCACCCTGGAGAAGGATTTTTACGAGGTGGACTATAACAGCTTCCACAGCACCTATGAGACCCACACGCCCGTGTGCTGTGCCAAGGAGCTGGCCCAGTCCCGCCGGGAAGGGCAGCTCCTCAGCCTGGGCCGGGACGCAGGGACAGCCAGGGAGGAGGAAAAAGAGGAGGAGGAGGAGCAGGAGGAAGGCAGGGAGCCGGCGGCACTGAGCGGAGCCAGCGGGCCAGCAGGAGAGGGGAAGGAAGAGGTATAACCCGGCAGAAGCCTGGAGCTGCTGCAGCTCAGACATCCCGGCCACTCCCTGCGGGGACACGGGGCAGGCCAGCAGGAGGGACTGGGAGCCAGAGCTGGGACTGGTGTCCAGCCCTGCTGCTCATCCTGGGAGTCACTGCACTGCACCTCAGTTCCACCCCCTGCCCCCTGTTTCCTGAGCCTCTGAGCTTTGCCCTAATCTGCAAAGCATCTTGATCTCCATGGACAAGGTTCACGCTTCTGATCACTGTTAAAACTGAAATTCTCACCACTGGTTGTTTCAAAAGGTGTTCATTGGACGTGCAGAATTTTGCTCCTCTCGTGAGGGTGTTTCACCAGTCCAGAATGTCCCATCCCAGTAAGAAGAATGTGATTTCATACCTTCACTGAATTTGTGAGTCAATGTATTGTAGACATTGTTCCAGATAAATTAAAAGAAAAGGAAAAACCCTCTTTGCTTTGTAGTGAAGTGTTTTGCCTTCATGAACTTTACAAACAAATGTTAGTGTTTTCTTCCAGGATCACAGCCATTGGGATTTACTTCCTGCAAAATATCTGATATGAGCAGGGCATCTTTCCCTGCAGACCTTTAACATATTTATCCAGTGCTTTTCTTCTCCAGCTGAAGTGTTTTGTGTACTCTTTTCATGGAATCTCTGACATGTTCCATAGGCTACCCTTGGTCAGAGGAAGTTTAGATTTTGCCCCAGTGAATGTTTTTTTCCTGACCTGAATGTCCCGGTTGCAGTTCCAGTTGATGATTTAAAACAAAGAATGTAGTCCCCTGGGGGGCTGGAATGTTCTGAAACTTCAGAGGCTCTGGAGTAGGGAGACTGGGTAAGTGGCAATTTGCAAAATTTTCTGCTCTTCTGCAAAGCACATATTAAAAATAAAGGTTGAGGTGCTAATGTTCCTGCAGCTAATGGGAACACAATGACATAACTGAAGCCAACAATTTTGATCTTTAGAAAGAGGCAGAAAACCAGATTTCCCAAGGAGGATTGTCTCATCCAGAAAAGGAATGAAGAAAAGCAGTCTGTGAGATGAAAGATTTCCACAATTTTCAACAACACAGCAAAGAAAATGGCCTTGTTGGGGAAAATCTCTTCCCTTGCTCCTCAAACTTTGGTGGAAAAAACAAGCTACCTGCAGAATTACCTCTTTAATAAAATAAAATGAAGAATACATAATATGCAAGAGCTATTTTCCATAGAGAAAGTTCTGTATCTTTATCTGGGAAATAAATGTGCATTATCTGGACTGAGCTGCACACTCAGGATCTGAAATACGGTTTTGCCTCTAGATTTTAATACAAAGACAAGATATACTGGCAATAGAAAGCAGTGGTCTTATTGACATGGAATCAAGGAGGAGAATACAACCTGTAGGGGTCAGAGATACTGTTTACCTAGAGATGTATTCTTAGAATGTAGGTAAAAGAGAAGTTTGTGGGGGTTTTCTTAGGGAGTGGAAAAATGACCACAACGTGGCTGTGTTGTATTTAAACCACGTTAGGAGCCAGCAGCCAGCTCAGCCTCCGGGCTACAGGAATTACCTCTCAGTTATACAGCACATTTCAAGGGAAGGAACTTCACTGGAAATGCACATCAGTTCTGGAAAGCATCTTGCAGCCCCAGAGTGGGCAGAACTTTTCCAGAGGTCTCATTTTTGGTTTTGAGCTCAGGTTCTTTTTCTATCCTGAGCCTCAGAAGAACAGAGAGAAGGAGACAGAGAGAAAAATGAGATCCTTAGAATGGCTTGTTCATTTTCTGAGACCTTTTCACCCAACCGCTGCAAGATAATTACGTGTCAAAAATCCAAACTGGGTTTCAGATTTTCTTCCTCTGCAGCTGAAGTGATCTCCTGATGCAGGAGATGGAAATGTAAAGTAAAACTGCAATGTGTCTGTGCAAGTCAGAGGTGGTTTAAGCCCTCAGGGGGATGTTACAGAAGTTCTACCCAACGAGCTGCCTTGTCCAGTTCAGCTGAACATGAGAGAGGTTTGATGGGTCCCTCCTGTGAGGCCACAGAGCCTGGAAATGGCACCAGACTGCCTCTGCAACTTTCTCCTTCCCGGCTCTTGCCCTCCAGAGAAAAGGTGGCCACCTGCAAATATGCCAAAAGCTCTTTAGCCTGCTCATTGCCCTTGAGATTTCATCCCACAAAACTGCTCCTTCCCAAGCCTGTTATGTTTGAGAATTCATACATCCTCGTGTAAGGAATCTGGGTTGTTGCTGGCTGGATATCTGCTGAAGGGTGGGTTGTGCAAACCCATCCCAGGACGTGGGGGTAGGACAAGACTTCTCCTGCATTTGGAATCTGCAAATATGCCCCAGTGACTTCCTGAACAGAGGCTTCAAACTGTCTGCATGAACTGAGCCCAGGAACTTCCCTGCATTCCTCACTGAGCTGAGCAGATCCAGGGCAGAGGATCCCCCAGGGCTAGGGGCACTCTGTGTTTCCTGTATTTTCAAACAATATTTTCAAGTTGTGCAGCCTGGCCATCACTTATGGGGTTTGGAGACCCTTTCCAAAGCCTGTCAGGCATGCCCCAGGGTTGTCCTTTTCCTGAAAGGGTTTTAATTTAGTGAGTGTATCAAACTTTCCTCTTCCAGAATTGTCATCTTTGACCATCTGTTTCCCTGCTGTTCACCAGCTCATGCAGGACAATAAACCATGGGAATAAAAGCATAAAAGATCCACTCTTTGCTGTAAGGAACATTTAAATACAAAGCTGCATCTCTTCTGGGAGTTGATATAACTCACACAGATACATCCACCCACATAAATATCCCATTTAAACTCTACACTCATCAGTGTACTTTAAAAAATGTTAACTAATACACCACAAGAAACATTTATAACCTGTAAGCATGCTATTCACCCATAAATAACCATTGCTATAATGGACCCAGTAAGCAAGCCGAAAATACATATTCAAAACATGGAAAACATCTGCTTTATGAATGTATCACTGATAAGCCAAATTCACAGCAGAATCCATCCACAACTCATGTAGGAGCCACTTATGCATAACAGGGGCTCTCAGAAGCTGCCAGTGTTGTGTGTGCAAACATTTCCACCTGAATCCTGCATTTTAACACAGCACCTGAGGACTGGCTTATTAAACAGGAGCCCAGGTGCCTCTCCACACACATTATGTCCCCAGCAGGCAAAGCTGCACCTTCAGAGGATTTCCAGCAGCACGGAGCCAGACCCCACAAGGCACAGCACAAACACCCTCAGCAGTGCAGGGCAGGGAAGGGGTTGGATTCCAGAGTGTGCTCCTGCCCTGCAGTCATCCATGAGAACTTTGGAGCAGCCAGAAGCTGCGTTTCCTGGGCTTTATTTTCCTCCCTGTGCAGGGAGGCTGGGGAGCACTTCTCTCAGAGGAGAGCTGAGGGGGCAATGGCACTGCAGGGGCTTTGTGCTCAGCTGTGTTTTGAGGGAAGCTTTGGGAATACTCTGGGAGGGAGCCCTGCACAGCCCATGGTTTTTTGTTATCAGTTGCTTTCCCAGACCCAGCCTCTGAGCTGTTTTGTCCTTGGGCTGTGTCACTGGTGCTCATGGAGGGCCAAGCTGTCCTGTGTGCCTTGGGTGCTTCTTTCTCCTGTATGAATATCCATATTTATGTGCATTAAGACTTTTCATTTTGACTGGAGTTAATTTCTTAGACTGATCTGAAGATATAGTGGAAAAACCCAGCCCTTGCCTTGGCAGATGGCAAGGGTTAATCAATATCCCTCTTAGAAATGTACCCTTATTTTTCATTTTAATTATTCTGGCTTTAATTTTTCACTCATTACAAGACTCATAACTCATTTTAGGCTTAAATTTACCACTTCATTGTTTTCTCTTTGTGTTACTATGAATATAGTTCCATCAGAAAGGGTGGATCATGGACCTGAGAGAAGAAGGAGTGTTATTTATGCTCAAGTAATTAATACCCAGTGATAAGCTCTGTTTGCTGCCAGCCATATCTCCTGCAATATTTGAGGGGCAGGTTGCCAGGACATTTAAACAGCAGTGTGGTGGATGATGGAAAAGATACTTAATTAAGGTACAGGGAAACCAGGCAAGCTTTCAGAAAAGTGGTTCCATCCAAAGGCCAGGGGAGCTGTGATGAACTCCTGAGTCTGCTTGGAGTGACACCAGTCAGGCCTTCATTCCCAGAGACGCCTGCTCTCTTTGGTGGCTGTGAGGAGCAGCAGAATCCAGATGCTGGCATTTTTTTCCATGAAAAAGTCAGGGCTGAATTCTGATTTCATTTTGGGTGATCATTCTTCCTCAGGGAAATCAGGAAAGGTTTCAGAGGAGCCCAGTGGGTCTCTCAGCTTTGCCAACAACTGTCAGACCAGAACTTGGCTCTTTTAGGGAGTGGAGGGGAAAGTTGTACTTTCAGACACTTCTGTGCTTAAGAAAATACACTGGGGTGTCCGTGCTGAACAACTGGTGCTGGAGGATCATTTCTGCTGAAGAGTAAAACCTGATTCTGCAGCTTTGCTGAAGGAAGTTTGTTATTCTCCTTGCAGGACTGGGTTGTCCTGCTTAGCTGGAACCAGGCAGCACAAACATATAATTGCTTTCCCAAGAAAGTGAAATCCAAAGTTCCACTAAAATCTGTGCTTCATGTGTTGGGGTGAATGCGATTCTAGAGCTGGTCCAGTTTAGCAAGCACTGGGCAGTTTAGAGAGGTGTGGGCAAATACAGTCTCTGGTTCAGTGGGGTGATCTGAAAGAATTAATGGGGGGAAAAAACCAGCCTGGTTTCATTAACTCCAGTAAAACCAGGAGTAACTCCTCAAAATCAGAGCGGCATTTTGGTTGGACTAGTGATATCAGAACCAGGACATGAAGTAGCTGTAAAGCTCTGCTTTAACTCACAAGTATTTGCATCATGGTCCTTCTCTGAATAGGACAGAGAAGGAAATCAGAGACCTGATTTCAGTACCTGGGGATAGAAACAAGCTGATCAATGCAGCGCAGTGGGATTTGCTGCTCGCTGGGTGTCTCAGATCCCCGAAGGACAGGATGACCTCCTGGTGCAGAGAGGGGCAGGTGTAGCCCTGCACAGCAAAGAGCTGAGCCTTTCATTTAACAAATACCGTGAATAACAGTGGGTGAGGAGGAGGGGAGGCCTTGAGCCATCAAATAGGGCTTGTTTGCCCTGGGGGTGACAAGAGCTCGGTGTCTGCTCAGTGAAGCCAGGGCTGCTCTGTTCCAAGCAGCAGTGGGGGTTCCAGCTCAGGGAGCTCCATCCTTACCCAGTTTGTGTCAGATTTGACTGAGTCTCGTTTCCTACCAAATAGGGCAAGTTATTTAAGGAAGGGTGATTCAAAATTGAAACAACTCTATCTTTTCAAGCCTCATTTTGTAATTGAAATATTCATAAAGCTCTTCATTCAGCATAAGACCATTGCAGAAATATTTTAAGAATTTCATGCCTTTTGCAGTTACAATGTGCAAATTCAGCAAGACTAGCCTGCATTTTAGGAGTGCAAATGCATCATAATTTTGATCCATCTTTCTTTCATTATATTTTCCTTTATGGGATTTTCATCAGATTGAAAGAAATTGTGTTTTTATTGTGTGTACAAACAGCTACTATGGGTTAGGCTGAGAACCACTGAGTTCACTGTCCTGGTTGATGAATGTTTTGGGGATGGATGTCAAAAAATATGAATCTTATAATCTGTTCTTTCTTAATTTTACTCAGGTCTTCATATCCTGTGTGATTTAGAGATGATAACTAAATGAAGATAATGCCCAAGGTTAATAAAAAACATGTTCCCATCCCAAAGAGTAGCAAATGCTCCCACAATTCCACTTTTGTCACCCCAGAACTCAAAAGTGCCTCATGTGCTGGTGTGCAGCTCACGGAGCAGGGAGGGACACAGCAGTTCCCACTGCCCAAAAGTACAGGAAATGCACTGTAGGAAATCAGAGCCACAGACCTAAAAGTACCTGAGGAGAGACAACTTCAACCCTCTTCATTGCTGCAGTTTATCCCAATGAAGAGAAAAACTCTCAGTAACAGGAAAATGAATGATGGTGAAAGCTGCTGGGCGCTCACCCCTGTGTGTGTTCCAGCTTGTTGTGTGTGCCATATTTGTGCCAAACAAACGAGCAGCACAACCACACTGAATCCCTGCCCCATCTGCCTCCCGTTCCAAGCAGGGCTCAGCTGCTTCCCTGCTCCCAGAATAGAAGAGGGTTGGCAGTGCCAGGTGCAGGCAGAGACAGCCTTGGCCTGCTGGGCCCTTCCAGGGAGCCCAGGAGGGGTTTGTCCTTCCCTGGCAAAGCCTCTCCGTGCTGCTAAGGCAGAAAAAGGGACAGAAACAGGGAAAGGAGAGGGAGCAGGGCTGGCACCTCAATCTGGTGGGGCTGCTAGGACAATGCTTCCAAAGGTGGAGAGGAGGTATTCTTCCACACTGAATTTCAGGATGTCAGGTTTTGTTGGGTCAGGGCTGTTCACTGCCCTGTGCTTCACCTACCTGGTTCCTCTCCCCATCTGCTGCAGGGAGAGCTCAGCTCCTGGGGTTGAGTCTGCAGAGCCTGAGCTGGGCAGCTCCTCCTGCATTACACATCCAAAACCCAGCGCCTACGCAGCTCCTCCTGCATTACACATCCAAAACCCAGCACCTATGCAGCTCCTCCTGCATTACACATCCAAAACCCAGCACCTATGCAGCTCTTCCTGCATTACACATCCAAAACCCAGCGCCTACGCAGCTCCTCCTGCATTACACATCCAAAACCCAGCACCTATGCAGCTCCTCCTGCATTACACATCCAAAACCCAGCACCTATGCAGCTCTTCCTGCATTACACATCCAAAACCCAGCACCTATGCAGCTCTTCCTGCATTACACATCCAAAACCCAGCACCTATGCAGCTCTTCCTTCATTACACATCCAAAACCCAGCACCTATGCAGCTCCTCCTGCATTACACATCCAAAACCCAGCACCTATGCAGCTCCTGCATTACATCCCTAGCAACTGGCCCCTCTGCAACTCCTCCTGCATTACACATCCAAAATTCAGCCCAGTGAGGAACTGGTCCTGTCTGGTGTCCCTGAGCAGCCAGCCCAGCACAAAGAGCTGTCCCTCACTCCACACAGTGTGGGGAAGGCATGATAACCGGGAGCTGACTTCGAGCCCTGGATTTGTCCCTGGCTCCCACTGACCCCACACAATTCAGTGCTTGCACATGTGGCTTTGTGGGATCTGTTTAGGCTCCAGCTCAAAAAGGCCCATGAGCATGTCCTGAATTTTAAATGGACTGGTTTTTAGAGCTGAGGCTTTATGACTGCAATTTAATTGAGGCTGGATCTGTTTCTTAATCCAGGTTTGTACAACAGTGGAGTGGGGAACTGGCACAGGATATTGTGCAGCCCTTGAGTGCAGGCTGGGACATCTGTGACTGTGCTTCATCAGCATGGGCATGGATGCTGAGGATAAGAACCAGGAAAAACTCTGCCCATATAGAGGGGACCGAATTGGAGACTCAAACAGTGGGGAGGAAAGCCCTTGGAATATCAGACCATGTGACCATGCAAACCTGGGACATTCCCTGCCTGCAAACCCTGCAGGCCCTCAGGATTTTCCATTCAGAAGGTAGGGTCTACAAACTAAACCCCCAGTGGAATTTGGGACATACCTGCACAAGGTAGCCTGGCAGAGCTGGGAGTGACTTCTCACCCCCAGTGCTGAGCTGTCCCTGCACAGTCCAGTCCATCCATGGACTGTGATCAGCCCTTGCCATGTTTTGGTGGTGGACAGGGGTGTCTGTCGTGTTCTGAGAAAGAGCAGTTCCACACCTGGAACAGTAATTGCTCCATTTACATAAAATATATCCATTAATTGCCTGAGTTTCTGTACTCCCTGACGAGCTCCCTGCCTCCCCAAACCTTGCATGCCTCAGGCTTTATTTATAGGCTCCCCTGACCTTTTCATTACTCAGAGTCTCTCATGGATCCTGTCCTCTGTATGTTACCACATCACTTTTTCTTGTCCCGTCTGACATTTAATTTTTATTAACTGTGGTGTGAGGTAAAGCTGGTTTTCTTTGTTTTCCACACTGTGTTCTTCTCCTGCTCTCTAGGCCATAGAAAGTCATTCCAGGATCACTTGGGAGAATTTTTGCCTTGACATTCTGAGATTTTCCAGCAGGACCTGGAAGATTAAACTTGGGTTTAAGGTTAATAATGTGTCCCTGAGCCCTTGAGAATTTTAAAGTGGGTAGATGAACACGAGCCTCACTGCTGATCTGAAGGGTCTAAGTGTGGGTCAGTCTCTTGTACACACTGGGACTGGAGCACTGGTCACTGGAGAGCCCCTCTGCACCTCCTGGCTCTTGAGAGGCTGGCTCTCATTCCAGTTAGTGTAAAAAGCAGGAGCATATGGTGGGATTTGGCTATGATGGAGCCATGTTGTCGTTTTCCAGCTGTGCTTAACGTGTTTGCCACACCCTTTGCAGAGGAATCTCTTGTTACTCGTTTAACTGAATAATCACATTAACTCAAACAGTTTAAGCAGAAAACATCCAAACCAGAAATATTTGTGAGAGACAGATAAAAAAATACTTCCATTAGCTGTTCTTTATTTGGGGGGTTCCTACCTATTAACAGCAGCCTTAGCTCACTCTTGGATGATGTTTTATCTCCTGAACTTTACTGGCTAATTAAAAAATCCTTCCCTCAAAAAAATGAAATTTTTCCCATCTTTTTGGTGAGTCACATTGAGTGTTTCAGTGAGAAGTGCCTCACTGAATTTATAGCCTGCATGAATCTGTATACAAACATGTTTATACAAACATTTATTGAATGGATCCATAGCTCAGTTCTGACACTAATGGACAGTAGAGAAGCATGAGCTAATGAGAAATCTCACTAAATTAAATCCTTTAATTCTGTTCAATAGAGCAGCTAAATTCCCAAATGCCAGGAGGGAGAATCTCAAGTGTGGCACTGGGATGAGTGGCTGTAAAGCAGAGCTCTCCAGGGGGTGCATGGGGGGCTCCAGCCCAGGGACCCTCAGGGGAGCAGAGGGAGCTGCCAGGAGTCCCCAGCTGGTGCCAGAAGCAGGAGCAGTAGTGGCCAAGCCCCCACAGCTGTGGAAAAGCCCTAAGGAGACCCTTAGCTGCTGGGGGAGGGACAGTGGCTCCTGGTACCGGGGCTTTGGTAAAGTCTCTGCCACCATTTCCCCAAGTGTCCTCCTGAGAAACCCTGCGCTAGTGGCTTGGCCAGGTGTGCTCAGGTGAAACCTGCCTGGGCTGGGGGGTGATGTTCCCATTCTGTGGCATCTGGGGACATCATTTAGTGGTGGCCTTGGCAGGGCTGGGCTGTTGCCAGGTGGCTGCTGTTGGACTTGATGGTCTTAGAGGGTTTTTCCAGTTCTGTGGCTCCAAATACAAAGTTTTCTATGTGAATATTGATATAGTCTATTATGAGCAATTGTACAGTGCTACTGTGTGCACAGGGGAGTATCGGATGTCTGGAAGAATTAATGAATATTCAAGGAGTTCTGCTTTGCAATGAGCTTCAGCCAAGAGCTGTGTTCATTCATATACTTTTAAGTAAAGCTTAGATTTGCTTATTTTTCATAAATCTTCTTTTGAAGGGAAGAAAACAATCAGGCTGTGCTTTTATAGAGTAAATTTAAAATTAAAATTAGACATTTAGGTGTCATTTCAGTTGTAAAGTTGCCCTTAGTCTGACGGTTGTAACAGGGTTTTCAATTATGTTTAATTTTGTATGCACAGAGCTTGGTTAGACAAAGTATTAAGGATTCTTACTTGTTCATAATATTTTATATCATGTGCAGGGCTTTTCAACACCCTCGCTAAATTAGTTTTTGGAAGCTCTTGTTCTCTATATTAACATAATCTGTCCCACACATAGTAAAACAAACTGTTTGGCCTTTCAAATGAGAGGACCCCAATCTTAATAAATATTGAATTATAAAACCCCTGCGTGGGGAATACAAGCTAATTCTTTTCTCTTTGCACCAGCTGTGAGCTGCTCCGTGTGATGTATGGCACAAACTCTCCAGGAAAGAGGAGCAAATTGAAAACACCACCCCTGTGGGTTCCCTTATTAGACTGGAAGTGACTGTGAAATTTGCAGGACACAGCTCATTAAAACAAGGCCGGCAATCTGTGACCCCTTGAGTGGGAAGAGGAGATCCATGCTGGAAAACAGGCTGTTGCTTTGATTGGGGGGAACTCAGCCAGGGAGGCAGAAAATGTGTGTGGCTGCTTGTTAACCCCCTTCTCACCAGAGCTCCTTACAAGGTGCATCTTCAGGAAGCTGGGGCAGCAGTGTCTCAGGCCCAGTTAGAAATGAAGGGATGGATTCCTGGAGAGCTGCTGGCGTTCCCCATCCCAGCTCCAGGCTCCCAGGGCTGTTTGTGCTCTTGGGCACTGAATGGTGCAGTGGATGTATCAGTGCCTAGGTGTTTCATCAGAGTAGGAACTTAGCACAGCACAGGACCAAGGGCTACAGAGCTGCCTTTTCATTACTGAGATATTTGTTATTAATTCAGTGATAATTGCAGTGGGCCCCTGACACAGGTGAGTGTATCAAGAAGAGCAGATTTTCACAAAATCCCAGCATAGGTCAGGCTGGAAGGGACCAAAGAGGGTCACCAGGTCCTGGCTCCCTGCTCCAGCAGGGCCATTGCGGAGCACAGGGCACAGGATTGTGTCCAGTGGGTTCTGGAATATCCTCAGTGAGGAGATTCCACATCTTCTCTGGGCAGCCTGTTCAGGGCTGGGCACTGCCCAGGGCAGAATTCCTGCCTCCTGTGCAGGAGGATTGCTGAGCTCAGTCTCTGCCCATTCCTCTGGGCCTGGAGCAGAGCCTGGACCCTGCTCTGACCCTTCCTGCACACAGGGACACCCAGGGACAGACAAGGACACCCAAGGACATCCAGGGACTGACAGGGAGAGACAGGGACACCCAGGGACACCCAGGGACACCCAGGGACACCCAGGGCTGAAGATCTCTCTCAGCTGGGGCTGCTCCCCAGCTGAGCAGCCTCTCCAGCTCCCTCAGCCTTTCCTGGTCAGGGAGCTGCTCCAGACCCTCCCTCAGCTGTGCAGCCTCCACTGGCCCCACTCCAGGAGGAGCCCAGAGCTGGACACAGCGCTCCAGATGTGCCTCCCAGGGCTGGCCAGAGGGGCAGGATCATTCCCTGACCTGCTGGCAGTGCTTCTCTCCATGTTTTCCTGGATAAACCATTGGCCTCCTTGGGCCCCAGGACAAAGTGCTCATGGGCAGCTCCATTCCATCCTAGGCTGTCTCATGAAATGATCTCTTGGAGTACCTGGTGTTGAATTCTGTCCTTCTGGCAGCTCAGAGGAGCATGCTCTGTGTTTGGAAAGCCTCAGCTGCAGAGGAGCTGTCCTGGCTCTGTAAATCAGCTCCAAGCACTGTCAGAAGCCAGACCAGATCCAGACTGCACAGCCAATCTCACTTGCCCTCAGGCACAAGTCCTTAAAATTCCTCTGTGTGAGTGTGCCTTACCCACAGTGCTCCCAGACCCAGCCTAGTGTGGTTTGGTGCTGAATATGCAGCTATCATTTGTTTGCATTGAAGTAAAGAACAGGATCATTTACCCCCAAACTTACTCCAGGTTCTAAGTCCCATTTTCATGCCACCAGAACACAGGGAAAAAACAAGGCAAGAAAATTAATATTTTCTGCTTGAAAAAGCAGTTCTTGTAGTAGTTATGTTCAATCCCTTAAGTGATCATCTAATTCTAGTCTGACATTTTCTGTAAGTGAATAAACCTGTATCTTAATTCTCCCCTGTCAAAGATTAAATAATGCTGCATCAGCATTTAACGTGATTGATCCAAATAAAGACCCTGAAAAATGTAGCCTGGTTGGAAACATTCAATGAACTAATACATTTGGGGAGGGCTCTCCCCAAACCTGCTGATGTGGAAGAGCTGGACTGTGGGAAGAGAAAAGCTGGGATGACAACACTTAAACTGATGTTGCTCTGTATAAGGGAGAGGAGAGGCTGGGTACAAAATGAGCTCAATAATTGTGAGTGAGATCCATGCTCTGATGGCTTGGGAAAAGCAGATTCCCTTGAGGCAGATCCAGCTGGATTTCCAAAATGGTCACTCAGTCACAGATGAAGATTTTGTCCCTGCTCACCATGACAGAGGAAAGAACCAAGCCCCCGTATTTGTGACACTGGGGATTGGTAACTTTCCCTTGGACTTGGAACTTTCCTTTAGGAAGATGGTAAGTGGGGGTGCAAAAAATGAAAGCCTTACAAATTTCTCATGCCTTTTGTGCCATTATTGCTGTTCTTTTTAGGGAGACTGAGGGATGGAGGGACACCTGACTTGAAGTGACAACAAGGAGAAGGCTTTATGAACTTTGTGCTCTTGTGATAGTTGTCCATCACCTGACTGTGAGTCCCTGCACCATTTCATTTGGTTTTGAGTTGAAAATAAGTTCTATATTCTTCCTCTGTAATTCTGTCATGGAAAAGCTGCCTTTTCCTCACCCAGATCAGTTCAGTGATTCATTCCTTACACTGTCTGCTGATGGTTAGGAGGATGGAATGAAAGGCTTTGTAAGTGATTCTAAAACACAAGCCTGGCTCCAAAGTGGTTTATTTTCAGATCGGTGATTTTAGAAAGTGAACTTAAAACCGCTGTAGTTTTCCTTGTGTGCTGGGAGGCTGGAGAGAGGATTTTTGGAATATTTGATCCGCACAAAGTGCAGATGAGAGGATTGTGGATAGGTGAGCAGAAGGAAAGAGAGAAAGAAAACAAACAGAGAAAGAAAACAAAGGAAAGAAGAAAGCCAGGAGAGCACAGGTTTATTTTTAGGAAGTGTTTATTCTTAGAGTGGGAACTCACAGCCAGGCTGCATTCAGCAGGGCATCTGCACACAATGTTCTGACTTGCAGGTGCCCAGATACCCTTCCAGAGCCCCACACAACCCCAGCAGCTTTGGGTCATCCCAAGAGAACTGGCTAATTTCTTTTTCACCTACGCTATTAATAACTGAAGTGGAAGGCAAAACAGATAGTTTTTAAATACCGGGATCATTTCTTAAAATCAAATTATATTTGGCTTATGCATTTATTCCCATTCCAATTAGATTCGTGGTCCTCTCTCTTTGAACAGTGCACGTTCCAAAGATTAAGTAGAAAGTTACTGGAAAATCTCTGAACTGATAGCAAGGGATTCATATTTCTCACCTAATTGTCACTGAGATGGATGTTCTGGGAACATTTCCAAAACTACACTTGGTTTAGGAGCCACACTAGGAGCACATCTTGCTGAAGCTTTAGGAAGTGGTGAAGGACAGGGATGTTTCCTGCATGGCAGCCCTAAAGACTCTGGGATGAGCTGACCCAGCCTGAGCTCCATGATCCCAGTGATTATATAGGGAATCTTTAGCTCATCTGTAAAGTTTGTTCAATAACTAAATTACTCGTCTGGGACTGTGAGTCTTTAACTTCCTGAGCTGTTGGGCATTTGTCAGTGGATATGTTAGACCCCTTGCCGAGAGCTGCTTGTGCTCCCAGTAGAGAACTGCAGCAAAGTTCCAGTTTGGACGCAGTAATTCAGGCCCCGGCTGAAAGGATGCTCTTGACGGTTTCCACTCCAAACTGGTTACAAGGAGAGAAGAAATAATGAGCTGAAGGAGTAAAGATACCCTCCCTTGCCCTTCTCCCTCCTGTGTCCCCCAGAGCCACAGGCGCTGACAGCACCTCTGGTTCCTATTTGTTTTCCCGTTCCTATCGGAGGACAGGGCTGGCCAGGGGAGGGATCCATCACGCCGCTCCGCCAGGTCCTTGAGGGGTGCGAAGAGTAAACGAGGTGTGAACAACACATCAAGTGGGCAGCCCAGGGAAGCTGAGCCGTGAAAGAATTTGCTCCGTAAAAATAGAACCGTAAGAATAGGGGCTGTTGGCAGCAAGAGGTGTCTGGAACAGATAAAGCTGGCAGTGAGTGATGGGAGCTGGAGTTGTTTTATTAACGCAGCCGTGTGAGCTTCCTGGCCTTGTGAGAGAGGAAGGAGTTGGGCAGGACAGGTGAGCTTGTAATTTGTTCTTTAGTGCTGGAAGGATTGTACCTGTCCTGATTCTGTATGGAACAGCCCAGAGCAGTTTTTAACCCCGGATCATCAGCTCACCTTTCTCTCAGCTGGAATGGGGAACAGGGTAGATGAACACCTAGCAATGATCCCATGGAAAAGCATGAGCTGTGCTCCCGTTTATTTTAATGGACTTTACAGTGGGGGAGCTGCTGCTCTGGAGTCCCTCTGGAGCCCCCAGCATCCATCCAGCCGCTCCTCTTTGATCATCCCTGGGCACTGGCCTTGTCTGTGCGCTTGGATTTAGGGTGGATGTTCTTCTGTGAAATATTTATAAATCAAGGGGAATTTTTCTGACTAAACAATAAATTGCAGCGTGGGTTTGCTGTGAACATCCCTCACATGTAACTGTCATAGCACAGCACTGCCTTCAATCCAGGATCTCATCCATCCCCATCCCACAGAGATCAGCATATTACGAGCAGAAAGTGATTTACCAGACAAGTCCCAGTTCCTGCCTGTTTTATTCCATGATTTATGGCCCATCTGATGTGGCTGTAGCTGGAGTGCAAGACAGAACCTGTTTTGCAACACAAACAAAGGGTATTAGACTAACAGATCTGATATTGAAAGATGGGTATCTCTTTGCATGGCAGCTCTTTGGCCTGCTGTTTATTTGCTGTCTCACTCAACTCCAGCTCTAGCCTTGCTGCTCTGCTGCTAGAAAGACTAAAGCATAAAATGGAATTAAGGTATTAACAACTGTGGGTTGTGTCACTTTGGAACACACAGCAGCTGCTAGAAGGGCCACCAAGGATGGGGAGAGACAGCAAAGGGGAGCTCAGCACCTGTGAGGATTTCAGGTTTGGCCTGATGAGAGCAACAACACTGAGTGAGGTTTCAGCCACTCTGTGGCTTTTAAAGGCATTAATAGAGCCTCTAAATTTAGAGCACTGCACTTCTGCTTTGTTAAGAATTCTACTTTAGATGCAGACAGACTCCATGGAATCTGTTCCCGGAGCAGCCCCACACAGCACGGATTAACAGGAGCTCTCACTCCTCAAAGAGCCTCCTCTCACCCTCAGCTACTCACAACTTGGGGTCTTCTTCACATTCCTCCTCATTTTTGCACCTGGAACCTCAGCTGACCCCTGCTCTTTAGATGTCACAGTGCAAATGCTGCCCAGCTGAAGCCACAGGAGCAAGAGCTGGTTTTAGCCTGCAGCTGAGTGAGGAGGCCTGGTGTGAGTGCCTGCAGAGAAAAGAAACACATGCTGGTTTGCAAACTTCACCAGTGTTTGAATTGCCCTTCTGTGCCATCTTAGGGTGAGCAGATAGATAAATTCAGGGGTTTTTATAGTTCTCATGGAAGCTGAGACTCAAAAGTGCTGAACTTCAAACGGCACTGCAAAGAGCTGAAATCAGGCACCCCTGTTCTGGACACCTCAGCCCAGCTCCGGGCACTGAACCTCTCACTCAGAGGACTTTAGATGAGTGTCCTGCTGGTGGATCATGTTACCCAGGAGCCAGCAGAAGCCCTGGGGCAATGAGCTGAAACTTCAGGAAAGACAGGTACTGGTGTGACAGATGGGACCTTGGCCCAAAGCTTAGAAATAATGAGAATTAAAAGTGTATCACTAGGGAAAAGAAAGATCAAATGCTTTGAATTACAATATATTACCATTCCCCCCAGCACTTTAGCTATATACAAGCTTAATGCATCTTTTTTGCCCTTTTTAAGGGAAAGAATGCCTCAGTTTGGACCAAACAGCTTGGGAATGTTTTAGCACTTGATTATTTTAAAATACTGAGGGTTTGTGGCACTTGAGCAGATGGACTTGAACTCCCTGGTTTGCATCTTGATGGTTTTTCTCTTTGGCCTCATTTGTTAAAGACAGAGGGACTGTTAGGCCAGAGGCATTTCTGTCATCTCTTGGGAGATGGTGCATGTGCCTTTCTGTTTTCCATGGAAACCAGAGCTGGAAATAGTTAACCAAAGGCTCCCAGCTTTGCAGTGTGAGAGAGCAGGTTAAGAGTTTTGGGGGGAAAAACCAGAAAACTAGAGCATCACTTCAGCAGCAGCCAAGGGCAGAGCTTTCCAAATCTCCTGACAGAGCCTGTTCCTTGGGCAGTCAGGCTCACTCTATTCTCCAGAGCCTCGTGTGGTTCGAGGGCTCCACAGACCTTCCTCACCCTCCCTTTCAGCCTGGAAATCCTCACTGAGGAGCTCTGACAAACTTGGACAGATAATTCAGTCTAATGCTTGCAAAAGCACCTCTCTGGCCGCCTCAAAGCAAGAAACCTCCTTGATTCAGAAGTGATGATTCCAGGGCTGTTTGGAGTCCTGGCCACTCCCATTGAATTGGAGGTTTCCTGCAAAGCCAGAGGCTTTCCTTACTCTGGACATCACCTTTGGAGCCTGACCCACCAGGCAGCTGGGGCTGGAGAGCTGCAGAGGGGCCACAGGGCTGTGTAGCAGCCAGGAGGTGCCATTCATAAATGAGCACAGCTTGGCTTCCTGGAAGGAAAGTGTCAGTTCAGGGATGTTTGCTGGGACCTTCCCCCTCTGGTGCCTTGGTTTCTCCTTTGGTGTGGAATGGGAAATCTCCCTCTCAGCTCTTCTGTGACTTCACTGATGCTGATGAAATGTTAATGCTAGAGCAGGGCCATTGCTGGAGGTTTGTTCTTGGTTAATTTTCTCCTCTTGGCCATAGGCTGTGAAGGAAAATTTCCCTGCTGGTCTCCTGTGGTATTTTGTCATAGCTCATCACGTGCCCTCTGCTCGGCAGCTTTTCCCTGGGGAACTCCCAGCCTCTGCTTTTCCCTGGCAGGCCATGCAGGAAAGAAGGGCTGTGATTTAAGAGCAGAGCAAAGCACTCAGAGCCACAAAAGCACCAGAGATTCAAAGCCTCCCTCACCCGTGCTCCCAGGGAACTTGCTGAGTCTCAGCTGTCTGTTCCTGAATACAATTGTGCCTGCAAAGAACCTGTCTGAGCATTGTACAGCACAGGGCAGACTTTTAAGTCCTTTTTTCTTCCTTTTGTTCCTGTATCGAAGGCCTTTCTGTCTTTGATTTATGGATTTGGAGCTCATCTTTAATTATTTGCCCTGAAAAGCTGCCTGAAGCAGGGCTCAGCAGGAGTCAGACAGAGGCAGTTCAGCCCTCCTGGCTTTGCACAGCAGCGTTCCATGGGAATGACCATTCCTATGTGTGTGTGAGGGGCACAGCTCCCTGGTTCCTGCTCTTTGGGGTGTGGGTGTACTTGTACAGTGAGCTGGGCAAGCTCCACAGGCTCCAGCACTTCAGGTGCTTGTCCACCCCATCCTCCTGCTCCACAGGGTACACAGGGACTGTCACAAGGCCCACTATAGACACAGAACATTCCAACAATCTCCTGGATGTGATGCCTAAAGGCATTTTCAATGCTGGGAAATAAGGGCTCATTTATTCCCTTTAAGATTTCTGTTCCAGGATGAATAGCAATGATGGAAATGTGCCACAGAGCAGGCAGGTCTGCCCAGTCACCCTTGTAACTGCTTAGCAAGACCTGTTTGGGTCTGGGAGCTCAGATTTCCCTGTCTCAAGGTTCTTTGAAAGGCTCTGCCTTGATTGCACTTCCATCCACTCAAGATAAATAATTGTGTTACCAGTACACAGCAAAGCCTGAGCTTCCATGGCTTCACAGCAGCAGCACTGGAGCTCCCAGTGTTCACACAGGAAAGGGGACCCAGAGCAGCTGTGGCTGCCTCTGGATCCCTGGAAGTGTCCAAGGCCAGGCTGGACAGGGCTTGGAGCAACCTGGAGTGTGGAGATGTCGCTGCCCATGGCAGGGGGTGGAATGGGATGGGCTTTAAGGGCCCTTCTAACCCAAACAGCTCTGGGATTCTGTGATTCCCTTCCCCACTGACTCTAGGGATCGTCCTACACTGTGCAGGGTGGGATGCTAAAGTGGAGATTCTTCCTCTATAGATAAATCCTGTTTCAGCTGCCTTAAATAATTTCTACTCCAGAAAAGCTTACGACAGCTTTCTGCTGGAAGGGGGATGGCTGTCAAAGCCTCAGGAAACCCCTTTGATGTGGGGCAGGCAACTAGGAGAGGTGGTAATGAGGTGCTGGGAGAACTTCAATCACCAGGGAGGGAGACTAGCAGTTCTGAAGCTGCCTGAGCAGCAGGGCCCCTGTGCTGACACACCACAGGGTGAGGGGATGGCTGATAAAGCTTACAGGCCTCGAGTGCTTTAGGGACAGACTAATTCTGTGGCTCTGAACAGAATTTCTAGACTTGCAAATTTATGGAAACACTTTTTTGGTCAGCAATGGAGGGAGCAAACAGGTATCAGATCATATTTGTGTGTCCACCTCACTCCAAAGTGCCTGCGGGCTGCTTAATTTGAGAATTCTCTGGGGCAGGAGTTTTGCCCCTCTCCTCTTGCACTGCTCAGAATAGAAAGGGATTTCAGCCCCGAGTGGAGTGCACTGATAGCGTAGTTATAAATACAGTGCTGGTGGCAGAACTCTCTGCTGAGGGGCTTTGTGCCAGCCACAGAAGTGAGGGCTGCTTGAAGCTCCAGCAGCCAAAAACAGACCTGTGGATTGCAGACAGCCCTCGTTGGCATCAGGGTCACCTCCCTGGTGCTGCCATCACAGCACCTCTGAGGCCATTGCTGCAGGGACACACGGGGCAGTGCTGCATTAGGGACCTGCTCCAAACTCTTTCCCAGCTGGAGACGCACAGGAGCAGCCAGAACTGGCCCCAGGATGTGTCACCCAGTGCAGCTCCACAGCTGAGGCAGCAGCCACCCCCTGACGTTTACCCTGACCCTTCCCACCTTGCTTTCCCCAGAAATGCTCCTGCTGCTCTTTGTTCCCAGGGCCATGGGGGTTGGATTGTGTGTCCTGCTGCTGCCAGCCCTATGCTCCAGGGACACTGAGAGCTGGCTGTGACAGCTGAGCCTTCCTGGGAATCCTGTGAGTTCAGGGATGGTGAGTGCTTTACCCACAGCATCCGCCTGCACAAAACCTTCTGGGAGCTGCTGTGAGACACAAACACTCTGAATGCATTCCCTGTCCAGATTCCTCCCTCCACAGCCCTGCTGGAATCACAAAGGCAAGACCACAGCTCACATCCTTTGCTGAATAAGGCAGAGCTGAGCTTTGGCCTGGGCTAAGCCTCCAAAGTTTGACTGTGAATCACAAGTACAGATTGTGTGCCAGATAGATTTTTATCTTTTCCTAACTAAAGTACTGCTAGTGACTCCAAGGTACTGTCAGGAATTTTCCCTGCTCAAAGTGTGGACACTGGGGAGGATAATAAAGTGTGTTTGTGTGGTTTGGGCTGCTCCTTAACTTGAGAAGAGACTCCAGCTTCTCATTAGGAAGCATCATTTTACCTTTATATTGTTTTTTAATAAAACCATTTCTTCCCAAAAGAAGAGAGAATTGCCTTTTTCCTAAGTGGACATTTTCATGAAAAGCTAATCCCTGAGTTTTCATTACAATCTTGAATAAGAACTTGAAAATACAATCTGCTTGTTTCTTCCCCTGGCACTCTGCAAAAGAGGAAAACAGAAGAAAAACAGAGCAAATGTGAATTCTCAACACACATTTCTGTGGGCAGAGTGGAAACATGTAAAAGCTTGCTTGGTTTTGAGATGCTATGAATTGAATTGACAGTTTCCAAAGTCCTTATAAACCCCACTGGATTATTTTGGGTGCATTTCAGCTATAAGCCCCAAAAAACAGAGTTATCAAGTGAGAGCAATGGGGTTTTGCTGCCAGGTACCTCCCCAGGCCCTCAGGAGGGCTCCCTCCAGCAGCTGAGAAAGCAGAGGTTACTGGGGTCCCTCTTCTGTGTTTTCCTGGGATGAAAAGTATGGGTTGAACTTGGTTTTGCTGTGAGAGGAAAATAGCTTTGGCTGGAGGGGCTGGGATCTCCTGATGGACATGGAGGCTTCTCCTTGACTTCTGTGTGCTTTGGGCTTGGCAGGGACAGGCTCAGGTTCCCCTGCAGGGAAGGGGCAGGAGGGAAGGAAACTGGAAGTTTGCATGCTGCCCTCATTGTGTATGTGGAAAAAACCAAGCTGGCTTCTTTCTGAGGGTCTCACCCTGTGTGTAATTACTTTCCTTAGGGTGCCCAGTGCTGATGCCTTTCTTGAGGTGGGATTTGTGCACCTGGAGTGGCTTTTTGGGTGTTTGTGCTGTGCTTTAGGGTCGGGCTGTGGTGCCAGTGCTGGTGTGAAGGATGAGGGCAGCAGGCAGTGACTACACTGTGTCTTTGTCAAGAGGTGCTTTTTGCTTTGCTGAGCACTGAAATGTGCACAGTCTAACTTGGTTCCATCCTGCTCTGTCCCCGGGGTTCTCGCCAAAGCCCCTTTTGCCCCTGCGTCTCTAAAGGTTGCATTCCTTGGTCACAGCAGTAGCACAGCCTGTAGCTGTGTTCCAGGGGTTTGTGTTCCAAAGTATTCTGTGGCTGGCTGGTGCCACTTTCCACTTGTACTGAAGCACAGAGCAGGCAGTCAATGGGATAAATGTTAAAAATGTGTTTGTATGGGAACTTGCTGGTCTGAGAACTTTTTATCAGCCTTCTGTTGAGCTCTCTGACCTCATCCTCAGCTGCTGACAAGGCTGTGATAGCACAAAAAGCAGGAATTCCTCATTGGCTACCACAAGAGTCCAGCCCAAAGAGTAAGTGAGGTATTGCCTGCCTTGCCCTTAGACCTGCTTAGGGCCCACTGACCCTCTGTGACCCCTCTGAGAGGGGGAAACTGAGGCACAGAGCTCCCAGGGCTTGCAAATCCCCTGCTTGTGCAGGCAGGAAAACTCTGCTGGAAACTGCAGCACTTCTGGAGAAAGATGCTGCTGGCAGAGTGGGTCCTTCTCCTGCTTGGCATAACTGGCACTGAAGTGCCTGTGGGGTTTCTCCTCCCCTTTAAGGGCAGCATCTTTCCAAGGCTTCACCTCCTGCTTGTCCTACTGCATTCTCTGGAACTGTTGTCTCTTCCCTCCCAAATTCAGCTTCCAAAGCTGCTTTTTATGTTGCCTGAAATCCCTGACAGGAGAATTTCCACCCTGCTGGGATCATTAACCTTCCTGCCTTTCCAGTATTTGCAGCTAATGCATAATTTCTTTGTTGTCTTGGTGATTGTTTTATTAATATACTATTTTATTTATACTTTTAATTAATATTAATTTATATTAACATACTTTTTACTTATACTTTTTATTATTTATTTACATTAATATAATTTTATTTATGCTTTTAATTAATATTAATTTATATTAACAGACTTTTAACTTATACTTTTATTAATATTTATTTATATTAATATAATTTTTATTTATGCTCTTAATTAATATTAATTGATATTAACATACCTTATACTTTTTATTAATATTTATTTATATTAATATATTTTTTTATTTATACTATTAATTATTCAGGGAGGCTCTGGGACTGCTGCCTCAGTCCATGGGCAGAGCCTTCCCTGCACCTCAGCAGGGCTCTGAGAGCATCAGGTCAGGCTGGCACAGACACCACAGCAGCAGCACTGGGTGCTGCTTGTTAGGGACGTGCAGCTGTTGCACCTCAGCGCAGCTCGGGGCGAGGGGCAGAAGTTCCCCACAGCATCACCCACGGGGGCTGCAGGGAGACAGCTCAGAGCTGGCACACGCAGGGCTTCTCCTGCCCAGGAGCAGGAGCTGTGGGCTCTGGGATTGGCTTGTGCAGTCCTGCCGTGATCGCTGAGCTGCTCAGGCACAGGCATCCTGGAAGTGCCAGGAATTCACCTCTGGAGGGCAAAGAAAAAGCTGCTGGGCTGGGCTGAGCTTGTGCTCCCTCCCCATCACTCAGCAGGGCTGAGGTGCCTCTGGGGACCTTTCCTTCAGCACCAAAGTGAGACCATGAGTGTGTTCAGGCGGCACCAAACTCCTCTCCTGATGACAGGAACACTCAGAGTCACCAGGAACAGGCAATCCATCCTGCCCTGGGATCCTGGGCAGAGTTAGCAGCGGGGTTGCTGTGCCATGGGAAATCCTTTCAGGTTGCTCACAGTGCAGTAGGGAGGGTGCAGCCATGAAGGGGAGCAGAATTCCTACGGTGTGGAGATTAATTTGCTGCCTCAGCCACTAATTGAGTGAAAAAGCAGCTGAGGATGCAGCAGTCCAGCTGTGAATGTATTTATTGGGATGAATTGTGTACTGGGAACACTCTTGGAGTGGTGGCTTCTATTTCTTTCTGAAAGCACAAAACACAGCAGCAGGATTTAGGAATATGGAGCCCTGGTTAAACCCAAGAACAAGCCTGTGTTTCTGTAAAGCCATGTTTGATTGCAGGACACATGGAGGTGTCTGTCACATAAACACCAGCGTTAAAAACTTGCTTAAGGCTGCCCCATCATACTGTGGAGCTCCTCATGTCCTTCCATGCTCAGCCTTCCCACTTCCTTATCCATTTCCAGTCTGCAAACTTCTCATTGCTCAGCAGGTTTCTTCTCACAGATTTATTATCTGCATTTCTTGTTCTATAGTATTGGACCACTCTGTTTCCCTGGCTTCCCTTACTTGAATTTCCCACTCTCTGTCTCTGCTCTAGTTGTGCTCCCTGCCCCATTTCCTTCTCTTGGAGTCTCTGCTCAGGTGTTTCCAGTTCCCTCCCTTTCTTCCTCATGTTCTGCAGTTTCTCATCAAATACTCTGTTGTCCCACCCCCAGAGACTTCTCCTGCTGCCCCTTTGGGGTGTCCCTTTTTTTCCCCCTGCTCCCGTCAGGTGAGGGGGCCCTAGAGGGGACATTGCAGGAGTGGGGGATGATCCCTGTTACCTCTCCAAGGATTTTGCTCCCTAGGGAAGGGGGAGGTGTTGGCACTGCTGTTAGGAAGGGAGGAATATGGTGCTATTTTAAAACCTTAAAGGCAAATCCTGTTTTAGGTGCATTGTTATGTGACAAGGCAGACAAGGACGTGCTTGGATGCAAACTGGAATCTGGTTGAAGTTTTTCCCTATCCCAAGAGATATTCTGGATTTCCAGCTGAGGCTTGCTGGAGAGCCCTGCTGTACTGCCTGGATATGCTGGGCAATATTTCCTGTGGCTCCACAGTTACGTTTTTATGGAAGCCTCGTTCTGTTTACTGTAGCTGTGGTTGTGTTATAAATTAGTAATCCCTGCTGCTGGGACTGCTGTGTAGCAAGATGGCTTTGCCGAATGTGTGTGTAAATAATTCATGCCATTAAATTCCTTGTGTTCCCTGCCCACAGCTCATTTACCTGCTGTGACTACAAACATTCCCCTGCACGCTGGAGGTGTTGGGAGATGCCAGGCGTGGGAGGTCTGTCAGAAAGAGGCTCTTCCCCCGGTTAAATGGATCAGAAACTCCTGGGACAGGGAGTGCCAGGAAAGTCTGGTTTGTGCACATGACAGAGTGAAGATTTCACCTTGGGATTGGAGACCATGGCGAGGTCCAGGCTGTGGGAGATGGGCTTCCCTGGCACATCCATCTGGGGAATCAGGAGGAATTTCTTCATGGAAGAGCCTGCCAGGGAGCTGTGGAGTCCCCATGCCTGGAGGTGCTCAGGGAAGGCCTGGGGGTGGCACTTGGTGCTCTGGGCTGGGGACAAGGGGGACATCATGCCCAGCTTGGACTCGATGTTCCTGGAGGGCTTTTCCAACCCAGTGATCCAGTGGTCACAGCTCTGCCTCCTTTCCAAGCTCTCCCTCTTTCTTTATAGCTCTTCTAGAATTATTGTCCCTACCAGTAAACCAGGAACAACTGCAATTCTTCCCTGCTTCACATGCAAATTCCATGGGGTTTCCAATGTATTTTTTTAAATTAAATTCTGCCATGATTTCTTGGAAAACAGCTCTCACAGAAGCTGAAATGAGTCCTTTGCAGCCTCAGGCCTCACCATTCTGTGCTGCAGTAAGCAGAGTAAGGTAATGACACAAGTCCTTCAGAGATAAAGGTAAAAAGAGTACAAAATAATTAAAAAAAAATTATTACGTCTAAAAGCTATTTTCCAGACTTCTATTGCACAGTCTCACAAAGTGTTGGCATATTTGTAAAATTTGTGGAAACCTGATGTTTCCAAGAGCTTTGATGCTATTTTATTACTCCTGTGGTTGCAGATTATGTCAGACCACACTGGTAATGCTTTTGCTGTTGTGATGTTGTCAATTCTGGTTTGTTTTCCCTAAGCCTTGCTGCTGCTTTCACCTGCATGTGATGATCCAGAGCAAGACTTGAGGGAATCCAGGGGAGACTGTGCTGGAATAATTTCCATCTTCCTCTCACACACCAGAAACCTGATCCTCTGACAATGAGTAATATTTATGTGCTTTTATGCATCACACATAACCTTTCAAATTGTGTTATTGTCAAGTTACCATCATATATTATCTAGAAGCTACTTTAAAAGGTTGGTTTTGCTTTATGTATAAATATTGATGAGAAATCTGAAGCATGTTTTTCTGCAGAAATACTTATATCAGACTCAAATTTATCTGGAAAAGATGTTATCCCTTATGTTCCTGCTGAAGTCTACTTAGTAGACAGCCTGAGCAAGGCTGTGTCTGTATAAATAACAAGGACTACTAGTTTGGGACCAATTTATTCACTGAAATTTCTGAAGAAATGCACCAGCATATCAGAAATCACTGCAAAGGGCTTAGGTGATATTTATTGGGACTGAAGACAAATATTTGGGATGGAAGGAAACAAGAAAGAAGTCCTGAGGCAGGTGCTTGTTAGCTTTGAAATAACTGGGAGTTCTTAAAGCTTTTTATGAGGGAAGTTTCACTGCTGTTTGTTTTGATTAAAAAAATGGTTTCTGTTTATCTGGGGAAAAAAATTTTAGATAGTGAAGGAAGGAGTGACATTTTGATTCCAAGTTTGGCACTTGGCAATTAATCTGTTTGTTCTGGTCCAGCTTTATGCTGGGACTGACAAGTGATGTCCAGCAGATGTCCAGCACACCTGGCCAGTGCTCCCAGACAAGCTGGAAAATGGTCACTGCAGGTTGCACTGGGGGACACCTCTTGTCCCAGTCAGTCCCAGTCAGGCAGGTGAGCTGAGATGGGAGGAAGCAAAGGAGCTGCTCCTAGCCAGGAAAATGGGCTTCAATACTTCCTTCTAAAGCTGCTGCAAAGGGGCTGGGAATGTTTAACTGCAACCCTGCAGGCAGACAGGGGCTCAGCCAGCCCAGCCTGCCCTGCTCTGAGGGGCACTGCTGCCCTGGCTGGGTTTGCTGGGGGATTTTGGAGGCTCCCCCAGCCCAGCGCTCTGTGTGATGCTGTTTGCACAGAACATGGGGTGTAATGGAACATGAAGCGCTGTGCTCCTCCCTAACCTATTTACATGACTTCATTTTCATTGAATTTTAATGAGCATGTCAGGATTGGAGAGGGAAATATAATCTAACATGAAGGAATGTACCTCTCTGGAGCAATGAAGCTGTGAGATAAAAAATGGGGTTTAGACAGGCAAATTAACAGAGGTACTGGGGAGGGAAGTGATCACACTCTTACTCTCTCCCCAGAAACAAGTTAAAATTCTTCCCATAGCTTAATGTTGTGGCAATATTCAAATGTCCCAACCAATATATTTTGTTAGGACTGAATGGAATAACAAAGCCAAAGATGATGGAAATAACTGGATGATGCCGTGGGTGGGAGTCAGTTGGGACTGGGGTGTCCATAGCCCTAAAATGCATTGATCAAATGCTTGAATGTATCTTACCATCTCAGACTGTTTGCCTTGAAATGGAAGCAATTTCATCTTTAAAAAAACAATGAAAGAGCAAACTGTAAATGAGACCTTCTGGCATGTGGGCTGTGGTCCCAGAGGCAGCAGCACAGGCCAGGATGACAAATGAGGTCATTAAAGTAAATAGTGTAAATTGAGTTTTGGCAGTAGGAAAGAATCCTTATTATGATGAAGGGCATTAATATGGGAGGAAGAAAAGGGGAAGAAGGCTGGTGACAGGCTTATATGGGGCAGGGAGCAATGTAATCCTGTGGCTGCTCCAGCTGCCTCCCTCTTTGCAGGAGAGTCCATTTAATTTCCCAGGGTTTTCAGCAGGGCATGGTTTCCAAGTGCATTAAAGATTGCAAAGTGTCACCTCTTCAAACAGCATCGAGGAGGCTGCTGAACCAATGCCTGGGATTCTTTACTCATTTGGTCTTATGTTGACATCCCATGTGCAGCACAGTTATGCTCTGCCTGCTGAATTTTCATTTTTAAAGAGTTTCTTAATACGAGTGTTCAAAACCTGAGCACTTGGTTCCATCTGGGTAGGTGTTGTGGGTTTAGAGCTAGCCAAA
>VWYI01044820.1:205909-233988 GCA_013399455.1 Anthoscopus minutus | reverse complement strand
CCATCCATCCATCATCCATCATCCATCCCCCTTCTTACCACTCCTACACCTCACCACAAGGCTTTCACAAGTCAGACCTTAGGGAGCACCGTCCTCTTCTGCATCCTCAGCCTGGTGAGTGACCACCACCCCAGAGACTCCTCCAGGAGTAAAGCACCACTCAAGCAGTGACACAGCACCACAAATCAGAAGGAAACCCCTTGCACAGCTTTTGGCAGAGATTTAATGAGTTTGGCACTCAGACTTCTAAATCAAAGTGTAAAGTCTGAATTTTTGGTTTGTTTTCTACAGGCTGAAAGTGTTTTCTCTGCACTGTGTGCCCCAGTTCCTTACAGATCCTGAGTTCAGTCCTGTCAAGTCTCTCCCCACATGGTGCCCTTGGGTAGCTACAACATCCTGCCCTTTCCCAGCCTGTGCAAAAGATTGCCAAGCTCCTCAGAGGAACATCTTGCTCTGGCAGAGGAGATGCAGAGCACTCTTCACAATAAAGCAGTCTGTGTTTGCAGTGCTACAGAAATATAAACAGGCATTCAGCAAAACATCATTCAGCAAAAGGCATTTCAGTGCTCTTGCATGCAGGAACAAGCAATAGTAAATAAGAAACATCCTGACAGAAAGGGAGCTGCTGACATGAGAGATGGCTGTGCAGCACTGCTCTGGAGTCTGCACAAAGAGCACCAGGGAAGGAGCAGGGAAAGCCTGTCCCTGTCCCTGTCCCTGTCCCTGTGTCTGTCCCTGTCCCTGTCCCTGTCCCTGTCCCGGTGTCTGTCCCTGTCCCTGTGTCTGTCCCTGTCCCTGTCCCTGTGTCTGTCCCTGTCCCTGTCCCTCAGACACAGAGCAAAGGTCCTGGGTGCAAGAAGCCAGGGCTTGGCTGTGCTCTTTGCACAGAGATCCTCATCTGCCCACAGGGGAGGATGAAATTAGAGGGAGTGTTTTTATAGTCACTTCCAAAGGCATTTCCTCAAACTCCACTTTATCTCCGAACTCACAAGTGTAAATAACAATATCCATTATGTTGGGGCTTCATCCAACATATAAAGGTAACTTCTCCTTTCCCACGAGGAGGCAGTGTGATAGAACTGAAAAGGCCATTAGAAGCCATGACTCCAACAACTGTGTGCATAATCTCACATCATCAGGTGGGAGCCCAGAAAGGCAGAGCGTTAAGACAGCCCTACCCTGCTCCTTGTTGTGTCACAGCACCATCCACTCCTCACGTGAAGGATGGCACACGCTCATTTCCCTTTTATTGAGTCAAAAATAAGACAGTAATTGGATTGAGGCTTTCAGGGGAGAGGGGAGGGGAAAAGGATCTTCTTAGACTCCCTAATGCCAATCTTCATGACCTGTCTGATCTCTCAGTAAATGCCACATATAGGTTAATCCTCACAAATCCTCAGTACGACCTTGTCAAATCAAAGTGCTCATCAGTTTGTTCGGGGGCTACTAGATAAGAATAAACAAATGAACTCATGCTGCATGTCTCCCAGCTGTCACTTAGGAGTGCTTACAGACAAGGTCTATTTAGTGGGCACCCTGCAGAAAAGAACTCTGACTGGAAAATGTGAGAAATGAACAGATTACCTGCTTAACTAACATAGCTGTGAGCACCCTACACGTGAAAGGTACATGCACTTACACATTTCACTCTGTGAATGCCCTAAGCATTCTGTTTTCTCCTTGATTTTCCCAATTTTAAATAATATTTATTTGTAAAAGACATACATGCATCCAGAGTAAAAAGTACTGTAACCTAATGCTGAAGGAGTGTGTTACAAGGACGTGCCTTAGACATCAAATTGCTCCTTTCCCATCCAACCCAATTAAAATGCAGCAGCTCCTCACTGCCTCCCACGGACTCTGCTTGGCCACTGAGCCTCTTCTGGGGCACAGGGGGTCATCCACCCCCTTTAACCTCAGGGCCATCAGAGGAGGTCCTGCTGTCTGCTCCACCTTTGCTGCTGCCTGTGCTTGGCCTGATGCCATTCATCTACTCTGTGCTGGCCTGCAGCCACCCACCAGATGGCAATGACTTTCAGATGGAGCAGGGTAACGCTGAACTAGAGACCCAAAAGGTGGAAGGTTTCATAGCCCACTGCCTGTCTGCTGGCCCTAACATCTGTGAACTTGCCCTTTTCAGAATAAGGCTGCAGGCATTGAAAAATGCACACAACAGCATTACCAGGAGGTTTGGGTTTCTCCCACTTCTCACAACCTTCAAAACCCAGCACTATTATGTCACAGTCCAACTGCTCACCTAACCTTGCATTATGTCAACACCCAAAGAGTGAAGCTTTGAATGTTTGCTTGTCATCTCGTCTCTCAAGCACCTTTGCAATTTCTGTCATGCTTTCTCTTCCTGAGCTGAGGAAAGTGTACTCAAAATCTATTACCTGTCCCTCATGTCTTAGGAGACAGTTCACTGTAAATCATGAACTGCTGCAGTCCACAGTTTGGACTGTAACCATAACCTTGTTTCATCTATGTATGATTCTAGCCAACAATTTTATTGTTTCTACAAGTTTATCATTGTTCAGAGAGTGACTACAATTTAATACATATTTTGAACGTGAAAATTTGTGGGTACAAATACACTGCAAAGTACCTGAAGAGCCCAAAAGCCACTGTGCACATTTTTCCCCCTATACATGTTATTCCCTTTAATCCCTAAAAAGCACATGTCCTCCTGTATGTCCTACCTTCTATGGCATTCTCAGTGGCTTGGGTTTGGTTTTTTTTGCCTTTTTTCTTCTATTGCAGGATATGTCAGATTTCAAAGGTCTCTGCCTTCATGTACTTCATCCTCAAAACCATGATCACAGCAGTTGGTCCTGAGGCCAAGAAGCAAAAGAAGTTGTGATCTTTTCTGAACCATAGAGGTCTCCTAGGAATCAGATGAAGATCCACTCTTTCAGGAGCTGAACAAAGGAAAACAACCCTTCTGGTCCTAGGAAGCTATTCTTTGAATTTCTAAATTACATAAGGCTTTGGCTCAAAAAGCATCTCAGCAGAGAGACACAGCATGAATGGAGTGACAGGACTGCAGTGAAGGGCAAACCCCTGGATGTGCCAAGAGAATGGCAGGAAAAAGAAAGAGTGATAGGAAAAACACCCCAAAAACCCCAACAAACTACCAAAACAAAGACCAACAAGTCTAACATATTTGTCATCATGCTTTTTGAGGCAGTAAAACAGGCATGTGGAAAAGGCTGCTGTTTCTGCATAACCATCCCATCTGCAGAATTTCCCATTAATCACAGGATCCGTCCTCCACAGTCCTTATAGAAAACCCCAGCCACCAAACCCCAGTGTAAATCCTGCTCCTGGCCTCGGAATGTGAAACAGCCACTTGACTCTGGGATTATTCTTTATGTTCAGAAACACAAATAAATCACACACCATCAAGTTTATCATTTTTTCTCCTCAGCGAAATATGAAATATTACAGATCATCTTCACTACATCAGTTTCTTCACAGTCTATTAGCAAGCAAGGTCTATTTTTCATATAATTTACCAAGCCACTGGTCTAATTTCTCTTATTTTTTTTGGAGCAGGAAACATATACAGAGCATGTTCTCTTGTTACACATCACCCATGACCAACATTCCTGTTTTCCATCCCAGGGTTCCAAGAAGTTGTTGGAGTTGGCAAGGTAGTCCAGATCTTGGGTTTCTTTATAGAGATTCTATGAAGAAACCTGACTATCAAAAATAAAACCAATTGTCAAATAACTTCAGGATGTTTCAAGCTAGATGCTCAGATAAAGTCCTATTCCCAAACACCAGCTCTGAAGGGATGGCAGGTTTTGTGGTGTAACACAGGATTGTTTACAGTGGTATTCTGAAATGAGCTTTTCCCTCACAATCTCACCTCACAGAGAAAGATTCCTCAATCTGACTCCTAGCAAAAAAAAACTCACAAGAAAACCTCAAACAAAAACAACAACAAACAGAACCATGAAAAACCCCGCAAAAACTCCTCTCTCAGATTCAAAAAATACCTCAGACAGCTGCTTCAACCAACAGAGTGAGGGTACAATGGGCACAGGTCCCTTTGTCCCTGCCCATCCAGAGGAAGTGTGGGCTGCAGAACAGAGCAATCCCACTGGAACTGCACTGAGAACACCGGAACCACTGCAGAGCCCAAGACCACCAGCTGGGTATTTTCACCGAGACCAAGAGATCAACTATTACAAAAAAAAGGCAGTGGAAGTTAAGGTGAAGTTGGTACAATCTTTACTTACAACAAAGCCCTTGTATGAAACATTTTCTGCCAAAGATGGATGTGATTTCCCTTGCTCAAAACAGGGCAGAGAGAAACTACCAAAATAATAGGAGTCAAGAGACACAGGCCTGCCTCATCTTTTCCCATCTGTAAGGGGAAAAAAAAATCTGTAGTATACCAACCTTCCCCTACTTTTTTCCTCCCCCTAAAAGATTCAGTTTGCCTAGAGAAGCAAAGGAAGAGGCTGAAAGGATTTTGCATTGAACCAGTGCAATAATTGCCACAATTTCTTCCCTACCAGCTGAAGAGTGAATGGCACGAGTCCAAACGTGGGCAAGGGGAAGGAGGTGACATTCACTTCTCCAGTCTCTGCCTGTAGCCTGCAAGAAAGGCTGGCTGGAGAAATGCTTTGGAAGATCTGCAGATGGAGGAAACTATCAAGTGCCATGACTGCAGTAAGAAATGTGCAAAACAAATTCTGTACAGAGTTGCCAGGCTTGGACACTGAAATACCAAATATACACGCAAAATACACAGCCCCAAAACTTCGGAATTTTCTTCTTCATAAAGAAAAACTGAGATCCAGCTCCAAGTATTGAAAGAGAGCTCTAATAAATTGGGAATGTTTCTTCTGCTTCCCTTGCATGGGCCAGACAAATCAAACTGGCAGCTGCCAGCTCCTGGAGGGACTGGTGTGCTCGTGTTGGTTGAAGCCTTGCACCAACTACAAAAGAAGGAACTATTGCTTTTCTTCTTAAGGCTTTTGCTGCAAATCTCTGTTCCTTTCCTCCTCCATTCACACTGATCTCAAAGGGTATTTTCACAAGCAGATCTTGGTGGCTTTAACACGGGGACTCAGTCATGCGTGCTCCAAACCCCACAGAGAGCATTGGCTGCTCCTGACCCCTAAATGTGACAGGGGACCCTCCTGTTCCTCTGTGGGGTTAATCCACTTCCCTGGGATGTGCCAAGGCAGCAGAGCACCACAGGAAAATGAAATACATGAGGGCAGTGCTCTGCATTAAAGCATCACTGGTCCAGTGACTGCTCAGGTCAGGTAGGGCCGTAGTAACCTGAGTTATTTCTCAGGATTTTTTGCTCGTAATTTCCAATTCCCCTGAACTGTTGACTCTCAAAATCACTTAGTAATAGAAGTCTTTTGCTCTTTCTTTGCACAGGAACAGACACTGTATAACATAAAACATTTATTCCAGAGTCAAACATGTATTCAAAACATTAGCTCCAGCAAAAGAAACAATCAGACACAAGAGCTTTCAGTTCCATTCCCAACAGAACACTTAGTAAGAAGAGAATGACTTTATCAACAAGCAGTAAAAACCTTCGTTTCCCATGTCTGAAAGAGATTTCATTAAATGCTTCCCTTGACTAGGTGCAGATCATTATATTTCTCATAGACTGTAAGCAATGTGAGCCTGTGTCTGCACCTCGAAGCCTGAGCTCTGACTGACAGCTCTAGGAATTACAATAAATACTGCAGGAACACAAGCAATGCTTTCCTAGGAGCCTACTGCCAAACTGAGTGCTTCCTTGCAGAAAAACAAACCAAACAAAAAAAAAACCAAAAACCAAAAACCCAAAACAAAAACCAAAAAACAAAACCCACCAAAACCCAGAACAGCTTGGAAAGCTCCATTCAATGCTGTTTCTCAGATAAGAAGGACACCCATCAGGCAAAGCCACTTCCCATTCCCCATCCCTGCAGGATTCAGGCTCTGACCCCAGCACATGCTCTCCCTCCCCAGCCTCAGCCTCTGAGGCTTCTCACCTTCCCTCTCCTCCCAGGCTGCCAAGGATGCAACAAAGGGGTCCCTGTGCAGCCCTGAGGAGAGCTGAGCCTCCCCAGCCCACCCAGCCCTGTTCAGGCCCCTGCCAAGCCCCTCCTCACTCTGGGGATGGGAAACTGCCCAAAACGTCTCCAAGCTGCATTATCCATGCACTGACTCCCTGGCAGTGATAAAGGCCACAGTGATGGTGAAAAAAGCTAATTCAGAGCCTGAGAAGGATTAATTTTGCTACTGTAAAATGTCTTGGCTACAGCAAGAGTTAGTCAGTCATGGGGCAGACATAAGCCAGAATTAAACCAAGTGCATATAGAAAATTATGCTTTTCTTGCAAAGACAGAAGGGGGTAAATAACTGTTAAATGGCATCCTTTGCTACATTTTTCACTTAGCAATCAGAGATACCCAGAGGGGTGTGAGGGTGGTACTTTCCTCTTCCTACTGCATTTCTTTCCCCCCTCAAAACTGCTCAGACAGTCCTGATTCAGACAAGGACACCGCACCATCCTGGGCAAGCAAGGCAAACCCACCTCCAGCTCCAGTACTATTGTCTTAAAAGAGAAGATTCAATCTTTTCCAGCCCAGTTGTATTTCTCACTTGCAGATGAATTAACCACTGATAGCTAGGACCACTTTCTGTCACACCTGCAACACGGCTGGGTCGTGACAGCTTCCTGCTGCAGCATTGCCCAGTGGATCAGGGAACATCATCCAGCATGCCTGCAGAACTCAAACACCTGGAGAAATCCACACCATTTCCACCAGGAAGGCCAGGTGACAGCTCACAGCCGTGCAGCACACAGCAGAACCTGAAGGCTTAACCCATTGCACTCTGCTTGCAGGAAAGGTTTGTAAAACAGCAAAAATCAATTTGTTTAATTCTCAATTTCTTTACAGCCCTTTGTAATCAGTGTGCTCCCTTAGAAAGGAACATGGGTACTACAGGTATGAGCGGTGCTGGCAGGGCAGGAGCAGCAGGAGACCTGCATGAGCAGGCTGGAGTTTCTCCATGGATTTTTCCAGGCCCCCAGAATCAGATCAGCAGAAGGAAATGCAGATGCAGCAGAACAGCTGCAGCACTTTCTGGTTTAGCTTCATTTTTTTCACTCCTTAAGGCATGTTTAAACACTATCTGTGAGTAAACACTAGTAGAAGTTGTATCTGTGCATGAAGGAAAAACTCTTTCCCTTTCTTTGGTGCCAGCCAACACCATCAAAACTCTCCACAAACACCCACGTCTTAGGAGAAAGGAAAGCAAATGGAAAATAGTTCCATAGTAAAATACAGTCAGTGATCACTCAGAGGCTCTTAATGCTGCACCACTGATTGCCCTCACATGCCAGAAGAGACAAAAGAATGCAATTTGACTGTGCATTCCTACGAGGAAATTATATTCCCCTCTGTCTTTCTTAAGCATTTGCAGTTTTTCAGAAAATGACATCAACAGTATAAATCACCTGAGCTTAATACAATGGACAAAGTCAGAGTAATCAATTCTTATTTATTAATCAGCCTCTATCATGATGTTCCATAATCATTATACCCCAGTTTGGACACAATAATAATGAAGCTAACAGAACTAATGCAATTTGTGGTAAGATGTTGGCAGGCAGTGGCAATAACATTGCTTTATAACAATACACTCAGGCAAACGGGTCTTGGTTGCAAGAAAAGATATTAAAATGGACAAAAATACACCAAGGAAAGGAGGTGTCAGATGTGCATATTTGCAAGTTGTTATTAAAAAAAAAAAGGAAAACAAGAAGATAATAATGTTAGAGACCAATCTAATGAAGGGCTTAGGGTTGTATAAAATCACAGGCACAGTAACAACATTTGAACATCCTCACAGAATCTAAATACAGAGTGAGGCTACGAGAGTCAGATGAAGGAAAAAATGAACATTTCTCTAGGAAGAAAATTATTTTAATTACAAAAAGTAGTCTGCCTGGGACAGTGCCACGGAAAGCCTGCAGCCATTTGTGCACACCAAAACCAAGAGCCATCCCCTAAACTCTTGGCTACTTCGTTTGCCTCTCCTGTGTGAATGGAAGAGCTAAAAAAATGGAGCAGGGAGAAAACCACAAAGCAAGGAATGGTGCTTAGATCCTTGGGAGCAAAGTCTGCTGCAAGTGCCACATTGCTGGGGGTGCTTTTATTTCTCAAAAACAACCTTGTTCCAATGATCAGAGAATTTCTGGGTGAGAAGGATCACTGCACCATAGAAGGCACAGTTCAAAGGGACAGCAAGGCACACAGAATAATTCTGTGGCAATATGACCCCTTGAAATGCTCAGAGCAGCAGAGCCCTGCACCTTAAAAATCTCAACTACTAAAAAAGACAGGGAGGAAAAAAAAGGAAAAGAAAGGAAAAAAACTTGTTTATAATAAAGACTACATTCTGTAGCAATTTCCTAGATTCCTGGGGTTAGAAATCTAGATTGCCAATGGATAAGTGAGCCTTAAAATCACATCCCCGCTGACAAAAATTCATTTCTTATAACCGTCTCCATTTACCGGAATGTTGAATCTTTCCCATGGGGAAGGAACAAATGAAAATGTTATTTCTCTGCTCATGAACTCATACCTTTCTGTCTGCTTTTCACTGTTGGCAATTTCATTCTCTTCCAAATTTGACTAAAGCCCATGACCTGGGGGAAATAATGTCTATATAATAATCTTCTGAAACTCTAATTCTGAGTCATGTTTTTTTGGATGTTGCCTCACACTTTATGAAAATTGCATTGAGCTATGAAATGTAAGTGATGTGATGTCTCTGCCTTAACATAACTTTGTCTGGTGGCCATGTTAATAATAATAATAATAATAATAATAATTATTATTATTATTATTATTAAGAGTCTCCTTTGAAAGCAACAACACTAAAATAAAATTAGCAAGAAAAACCCAATCCATGCCTAATGGCAAAAAAAGATTTTGTGGCACCCCATTCCATAGGTTTATTTTCACTGCCTGGTGGCAAGAACTAGTTACAACTGGTAGCAAATTAATGGTGTGAGAGAAGCAAGCAGAAACATCCTGACACTGTGGCTGAGCAGCTTAATAGCCCTAAAGCTGCCCTGGCTGTGCTTGGGAGGACCCTGTAAATCCTGGCACTCTGCTCCTGGGGCTCTGGCCAGGCTGAACCCCACATCTGCATGTGGGGAGCAAGCACAAACACCTCCATAAAGCATCATTATTGGCTGGGGCCTCTCCAGCAGCTTGCTGAGCAAACTCAGCAGTGGGGATGTTTGCAGTTGATCAACTCTTCCCCCAAAAGCAGAAATAACTTCAGTGTCTGTTTATTGGCTCCACAGCCACACACTGGCTGCATCCCTGCCCAGCTCTGTAAATCTACCCAAACAAAGCTGTACATTACCAGATGTTTATTTTATTTTTTTTATCCACACTGACCCATAAAGGCTACAATACAGTAGATCAAATGGTAGAAATCATTAAAAAGTTGCTCTGAACAAAATTGGTTCTGCCATATGTTTTGGGCCTTCCTCCACGTGAAGTTCCACTTAGCTCCACAGGTATAAATCTAGAATAACCCCATTCTGAGCAACAGCTATTTCACATCTGCAGAGCTGCAGCCTTATGGGTGTTGGAATTTGGTCTCTCATGTTTCTGGGATGAATAACATATTTATTTATTTATCCCTTTATATATACACAGATATTATACATCCAACTGAGAAATGCAAAACAAATCAGGAATGTTTTATTGGTTGGAAAAGAAAACCCTGGCTGTGACAACCTGAGAAATGTTTACCTGATGTATGTACCTGAATATCAGATTTGCAGTGAACCAAAGCCCACAGAAATGCATTCTTGCTGCCAGGCAAATACCCTATAAGTAAGATTTTTACAGCACATTCTAAATCTGCAAATTGGTAGCCATAAGGTGCATCATGCATCACGAAGAACAGGGGGAAGTGAGAGCCCAGACCTTTGACAGCAAACAGCATTTCCCAGTGTCATGGGAGAATCCATTTTGTCACTGACACCACCTGGAGCAGCATCTCCCAGAGTCACATCCTCAGCCAGACTGAGCTCAGCCAAGGCTGGGTCCCCACGGCCTCCCAGGCCCCACAGCTGCCCCATCTTTCTGTGGCTGCTGTGCAATGAAATCAAGCCCTTCATGCACTTGTGCTTTGCAGCCTCAGATTCTGGGCTCAGGAGTGCAGTCCATGAGTGTGTGCATGTGCCTGCTCAGCTACCCATGAGGGGAACAACAGGCACTGGAGTGGGCGTCTTGGGGACACAAAAAGCTGGAGGAAGATGATTTCATGAAGGAGGACCCTCATCCATGGCTCACTGCATGCTAGCACTGGGTTCAAGGGTAGGTCTGGAGCTAAAAGCCCAGGACAGTGTGCTCCTGAGAGCTCCTCAGGGAAATGAGTCCAGCTCCTGCCAGCCAAACCTTGCAGCAGCCAATCCCCCAAATTTGGGACATGGATCTGAGCATTCTGCCTGGGGCAAGGAGTGCACAGGGTCTGTCCAGGTGAGTGAAGCCTCTTGGGAGCCTCACCCCGAGTCCCTGAAGGGACACAAACACCCCCTGGGTGAGGCAGACCTGGGGACAGCACACTCAGCCCAAGGAGCTGCACCAATGCATGAGGAACTATGGATTTGTGCAGTTTCCATCAGGCCCAGCACAAGAAAGTCTCAGTTATAAATCAATCATCTCTGCCATCTGCCTCCCCCACACAAGAACTTTAATTTGGATATTCTTCCTAAAGCACTTTTAGGTCCTTGGATGAAATCATCTGAGAAGGGCACGCCCCTAATTTTTTGCTGTTGTTAACGGTGGTGCTGCAATGTATTTAAAAAAAAAAAGAACTTTACAACTTCCTTACATGACAACGGTAAAAGGTTCATTTTAAATAATCAAGAAGGAAATAATTTCCATTAGATAAAGCAGTCAATAGCATCAGAAATGTGGCTGCAATTACTTGTTGCACTTTACAATGAAATCCTTGTAGTATAATAACCGCAAGATGATGAAACACATTTTGTCTCCATTTCACATGACTGACCCCAATTTTGCCAAGGACATCTGAACACATTTAACATACTGAAATCTTCCATTAGGATAATGAAAATACACATTATTGAATTCTGTATTTGCTTTATAGTGCTACAAATAGCAAATTCCATCTTTCTTACTTTTGGTAGCGACTACACCTGCATAATTGTTCACATTTCTCAGAGGCTGAAATAAGCTACAAAATGAAGAAAGAGAAAGATGTTGACCCCACTATCCATTATGCAGCACTTAGGTGATTTTATTTGCTGTATGTGTTTAGTAAAAGCATTGTGTATAACTTAGCAACCTACAAAAGATATACAACTGCCCTGCACAGGCTGCACTAAAGCAGCTAAACTCTGATATCAGAGTTAAAAAAGAGGTGCTGGAGTGCTCCCTGGGAAGGCAGCAATTGCCAGGGCTCATAGCCATGGGGTAAAATTCAGCTGTGCTTCGAGGTACAAATATCTTGCTTTAAAATGACTGTGTCATGGCCAAGCTCGGCATGGAAACACATGGGCAGCCTTTTGTTACTCCTTTTCAAGAGGGGAAATTTCAGCTACAGGAAATTCCTATCAAAGTCAGCTACAGCTTTTACCTGTCCAGTGCAGATGACACCTACCTCCTCTTTGCTCCCAGGTCTATCTCTGCTTGCATACAACAATTTGCTTTAGATCAAGATATTTTCATCTTTTCTTATCCATAGAGCTCAAATCACTGAAATTGAAGCCCCACAACTGAGATGCCCAAGGCAACACTGAGAATTGATTTATATCAGAGAAAAAGAAAAATCCAGTCCTTTAGGCTTCTAGTTGAACACAGTAAAGATTTAGACTTTAGATTTAGAGCACCAGATGTAATAAATACTCCTGCCTCTTTTTTAAGCCAGTGGCTCACTATTTTCTTTTCATTAGCTTTAAACTTCACTGCAATGATCATGACTTACACTTGCAAGGTCCCTAATGTTTCATTTGGCTTTTCTTTCAGTGGCTGGCACTCAGACCACAGGAGGAATGGAGTAAAGCATCCAGTCATCACCCCACTCCTCTCCAGGAGCAATGCTCCAGGTGTAGTCACTTCTTATCCAAAAATAAGGATCCAGTCCTGGATCACGGCTTTCATCTGTTGAGCTCTGTTCATTGCAATCTGCTGAGACATTTACAGGTTACATATTCCACAATCATTGCTCAAAACAATGTAGTAAGTCTGGATGGCAGTGAAATTTGGATCATCAACATCAGCTTCCCTCAACCAAAGGGTGTCCCAGTCCTCACGTCTCCCCACCATAATTTCAAGACCTCAAACAATGGTTCCCACTGCTCTGTGAAAATGAGGTATTTATTCTCAGATAATTTTGAAGGCTTCACACACAGAAAGCTCCAGTGTTGAAAATGACAACACAGCTCAAAAGGGAAGACATTCCATACTCTGACTGCAATCCCAGCACCTTTCTGCTGTACTTGGATGAAAGACAGGTATGAAGTGACAATGAAATCCACAGGCCAAAAGAGGAAGTCTGAGTCTCCAAAATTCCAGTAGCACATTGAGTAAATTGTTAGCCCAGGTCTGCAAGGCAACCAAGGAAGGAGAGATGTTCAAAGATGCTGCAGCCTCTGGACTCAAGGCACCTCCTTTCCAGCACAGCGTCCCCCAGACCAGCTGAGGGGTCAGGCTGGGTAAGCACCAACAATGCCCAGGGACCCACTGGGGTCAGAAGGGACCAGGATCATCAGTGTGCACAGCAGTGGTGCCCTAAGCCATATCTCTCCTGTGACAGCTGGAGGCACAGCTTGCTAACAACTCAGAATTCTGTGTCCTCCTGTGACAAGGGGTTCTAGATGCTGCTCTTCTTCACAGCCACTTTTTCTGCACAGAGCAATAGAAATTCTGCTAATGACTTACAGCCTCTCCCAGAGATCACAGCCTCCACTTCTGTTTTTCTGCACTGCACGACTTCAGCCTTGTGCAACACATGGCTCTACACCAGCATCAGGGAGGCACTGAAAAACATGAGCTTCCTCTCAGAGTCTAATGTTTTACAGTTATCACAGACAAATGTGCAACTGCAAACATCTAAGCACAGAGCACTGAGACCCTGGAAAGCAAATTGCCTTCATTTGTGCTTCTGCGTGTTTTGAATCCCATGATCTGATCTCTAACTGCTGTAACAGTCTGGAAGATCTATTCAAACTTGCAGACTCTGGTTTTCTGGCTTTCATCAGAATGCCAAATTTACCTCCATCTACTTCATCTGAAGGAAGCTGAGTTACAACACTGATACATTTGGAGAAGATGCTCTTGAGGCAAAAACCTGTTCCATATAACACAGAATCTAAGCTGCAACTGAAATGCTGGCTGCATTTCCAAAACCATTCAAGTTAAATGGAATGGTTAAAGAATAATTTCCACCAAGGATATTCAAGTTAGAATGGTTTTTAGCAGTCATTTTGACTGACAAAGGATGGATTCTCTATGCCATTACACTGCTTTTACTCCATGCAGTTCTATCTATTTCAGTGTTTACTAATTCCAGTTCAAGGGAGATGATCAAAATTAGAGTCAATTGAGTCTGATATAAAGAAGTTCTCAGATTTCTCCACTCCATTAACATCAATTTCTGCACTCCATTAACAGCAGCTTTATTCTGGTGTAACTGCATTGATTTCAAAAGAGTTACACCATCCTGATGTCACTGTTAAAGGAACAGAAAATCAGACCCTATTTCTTTAACAGTTTTATTATTCTGAAAAATATTACTTCCCTCAGACCATT
The DNA here is from genome assembly GCA_013399455.1 of Anthoscopus minutus. Classification (NCBI taxonomy): domain Eukaryota; kingdom Metazoa; phylum Chordata; class Aves; order Passeriformes; family Paridae; genus Anthoscopus; species Anthoscopus minutus. Next base: position 220,159 of record VWYI01044820.1, on the reverse strand, counting down.
AGTGTGAAAGAAACACACAAACATTCTTGTAAAATGTAATAGCTGAACAATCTAGCAGACAAGAATTGCATTTAGGTTCTCACCCAAAGCCTAGTGAAGTCAGTGACTTTTCCATCAGATCCTTTGCCCCCTCTTTAAACAAAGTTAACACACCCAGCACCAAGGATGCTGCAGTCCTGCCCTGCAGTGCTAATGGACAGACCTTTGAACCCCAGCTGCTGAAAATAATTGCACTGAGCCACGTCAGCTACTTGCACTGTTGCCTGCTTTACAGTAAGCTAGCAGTTCCCACATCAGTTGGATTCCAAGACTAGGAGCTGCACAGCACAAGGCTCTGAGGTTTGCTGTATGCTCATGCAGACACATAAATACCAACTCCAGGTATCACAGAGGATGATCTGCCCTATTAACTTCCAGTCACTGAGAATTATATGTACTGGGATCAAACAAAGAATATACATTGACTTCATTATGTTTTAAATCAGGCCTAAAATAGAGAGATTGGTAGGACTGAAGTACAATAGCCTCTTAAATATTTCAAAAGCTACAGTTTAGCAGAATGAAAATGTGCCATAGCACTGCTGTTCCTAGAAACCACACACACCAGTCTATGCACATGGCTGTGAATAAACATCTGACAGTCTCTGCATTTACTCTGAACCAATTGCTTAAATAAAAAAATTGTCTGTAACATAAATAATCCAGTAGGTTAAATTCCCAGAAGTGTCAGCTTCTGTATTATTGATGTCTAATATTTTAAAATAAAATCAAGTACGATTAATCTTCGTGTATTACTCTAACGAGTGGAAAGAAACCACTGGCAGAATGCATTAGTGGTTATCAAAAACAATCAACTGCATTTTCCACATCCAACCAAAATGACTGGATGATACTAGAAGAAAGATTAAATGGAAAACTGATCATAGAATATGGAAGCCGCTCTCTGTTTTTAATGGAAATACATATGAAAATATCATTACATCTGTGCTGCTAAGTATGCAATACTGGGGTTGCTGAACCAAAATAAATTTGTATTGAAATGCCTGACAAAAAGATAATAACCTTGAAATGGGTTTGATGGTTCACTTTGAGCTCTAGTTCTCCCAAATCTTCAGAGAAGATAATAATCTAACAGAACACTGCAATACCACCCATTCCCATTGGCTCTAATGCACTGCACATTCTGAGATGTCTGTGGCCCTTCAGTGCTAATCAGAGTGTAGAGGGCTCATGTAATGAAAATAAACCCCTGTGGCAATCACCAGAAGGGTCTCAATCAAATACTGCCACACAACTACAACCATGCATTGTTTCTGAGGTCACAGAGATGTTTTCATAGTCAAACCTGACTATGCAACGCTTTACCCGAGGCAGCTTAATTCACAGCCATGGGGAAATGCAAACCAGAGTAAACACTACAGATTAACAACGTACAAAAGTTACCAGCTCTGCATATGGAAGTATAGGTCTGTCAAGATTGTATAAAATACCCACCCGAAAAAAGCATTATCCTTTTCCAGAAGGGGAAAAAAAAAATAAAAGGTTTAAATCAAAAGAAATGCTTAATTCACATGGAAACATAAAATTCATGGGATTAAATTCAGCAGTATTATATCAGGAATGCAAAAGTTGTGTTTCAGTATTGATTAATGCCAGCAAGGCTTGAATTTGCTCGTAATTTACAATCACTTCCTTCAACAAATGTCTTCATTTAGTATTATTATGAGTTTGGCATGACAAGATTATTACAAATCACTCTCTATCAGGAAGGATCACCGAGAAACCCACCATTTATTTGGAAATACTGCAGCAGACATGATTGGGTGAGAAGGTATAAACATGGTTTATGTACAGAGTGCTGTACATTACTCAAGTGCACTCATGTCACATGCAGATTAGGAAAATTATTAGTTCTGTTCAGATCGTGCTCACAATATGCTGCAGCCAAATGCACAGGAAGTGCAGTCCAGTCCCTCCTGTCTGCAGATTCCAGCTGGAATTTCTGCTCTGGCACTGGGCAGGGCTGAAAGCAGGAGAGCCCCAGCAGTGCAGGCAGCAGCACAGAGCCAGGCAGCTCTGCAGACAGCCAGGCTGTCAGGGATGGCACTGAGAGCTCTGGCTTGCATGCAGTGAGAGATTAAAATCAGATGGCCAAAGCAGTTACCATCCCCTAGACCATGTTCCCCATCCCCTGATGGCAGCTGTCCTCCCACCACCGTGAAGATGACACAATGCATGAAGCAGCTTCTGGACTGCTCAGCTCTTCAGCTCAGAGTATTTTGTCTCCAATTTGAGTTTAACTTAATGTGTTTTAGCAGCCATTTGTTCACCTGCCTTGCAGAGGAGTAATCTCCATCACAGGGCCAGGACAGACAGTCTGCAGGCCACAACCTCCTCAGCTGCTTTTGCCTTTCATTTGCCACAGCTTGCAAGTCAGGGAGCTGAGGCTCAACCTAAGGCTGGATTTCAACAGAGCACTTAGGACCAGTGAAATCTGCAGAACAAGTGGTGATTAAAGTCAAGCAGGTGCCTAAATGCTCAGCCAGACTGAGATCATTTAACCTGCACCAAGACTCTAGACTGGCCTGGACAGCTCAGTTGACAAAATTCTTTCCCTGGATGAATGCAGTGCTTGTCCCAGCCTGTGTGCTCAGTATTGACACTGACTCGGGTAATTTTAGATTCTTCTGTAGAGGTGCTGTTCTCAAGGAAAAGCTTTAACAACCAATATCACAAAGCACACACATTTCCACTGAACAGGCCAGCACTGTAAATGCAACATAAAACAGAAGAGAACACACAATTTTTCCAGCCTTTATCATTCACACTGAATTTGCAAAGTGCCGATCATGGCAGACATGGAAACATTTTCTCATTTTGAAAGAAGTCCAGGCAAGCACCACATGCTGTGAAATATTATCTTATGGGAGTTGTTTTGATAAAGACAAATGGCCAATCCTAAAGATTAGTGCTTCATGTGATGTATTCAGGTTATTAATCCCACCTTCTTCTTTCCACCAGCCACAGCAGTGAGTGTTTTCTGGAAAACTGCATGGAGCCAGATGGTTAACTATTGGAAATCTATACTAAAAAGATTAATGTTACCCCATGACAGGGATCAGTCATTTGTAGAGATTTCCTAATACAAATGGTGCCATTTGTTTATTCAGACTTGCTAGATGAGCCATACTCTGAGGAGAGCCTAATTAGTTCCCAAAGATTTTCAAAACATTGGGGCCCAGCTGCTGAGCTGCAGTTCCACATCTGAAGGGAAATTACAGAGGTATCCAAGTACCACCAACATCCAGGCAGGCAGGTAAGAGTGACTGCTCTTCAGGTGCCTCTGAGCTCTTTAGTCTAACACAGTCTGGGGAAAGGTTCTGGTGTCCTGGACAAGCTAAATATTACAAGTGGCCACAGGAAAGACTCCAGGGCAGGCACAAATTCAATATTTCAGTGCTGGGTGCCATCACGCTTCAGACACAAGAGCTGGACACGGCCACAGTCTGAACACCCACCCACCCTCATCAGTCTCAACACAGCCCACTCAAAGGCACAGGAACAAATTCCAGCCACCTTCACACGGAGCTTCTGTGTGTAAACTAAACTTACTGCAAGGAGGATGGGCAGCAGAGAAACAGGCACGCATTACATGAAAATTTCAAAGTGTGAACAGCACTTACTAAATTTCACAGTAGCCCTTCTTCCAGATGGATGAAAGAACCAATATGTGCAAGGCCACTGCAATTTCCAAACCACTCAGATTAAACCCCCTGCATTCAGGGGAGCGGTGAAGCACATGCTTTAAAGTGAAGCACACACTTAAATCCCATTGACTTCAGTTATGCATGTGTGCTTACACGCTCTCCTGAATAAAATAGATGTAAGCATGTGTTTAAACTTGAACCTCTGCTTTGTTGAGATGAGACTGTGAAGAGGAGAGTGAAATTTAAACTGATGCAAGAAATGATGCTTTCATCTCCAGGCAACAAGGCCTTTCCATCAGCAGAGAACAAGAGTCAGGGGTTTTTTGGGGAAAAGTAATCTACATACAAGTGCTTTTCTTTTCCTTCAAAGGGATATAAAGAGTGAAAAAAAAAAAGCAAAAGAAACCATTAAAATGGAATGTTTTTACATAAACTAGCCAAATGCTCAGTTCATCAGTTTGAGAACACTGACAGTGCTGAGGCTGAGGCCAGGCCAGATGTTGAGTCACAAACAGCTGTTGCAGTTGAAGCCATTACAAACTCCCCACTGGTTGTTATTGCTCCCCCATGGGAGTTACCACATGTGCCCTGCAGCCAGCAGAAGGGATCTGTGCATCCCTTCTACATCCCCTCTACTACCAGCAAAATCAACCACATCAGCTTAAAAGAGCAAAATGAACTGGAGCTATGATTAAATCTATTCATGTTGGGTGGGAAAGGATGTGCAGGAGCACTCCCAGGACTGGCAGGAGATTTCAGACAGTGAGAGCAACTGCAGCTGACATGGCCTCAAGATTCACACGTATGCTTCATACTTTGGAGTGATATATCAGGATTTTTTTTCAAAAAGTAACACCCAACAAAGAAAATATGTTCAGAAAATGGTGTGTCACAAGAATTACAACCATTTGAATCTCCTTTTTTTTAGTGTAAAGAAAGGTCAAGTGTAATGGGCTAAGCTAAAATAATAAATTGAAGAGCACATGAAAACATTGGTTTTGTTGTACATAAAATTTATGTTGTACATAGAACAAGCAAAATTCTCCCAAATAAGAACATTTTTAAAAAAAAAAATTTTCCTAGAAAGTTACACATAAAGTTCCCAGAAAGTTCCCTACATCTAGGGCCTGTCTTGTTCCTCACTGACTCAGCCAGAGCAGCTCAGCAGCTGGAGCAGCCTGGCACAGCAGAGCTGCTGGGAATTGGTCACTCTGGTACCAGACCTGGACTGCTTTTCTTTTGAATCCTGAGCCTTTGCACATCCACACCCACACTGATGGCTCTGGACAGCAGCTGGGAACTGGCTTCTGATTTATAAGATCAGGTAGTTACTTAAACATATTGGTTTTGCACTATATTCTTTTCTCTCCAATGGTTTTGTGTTTTTTTAAATCTCAAGCTTCACAGTTTCTTCTCTTACGAGCTTTTTGAGACAAGAACTGTTGATTTATAGAAACCAGTGAGAGAAGCTGAGATTCTGCCACAGCACCGAAATCAAAACCATTCTGGCACTACACAAAAATTTAAACCAAAATGTTTTACACTTCATCCAAAATCACATCCCTTTGATCCTGCATCACCTATTCCATATGTGTCCACTCATAATCCAGGGAAGTATTTTCTCCAGATGCATATGCAAAAGCTCCATGAAACAAAGTAGGATTAACCACACTGAAATCAAGTCACCTTAATTTTGAGATATGAGAGCTTTAAAAACAGGTATTTATTAAGAAAGTGAATTTTTAAATAGTATCCTCGGTGGTATAAATATCCAACATAGACTTAATCAAGAGCACATCATGGAGGAAATATTAAAGCAGCATATGATTTGATACCAATGAAAAAAAGCAATCAAAGAAAAGCATGGCAATAAATTAATAGAAAAGGTTATCTATCCAAACCAGACTCAAAGTAATTTTGTAAGTCAGCAGTAAAAAGCTGAATAAACACTAATTTAATCTATTTTAGATGCAGCAGTCAACAGATGAAATATTTTACTGCTCTCTAGCAATGTGAACAGTCAACTGACACAGGAAGTGCAAAGGAGGGAGAAATGGAGAGCCTGTGGAAGCAGGAGCACAGGAACAGGGGGGACACACAGACCTCCTGTGCCAGGGCAGCTGTCTGGCAAGGCAAAGCTGCAAAACAGGGTTTTGATGCAATGACCTGCACATAATGCTTGTGACCTATTTCTAATGTATTTAATTTCCACATGCTTTTAGGCAGCTCAGTCATCCCTTTACAGGGAAAAAGCATTTCCCCTTCCTCTGGGGTATGCAGAGAAAGGGAACAATTAGTTCCTCCAAAAGGATTGCCTGCATCATAAGCAACAAATTTCCTGATACTGTGCAGTGAGGAAAAAAATAGATGGGAGAAACAGAAGAGGTTGGCAGTGGAATTTCTTGAGATTGCCACTTCTCAAAGGCCTGTATTCCAATTGATCCCTTACATATTCATCACCAGCATCAGGCAGAGGCCCCTGGAGAGGACCTGGAGAAGTTTTAGGAAACCAGGCTACCAAAAGCAAAAGACTGCTATGATTTACTTCCTAGCTGACATTATTTATGCAAGTGAGCATGTGACAACCTGAGTACCCACAGCTCTCCCCCATGCTGCTTGAAGTTCTCTTTATCTTGCCAAACAAGCTGCAGCAAAACCACCTTCAGCTCAACATCCCAGGTGATATTTTCAAGAAATAATAAAGAGGCTTTAGTTATTATCACTCCAGGCATTTGTACTGCATATAGGCAAGGAAAAGGATTTTATAACTGAGCTCAGAAATGAATGAAGAACAAATTCAAAGCAGTTTAATGACACTCAGACAATGATAGCAAAGCAGAGGAAAGAAAAAAGAAACATCAAGAACTGAACTGCAAAGATGAAAGCAAGAAGTAATGAATGGCTAATGATGATACAAGCAACAAAATTAAACTTAAGCTTTGACTCTGAAAGGCAAAGTGAACTCCTAAGCCACAAACTTGATAAAACTGTCAGCAGGTTAACTCAACAACAAGCCTTCTTCAAATCTTCTTTTCAAATAAATGAATGTAAACATTAGAACATGGTTTTCTAGTTGAATACAACAAAATTTCTACTGATTCAATGAAAACAAAGTCCTTTGAACCAATGAAGTACTCTCTAAGAAAGAACACGGTGCTCAGAGGACTGTCAAGTGGCCTCTTGCTATGAATTCATAATGATGTCGACCTTTTATTTACTGTTTCTATACCACAGGCAATTTAAGCAAGCAAGATGTACTTAGTAAACCAAAACCATAAAAATATCTGCAAACTGCTGGGAAACACTGGGCAAACGAAGGGCACTGGGGATGAATGAGGAAGGTTATTAAGAAACAGAGGGGGAATCACAAGAAAGTGTGTTTTTTTGCTTTCTCAGGGTCGAGGAATTCTTCTCAGAGTAAAATGCAGTGTCACCCCAGGTGTCATTGCATTAATACATCACAGAGCCAAGGAAGACACTCTGCTCTCACTGTCATTTGCAGGTCTTTTTTTTCTTTTTTTTTTTTTAAACAACATTAAATTTGCATTAGCTTGGATGAGGAAGAAGGATGGCATACAAACGGAGAGAGGGCTGAATTAATATTCATAAGCAACACACTGGAAGAATGGAGAAGGGGTGATTTGAGGGAGCTTGGAACAGGAAAGGAGAGAGACATCAGTCCTAGAGACCTCACATTCTGCTCACAAGCAAGAACTGCTGTGTCTCTTCCCCATCCACACTAAATATTGCCTGCTCTGAACAGCTTTTGGATTCCCCACTCCAGGGCACTCTGGGGAGGAAACTGTTTTGGCTGAATTGGGCAGGAGCAGGTGGCACTCACCAGCTGTAAGTAATTTTGCTCTTGCTGGCACCCCGGCGCTTCTTGGACTTCACACAGTTCGTGTTCAGTGGGGAAGGGGGAGTGGGGAGGGAGCAAACAAGTCCTTGGTGGTGTTTAACAGCATCCAGGCTCCAGGCTGCCTCTTCCAAGCTGGCAGCTGGAATCAGGCAGCAGAGGACATGGAGGTGGCTGCAGGGATGTGCCAGCTTGGGTCAGGTTTGCTGTGAGAGCCCATCAGCCTGACACAGCTGCCACTCCGAGGGGAACAGCCCTGCCAGGCAGATGTTAATGCTGCACAGGAGGCAGGAAGGGAGGAGAGGAGCAGGACTCACCACCAGGTGTGAGTGATCTCTCTGCAGATGGACTGTCACCATCACACATCCCTTTTCTCAGCAAGAAATTTTCTAGGGCTGCTGCCCCTGTGCCAAGGTACAATAGTACAAATGCATCCATTATTACAGTTAATGTCATATTTCATCAAAGAAAAGAAAGTGGGACCTGCACACTGTAAGTGTGGCAAAGCCACCAAACCATTTGTCTGGAATCAGTTACTTCCAGCTTCAGAAGCCACGTCAGAAAACAGAAGTTAAGCCTGGAAGCAGGACAAGAGGCAGCAGCTCTTCCATTCCTCATAACAGAGGGAATGTGGACTTGCATCATCATCTCTACTGGAAGAATTTTTTGTATGTGCTTGAAAAATCTTAAATCCCTCTCTTTTCTTTCAGCTGTGCACTATGAAACCCCTTACACCTGGGGTCAGAAATGATTCCTTGAAACTGCCACACACTCCTCTTGCATTCACTCATCACCCCAGTCCAACACTTGGTTTGAAAGGTTCCTTGCATTTCCACATGGCACAAGTGTCACCACGTGCTGTTCTGCTGCCTCTCCAAACATGAACTTGCCTCTCTGAACCAGCCTGGCACATGCATTCACCAGAACAGTTCTTTCTTTCCCTCCAAGCTCACCTTTCATCACCAGCCCTGACAGACAAGTCCTCCTGGCAAAGATTAACACTCTGCTAATGAAGTTATCTCCTGATCTCTTATTTTACCTGGTATCTGTTCTGCATTTAACAACCTCTTCTCAGCTGCTAAGGTGGAACAATTAGTCAATGCTATCAATATTAGGACATTCTATTACATTAATAGCTTGAAATCTGTTTGCCCAGTACTCCACAAACATACAGGTGGGCATTCTGTGATAACAGTGCTGTTATACAGGCCATGGAATGAAATGAACAGCTAAAACATTCATAAGAAATTCTCATAGAAATTACTCTTTTTTCATTCACAGACAACTGATTTTTACAGGTTTTTCCTATCAATTATTTTACAGTGGTGCTACACAATATGACCAAGTCCAGTGATATGTGCCAACCCTGAGAGTGTCCCAGAAGCAGAGTCAGGAATGCAGGGAGGTGCTGGCACAGCCCCCAGCAGGAGTGAGCAGCCACCCAGGGCAAGCAGCAGTGCCCCAGCAGCACAAAGTGCAGGGACCAGAGCTCTGCTCACCTCAAACCATGGGACAGAGAGTTCACAGCATCAGGACAGATGAGATTGCAGGAGGTGAAAGAAGCTACTTCAGCTGAATGCACATTGACCCTCAGGTGGAGTGAAGACAAAAATATTTGCCCTGTTTTCGTTTTTTTAAAACAGATTTACCATTGCTAAAGGAAAGGCCATAAAAACCTTGACTTTCTAATGGTCTAAGAACAGCAATAACCTAATAATAATTTTCTTATGGACAAAATACTCCCAAATATTTCTAATGAACCATTACAGCATGCATTGCAAATTTACAAGCCTTCATTTAATTACTTCCACTGAAACAAACACACAAATCTTCCAGCTCAGTGCTGCCACACACACAGACTCTGAGCACCAAGCCCTCAGCAACCTTCCTCTGATGGACATTTTTTTTCCAGGAAATGACACAGAGACATAGGTAAAAGGTGATTTAGATAGACTGCTGTGTCACAAATTGTCAGGATCTGATTTAAAGACCTTGCCTTTGTCAAGAAAGACAGTTGGGTGTCTGCTTTAAAGAAGTACTGGGAATATTTTCATCAAAGGTTTGAATTGAAAAACAGTGGGAGGTAAATATCTGAGATGTTGCCAAGAAAGACCGCTATATCCGTGCAATTACCATTAACAGGGGACAGCAGTGGTTCAATGAAGTAATTCAATCTGGTGTCCTACATTTTATCAGACAGCAATTTTGAGTTCTGACATAAAAGGCTGAGAAAGAGGATTGGACTCTTTTCTCTGAAATTCAGCCTTAATTCTTGCAATCAGGAGATGTGTTCTCTGCTTCAGGTACAAGCCTACCATCCCTCCAAGGGACTCAAAAGAATAACCCAATATTCACCTTCAAAAGAAGAATAACCTAATATTCACCTTAACACCACTCATTCACATAGGAACAAGTCATACTTTGGGCAAGTTTCAGAGCTGAGTGCCTGCATATTACAGCAGTGTTTTCCTCCTGACTTAACTATCTCAGTATTTCCTCACCTCTGAATTTTGCAAGAAGGAAAAAAAAGACCTATTTTTTTTTTAAAAAATAAACAATATCATGCAGCCTAAATTAATAAATGTATTCTTCTGAAATTTAAGAGAGAGAGGGAGAGAGAGAGAGACTGTATTTCTCAGAAAATGGCAAAATGAAAAGCTTCTGGAAACTGCCATCAGAATAACACCATCACATGGCTTCTCATCATTCATGCACACTGCACACTCCTGGTTCCTGAGAGGCTTTTGCATTATCCTCCACAGCAATCCTATCAGGCAGCCCAATGACTGCACTGGTGCTTTCCAGGGCTGCCAGGATTGCAGAGCAGCTCTGCATTTCTCCTCTGGCTGGCACGGGACTCCCACACTGGGCTCAGGATGAGCTTCACCCCCTCTCCACACATGGCCCACCCAAAGAGGCACCACAAGCCCCCTTTCCAGGAAAACCACCACATTTTAGCCTTTTATCTCCTTTCTACCACTGTGCTTTTTGCCATAACCCCTCTTTGCATGAGAGTGTGCTGGTCTATAAATTCTTGTGTTACATCATGCAGAGATCTTAAAAGATTCTCCTGTTAATGGCACATAATTGTAAATATTAATTTGTATTTTACTGAGCAAAATCTCACCACAGACAGGAATGCCATGAGATAATTTGCAACAGGAAGTCCAGTGTCACTCTTTTCACTGGGCTACAAATTCCACCAAGTTCCAAAGCATGACAAACAAAAGCCAAGTGGCTCCTGTGTCATACAGAACCTGGTCAGTCCCTTTTACACATGGCACAAACCCAGGACTCACTGCAGCACTCCAGCGAGGGACTGCAGCCCTTTCCTCTTCAGGAAACCACACACAACCTTCTCTAGAGACTCAACACTATTTTTTCTCCAAAATATTAAACATAAAATGCAGGCAATGCTACTGAGCATTCTCTTGTAATGATTTGAAACTGAGACCCTTGGAAGATCCAAGGCTCTGGATATGACAGCTTAACTGCCTGCAATCAAACTAATTTGCAGTACGATGACCTGAAATGAGTTTAAAAGCACCATAATGCATGTTTGGCAATCAGTGAAGCAATCCTTTATTATTCAGGTTCACATCTGCAATTTGTGTCACAGGTTACAGAAAAGAGAAAGAGGGGAAACACAAAAAACAATCTTCTTTTGCTTTGCAGGAGTTGATGAGCAAAATATGAGCCACAGTAACATGGGGCATTTGAGACCAAACAGACTGACAGCAAATCTCAAGTCATCCTGCTTCTTACAGAAATATTATATTGTCCAGAAGAAGAAAGTATTAAATTAAACACTTGTCTATAAATGATTGTCTTGATTTTTCTAAATTGATTTTTGCTGGGAAAGAATGATTAAGCAATTCACTTGAAATACCACAAAATGCATGAACCAAGAATGCCTCCAGGGTTTTACACTGTAAATGAAGTTATCAACCACCCACTTTCAACATTCTCCTTTCTACTGGTTACAGAAGAGGGCAAATAATGGACAGTTTCATATCACCCCTCTAAATACATATGCACTATTATCTCCTTCCTTATCTCTTCTTTTTTTATGACATCTCCATTCATCACATTTGTAATTCTTGGGAAAAAGGTGGCTCCAGCAAGGTGAGAAATGATGCACAGAAGAAGGAGGAAAAGGGACCAATAAGCTGGAAGAACTTGCTGAAGAAAGGCAAGAGCAGTAAATGTAACACCAGTCCAGAAATTAAAAACCAAAACAAAACAACAAGAAAAAGAGAAAACCAAACCAACCAACCAGCCCAAACCAAAACAGAAACCATAGGAATGTTCTATGTTGCCCAGAACACAGAAAAGACACAGAAGTGCAAAACTGAAGCAAAGCCATTAGAGAAAGCACAGAACTGCTCAGTTCTGAGAACTCCAGCTGGAGAAGGCTTGGGCAAGGAGAGGGAAGGCCCAGGCCAGCACACTCTGCTCAATCCCAAGTGACAACTCCTTGGGGTATCACCCCCTGAGCCACTAAAGTATCTGGGGACCGTCCTGAAGAAATTACAAAAAAGTAATTGAAGAAATCTCATTGTTCAGAGGGTGAAATTCTGTGTTTCAGCAATGAGGGGAAAAACCAGAAAGACCTGAAGTTCTGAAATCTGGTCTCAGTTCTGTTTGGTTGGGTAAGGAACTGCTCTGGTGCTCTGCTCTCCTTTTATAAGATTTGGACAACACACACACAATCCAAAGTTTCACATACACAATCCAAAGAACTATATGAATTAATACCTTAAATTCAAAGCATGTTATTCAAAAAGCACAAGCATGCATTAGGGCAGGATTCTACAGCATTTGAGGAAATACCATCCTGAAGGGCTGTGAAAATAACTCTGACCTTCACCACCTCTGTTCAAAATTATCTGAGGAGATACCTATCCTGACCAAATTCCAGCCCAGGTCATTTGTTCTGCTTGCCTAATCTTTCCTCCAAATATTGAGTTAATAATATATGAAATGCACAGTTTCTTCTCCAAAAATTATTGTTTTGCTCCAACTCTTCTTATTGTGATAAGCAAGATGCTGAAAATGGAGATGCTCTTGTTCTTCTTCTTGCTTTGCTGGTCATGTTATTAGCAAACTTTTTAATGAGTCTCAGTTCTCCCTAGAAACACCATTACAGTTTATAAATGCTAAAATTAATAGACCTGGGGTAGACTTTATTACATGCAATGTATTTAGTTGGCAATGATGATGCCTCCTTTACAGCAGCAGTTAGAATAAACTGCATTTTTAATGGCTCCTAGAAAACAAAAGACAACACCAAAAAGATTTTAGATGAAGAAACATCAGGTTTCCTGGTCTCAGTGCACCACACCAAACCTACTCCACTGAGGGCTGCAAACACTAATGAGTAATTACAGCCCACAGAGAGATTCCTACTGGGGATCTTGTCCACTTTGCTCAAATCTGAACTTACTATCAGAAGATTCACAATCTCTGTTGTCAGCTTCACTTCTGCAAAGAATGGGCACGTGGAGAATTTAAAGTGAAATTAAAATGGATTTCAATATACCCTTCACAATAATAGTTGGTAAAACTAATTACAGTGAGAAAATTGGAGATCATTCATTACCCTACTAAGCAAATCAGGATTTGTTAACAATGATTTATAGTGCCAAGGAGAGGATAACAAGGATCCTCTTTCCAACTCTATTCACAGAGGATGTGACAGTTCATGGTGTGGTGCCATCCCAACAGCCTCTGTGCAGTGCCTTTGTGGACCACAGGGTATTTCAGATGGACACACACCTTTACATCAGCAAAATACTTTTGTATGTTTGCTTCTAAAATTAACTAAAGCCCCATAATTAACTGAGCAGCTTAGCCTACTTGCAAGAGCAAATACACCAACACCACTGTGCACATGATGTGGAGTAAAGCACTGCATCCCTTCTGCAGCTCTAGCAGGTTGGATTTTTGGAAGCCCTTTCAAATGACACTTCTGATCTAATCTGTTCTCTCCTGTGGAAGCTGGTGGGTCCTACTGCACTTCACTAGGGTGGAGTCTCCTCAGACCCTCTCATCCAGGAGTCACCACCATCACAAACATGACCACCTCAAGGAACAAAGCTCAGTTCCTCAGGATCACTGCCAAAACATATGGACCAGGCAGTGAGGAAAAATCTTCTCTTTGAAGGGCTCTCTGAGAGCAGAGAATGTGCTGCTGTAACTAGTTCCACATTTCTGCTGCAAGATGTCTCGGGTGAAAATCACTCCCAGCACACAGAGAAATAGCTGGCCTTATCCAGGCCAAAGACTGGTTTTCCATCATATCCATACTAAACACCACTGGTTCATTCTCCCTGGGATAGGCTTTTTGAGCTCTGAGTAAAGGAATGCACAATCCAGTGTCCCAGTGGCACGCTGGAACTGAGCAAACATCTGCTGAACCCAACCCACTCAGGGCCAAACTGGATAGCACAACTGATTAGCAGAGCCTTGGGGAACAGGCTCATCATTTATGTCTGCCTGAGTCACCAGCCCATGTGCAAAGCACAGTTTTAGCTTTTCTTTCTTTTCTTTCTTTTCTTTCTTTTCTTTTCCTTCCTTTCCTTCCTTTCCTTCCTTCCTTCCTTCCTTTCTTCCTTCCTTCCTTCCCTTCCTTCCTTCCCTTCCTTCCTTCCTTCCTTCCTTCCTTCCTTCCTTCCTTCCTTCCTT
>VWYI01044820.1:184526-205606 GCA_013399455.1 Anthoscopus minutus | reverse complement strand
TTCCTTCCTTTCCTTTCTTTCCTTTCTTTCCTTCCTTTCCTTTCTTTCCTTTCTTTCCTTTCTTTCCTTTCTTTTCTTCCTTCCTCCCTCCCTCCCTCCCTCCCTCCCTCTTTTTTAATTTTTTAAGGTGGAGCAAGAGCACTGTTTGGAAAAGAAGGGTCACTGGAGTCTTCTGCCTTCCCAATTCTATTTCCATCATCAGCTTATCACCAAATTCCACCCAGTTCTGAAAAATTCACAAACTCTCTGCATTTGTAGGAAAAGAAAATAACACAAACCTGAAATCCAAAACCAAAAGCCATTAAAAGAAGAACAGAAAATGCTCAGAAACTGGGACAAAGACTCAAGAAGCAGACATAAAAAGAAATGGAAATAAGTTGCCAAAAGCAGAAAAACTGTGCAATTGCCAAAGAACCTGACAATCTTGGGAATCAGGGTTGTTGTTTAGAAGCAAAAGACTCAGTTATTTAAGTTTTGTTTCTTGCTCTGTTTTGTGTTGCAAATCAATGAACCACTACTTACTCTAACAGGAATTTGGCTGGGTGCAAGATACACAAATGAGTAAAAACCATTCTTCAAAGCTAGGTAAGAGAAAAAGCTTTACTGTTATACAAATTCCAATTGTATTCTAAAATATCTCAGCCTTCTGATATCTCAAGACAGCTGGACAACATTAAAAACTCCCATAATTCAAATAGCTTTCCTTTTAAAGAGATGGTGATTTTTTTTCCTAAAATTCTAACTACTTTCCAATTATCTGATCTGACATCTTGATGAGATGTAATCTACTTTATAATCTGCCTGATGAGAGACAATGACAATTTGCAATGCAAAGAGTATCAACAACAACTGGGAGATCTTCCAGGAAATATTAAGTTATGATTTCTTAGGGTGCACCAATATTAACACCATGCCTAATTTTTTTTTTCACATGCACCAATCACAGACTGGACTGACCCCATAGGAAGCAGTAAAGTCAGACCAGCACAAAAGGCTTCTTAAGCAAATTAGAATAATTTTTACCTCTTCTAATTATTGGCTTAATAATATGCAAAAAGGATGGGAAAGTGTCTCCTCTGACAAGCACCAAGACAGGTGAAACAGACTCCAACACAAATGTCTTTAAACAGAATCTACAGAACCAACAGCTGTTGGAGTAGGAGAGAGTTGGTACCAACTGAAATCCAAAATTCAAGGTGTATTTAGAGCTCCTCAACACCTTTGCACCACACCCTCTCCTTCAGTGGCCACTCACACTGGTCCCGTTTTGCTGAATTACAAAATGCAGCTCATTACAAAGTTTGTTTCATCAAAGACAATTCTTTGGGTTAGGCTGAATCACCTGAAGGAGATTCCCAGCCCTCTCCATTGCCAAAGCTGTGGGAATGCCCTCCCCAGAGCACCTGCAGTTTTCCTTTCCCTGTTGCTTTTCCAGGAGCACTTACACAGAGGCAACAAGAACAGAAGAATTCAGTCTCCAGCTTTACCATTCAGAAATTGATCTACTTACAGCAGGAAACCAGGCAAGATTCCAGCCTTCACCACTACTACTGAAGCTGCAGAATGAATTGCTAGGATGAAGCTATCATAGAGAAATCAGGAATGATTTTGTGTTACTGGGAAGTGTCAGCTTTATAAATGTCTCCTTAAACACTCAGTGATTTCCAGAGACTCTACAGAGTAATAGGATCTAAAAGACATTTCATTAGCTTTGCTGTAGCATGGACAGCATCCACAAATATTGCAGACACATGAACCATCACCCCTCAAACCTGAGTGCCTGGCACAAGCACGGTCCTCAAAGGGGATTCCAAGCTGGACATGGATTATCTCTGTGCTAGGCAACATGGCCTGAACACATGAAGATTCCATTAATACTTGATTTAAACAGCAAACATGTGCTACTTAATCCATACCTCAGTGCTCATTCCTTTCCAAATCAAACCTGCTTACCCCTGCAGTAGATGTCCATCAGTCCATTTTCACCTACCTGGTTCCTCTGTTCTGTCTGGTGAGCTTCAGCACAGAATATTTCACAGTCCAATGTACAAAATGCACCAAATCATTTCCAAGGGCCAAAGCTTAACTATTATCTATTAAACTAGAAGTTATTTTTACTTTATTTGAGACCAATGACCCCTGTTTTGATGTTCTGGGTTAACAACAAACACAAAAATTAACAGTCTTTTCTAGTTAAAGGCTTTGGGAAAAAGAAGTCAATTCAAGTGCATATTCCTGTGCACTTTGATAATACAATAATTACATTGATCAGAAACAGATGCTAATTGGATCATTCTAGAGCATTTTTCTCATTGTCTGGTACCACAAAACACATCTGGGTTATATTTGCCCCATGTAAGTTAATAACAGTATGGGCTTTTTTAAAATAACAAGCAAGATATCCTAAAAACCGTTTTCCAAAGTGAAAAGGGAGGAAGAAACCCTTCATGTTTTATCCTGGACTGTGTAAGTGCAAAAACAACTCTAAGACAGAAACCGAAGGACGTTTTCTACCTACTTGGCTATTAGTGAGGAAAGAAAAAAAAAAGAAAGTTAAAGACTCTTAATACTGTGACTGTAGAAAACAAACAGCTTGGTTAAATATATTAATGGCACCAGCAAGGGATGTCTCCCCCACCTACACAGACCTAAATTGGAATGATTTAAGGTGCCAATCCATCGGCCCTAGAAGACATCGGGCTTCTTCTTGTTACTAAATCCCTTGCTCAGGAGAGCTGGAAACTTTCAAGCTTTGCCTTGGAGCATAGGGGATGTTGACACCTTCCAGATTTTCACTTTAGTGGACCAACCCACAGACAGTATGGTGCAGGGAACAGCAGATGGCTTCTCTTCTGTTACCTCTGCTGCCTGGAGAGGAAGCTGAGCACCGCTCTCAAACCATGCATATTCTGCTCTCTCTGCAAGAACAAGGCTTGCTTATCCATGGCACAGCCCTCCAGCCCATAATATACCTGGCCCATTCCAGAGCACATCTACACACCTCTGTACAGTTGGAATTTTCCCAGACAAAGGAAAGAATTCATTCAGAACTATGGAAAGACATTCAAGGTTTAGTTTTAATTCTAAATAAATGTTGAGCCATTTGATATCCTTTTTCCCTTCATCCCCTCCCTCTTAAGAATACATATGACACAAACCAGGGCAAGTGATGGAAAAAGGAAACAAGCTTGTTTTTCTGTTTCACAACTTACCTTACAGTGATCTGGGCCTTGATATAATTAGAACAACTACCACAAAACTCTTTCACTTGAAGATGCTCTTTTCATACCTCACCACCAGCAGTGTGAGTGTTCTGTTTGTGCAGAAGTCCAATGTAAATCCAGAAGAACACAGCATTTCTCCAGGTATTAAGCAATTTTTGTGAGACCACACATACACAAATTTATCCCATAACTTTCTTACAGAATCACAGACCTCTATGACAAAAGACTAAATTCACCATGAACTAATAGAAGAAAACGACTCTCTGGGAATGTGACAAGAGTGCAACCAAGTTTTCCCATCATGTAATTGAATATCATAGAGTTTTCTTTTCCCCAGAGATCAATGAGAAGAGAGAAGCAAGCTTTGATTTTACTGGGAACTTCACAGATCAGTGCTATAGGACACGGCTCACTGCATTTTACCCACCTGGTTTTGGACAAACACAATGCTTGGCATCTCCTACAGTTATTATAAAGGCAGAAAAGATGTGCTTGGAGAAACCAGCATAAATTACAAGAAATACAGGATATGAACAATTTAAATATTAATCTTGGAAGAAAATAAGCAGTACATTGGATTGACTGGAAAACATTTTTTTACTCCCAAACTTATCTGTGCAAGTAAAAGGTATATTGATGAATGTGGGAATGAAGAGAAAGTTATGAATATAGACTGTTAAATCAATACAGGTGCATTCAAATAAATCACAAACCCAAAAAAACCTGATCAATTTTCAAACCAGCTGGGACCTGATCTGCTTCTCAGGACATAAAATGTAAATCTGGCATAAATATAACTTCTGTATTTTCCAAGAGTGCCCATGAGCCACGGGCTTTTAAGCAACAGGTAGAAATCACTGTGCAGCGTTCTGTGGGCTGTGGTACACAGGAGATGAGACAAAACATTGTAGTGGGCTCTTTGAAATCTGTGAATCAACAAGAACTGGTGCAAGGGGGAATCAAGATCCTGCCATCTCCCATTAGAGAGCTGGTGAGACCATGGCTCATTTTATTTGTTATAATTGTGTAAATTAAGTGCTGTTAAAATTTACGTAGTAATTAATATGACACCTGATTAGTTCAAGAAAACATGGACCACCATGTTGGGAATATTACTTCCAGGATATTTGTGGAGGAAGAAATAAGAAGGGTGCATTCAGGAACTGAGCAGAGTGGGGTTGCTGGGATATCCCTGTGTCCTGCATTTTGTGTAAGGCATTTTGTTGGAGGAACACTCTGCTGCTCAGAGCACACGTGTGAAAGTGGAGATACACTTACAAAGTAGCCTGTTCCCAAGCTGGAAGGAGCTGAGCTCTGCAATAAAACACAAAGACAAAGTGGAAAGTCAGTGATGGTTTTTAACACGTTCCAATCCACACAGCTCATTACCAGCCCTTTCCAAGCTTTTCATCACCACATCACAGCCCCAGCAGCCTGCCCCTTGTCATCTGCTACTGAAACAAACACGCTGTTGCTTAATTTTTCCCTTTACATCTCTCAACGACTCGGAGATGGTAACGTGCTATTTACTGAATTCCAAGCTTCTGCGGTGGACGTAATTGCCAATTTATTTGACAGGCAGCTGGGTAATGAATTAATGATGGCATTTCGCCCTGCACTGAGACTAAACAGACACTCATCAACCAGCCTCCCTGACATGCTGACATTCAATGCCCTGGACTCCAGCTCCTCAGCTTCATGGCCACAAAGGGGCAGGAGGGAGGGGGAGAAAGGGAAAAAAAAGTAGACTGACTTCAAAACAAAAAGCCCGGTGGGTTTGGATGACTTTTTCAGTGTATGACCTGTTTGCCAATTTATTCCCGAAAGGCCCTGGTTAGTACACACATAGTGCTTTTCTAAAATGAGACATTTTGTAAACATAATTAGTAGTCTGAAATGTAAAGAATGCGTGGGCACAGAGAAGCTGCTTTAGTCAATGTACCATTTTCTGGAGAATGCAGTCACTACAATTTCCCATTTGGATGTCCACATTGTTTGACAAATCAAGGATTTAGAAATACCAACAACAAAAAAAAAGCAAACAACAAATATCTACAGTGTGAAATAGGTTTCAAAATTCAAACCTATAAAAATAATTAAAACTAATATTACTACCATGGAAAACAATCAATTTGTTTAAATGTTTTTAAAAAAACAAAAGCATAATGAAATTCAGTTTAAGTGGGACACGATCACAGCCTCTATATTCACAGGAATTAAGGAGATAAAGGGTTTTGTTTCATTAGTTTTTCATCTAAGCAATGGGGATTACACAGCAGGTTCTCTCTGAGACATGGGGGAGCCCGAAACATCCCGGTGCTAATCCAGGTCAGGCTGTTCCACTGCAGGAGGAGCAGCTCCCAGCTCCAGCTGGGAGCTCATGGACAGCAGCAGAAAGCAGAGAACCATTCCCTAGTGAGCACAGGGATGCCCAGACAGCCAGTGCTGGACTCCTGCAGCTCAATTCCCACTTGTGCTCCTCAGCAGAGCCTCTGGGTGGTGACACAGCTCAGGGAGAACCAGAACTGCACAGGGGCCCCAGCAGCCGGGGCAAATGACACAGAATTTTTGTCACTTCATCCCTGTTGTGAGACAGGGGCCCAAACTGCAGCTCTGCAGTGCTCAGCTCTGGCTAGCAGCAGGCAAGGGAGCTCCACACAAAGAACTGCAAAGATTCCAAACTCCTCTTGTCCCCACTCTTGCTGCTCTGGTGCCACCATCACCCACGGAGACCCCCAAACATTCCTAACATGCCCTGGTCCCAGGGTACAGCTTGCTGCTCTGACAGCTCTGCTTCCCTGCTGTCCCTGTGCACGAGCATCCTGCTGGCCTGACCTGCTCACTGGCACAGCCCAGCTCCTGCTCCCAGCTGGGCACAGCCCTCTGTGGGCACAGGCCCTGGTGCCAAAAAGATTTTTGCTTTTTATATATTTTTCATATATTTATAACTCTGTAGACTACTGTTGTATAGTTATGTATCTCCTTAACTAATTCTAGTAATTTTCCTACTCTTTCTCTTAGATTTTAGAACAGTAAGCTCACCTCCCTGGACAATTTAGTCTTGCCTCTATAGTAAACCAAGGATGTTTTATTTTTTCCATATATATAGATATAATAAATGTGGGGCTAAAAGCTGGGGGGGGCAAGGGGTGCTTCAGTAGAGGGCAAAAACAAAAGTGGGGGGGATTACCTAATGAACTGTTCCTTTAATTGGATAATTTCTGTAAAGTATGTTAATTTGTTAAACTTATAAAATTGTCTAAGTCCTGTATCACATGTGCATTTTGCCATACTTGCACCTGGAGCACCTTCATTAAAGGTAACAGCTTTTTATCATCTTAATTTTGTTTGGCTTGTGCTTTTCAGCATCACTGGGAGCTCCTGTGGCCCTGCAGCCCTGGCACAGTGCAGCACACCCTGCTCAGCATCCAACACGACACACACTGCCTTCCTCTTCACTGATCCTGCCCTCTGCTTCATGCCATTGAAATTCTGTTCATTTAAGCTGGAGATCCACCCACGAGTACAACACGTGCAATCATTATAACCACTTTTGTTTCAGCTATGTGCAGATGCCAAGTGAGTCCCACTCTTTCACTCACAGTTTTTTTAAACTTACTTTCCTGGCTGAAAGCTCCAAAGTTTGCATTCTGCATCTGTGCGTAATTTTTGTCTGCTTTTTATTCCAAGTTTTGGAAGGATAGAGTATCAAAACAAAACAATAAAGAGGAAGAAAAAAGAATAAGCAAACAAAATATTTCCCACTGAATATTTTCATTCCTTCAAAAGCAATGCTGCAATGGCTATGGGAGGACAGTTGAAACATAGCAGTCAAATGACTTTCACTGAACAACTGTGCTTTTTCAGGGAACTTGAGTTTGCTGGATGGAAATATAGCCCTTCACACATTGCATGCTGCATATGGAGAGTACAGTTTGCAAACTCTATTTAACTGAAGTATGAAAGACTCTGTTGCACATGCATGAATGGATGTCAGCTGTGTTGTGAACCGTGTGTTGACAGAGCACAGAGGCTGAAGCGAGGGCTATGCAAGGAGACAACTTCTCACCTTTTGGGTAACTGCCAATAGCGAAAGGATCCCACTACCCAGTGCCCAGCCTTGGTACCAACTGCACAAGCATCTTTACAAGCCCATCCTGAGTCGTGATCCTGCACTGGGTGGTTCTATAGCTCTTACATAAAGTGTGCCTATAATAGAGGTAATGGTTTCACTTTCCGAAACCCTTTGCAAAATAGGACATTAGAAATACTGTTTGATATTCACACAACCACCAGCAGAAGCCTGCATCAGGTGCCCATCAGCAAAACACGCTTGCTTAGAATTGACAGGGTTCTGGGCTTTTCTGGTTTGGTTTTGGTTTTGGTTTTTTTTTTGGTTTGGTTTGTTTTGGTTTGGGTTTTTTTTGGTTGGTTGGTTGGTTTTATTGCTTCCATCCTTTCTCAAAGAGAAGAACTTTGGCCCAGAAGCAAAAATGTAGTAACCCTCATGTAAGCATTAGTTTATTGTGTACCAAAGAAAATTACATCCTTGAGGTCTTGGAAGGCACAGTTTTACCCATTTTGCATATATATTGTGCATTACTTGGGGAGCTGGGTGGGGAGAAAGACTGTGTTGTACATATTTGTTCTGGCTATTGTTTATGCAGGTCTGACTGAATGAAAGAACAGTGGGTATCATTTCAATTTCTGATGTCAACATCAAATTACTTATTTAATTTCATGCCTGGCGAAGCATTGTATAGCTACACGCAGAATCATTTCACTTCATTTGTTATGCTGTGTTTTCTTGGCGATTGGCTTGCCTTCCAACTGACAGCTTTAATTACGACATGAATTTGATTGCACTGCCGAGGAATTAACATAATGCAACAAAGCATTTAAGCACCCAACCTTAGACACACAAACACACACATCCCCACCCTCGCAGCCACACGCACACAAAGCACAGCCACTGCTGCTGAGCAGCTCCTGGCACAGCACACAAACACAGAGCTCTGCTCCTGTGCCTCCACTCCACACACAGCCAAGATCACTGGCAATGTTCTGCAGAGGGAGCAGCACTGAGGGTTTCAGACAAAAAACCCAAAGACCATCCCTCAATTTGTCTTTGACTCTGTACAGGTGGGAGGGATGGGAGAAGAGAATTGAAAACATCCTGTATTTGGTGCTGAAACCATGAGCTGCCCACAGGACTACATTACTACATCTCTTCCTGAAGCAAACAGCAACAGACCTGGTGGGCAGGGGACTTCAGGATTTCGGGACTTGATCCTCATTGTGACCACCTGGCTGTGGCCTCCTCTCAAGCACAATGTACCCAGCCCTGGAGGAGCACACAGCTACAGAGCAGTGGGAACAGGGGAGCACTCATGAAGAGTGCAGCAGCTTTGATGAGTTTTTTTAAGAGCCCAAGAGAAGACCTTTAATGTAGGGACAAATGGGAAGATTCCTGTCCCACTCCCTATTCAGGAACTGGAAAAACATTCCAGACAGAAAGGTGCCAACTGCAGCAAGAGGTGACAAGGTGCTGAATCCCATCCAATGACCATGTGGGAGAGGCTTTTCCTGTTCATCCCTCCACTGAAAGCCTGCAACCAACACCAGAGGCAGCAGGCAGGGCTGAGATCAGGTAGATTAGGAATTTAGGAATGTGCTCCAAAGAAATTAGGTGGTTTGATTTTTCATTAGCAAAGAGGTGGCTGAACCCCTGAATACTTGGTGCATTTACCATCCAGGCTAGCTGTAACTCTCATGTCTTCCTCAAATAAATCTCCTGGTTGCTTTGTAAAACATTACTAAAATGTATTCCAAAGAATGAGGACTCCATTCAAACTAAATACATACAAGAAGATAAGGAAAACAAGTTGACTGAGCTCCAAGCTGAGCAAAAGAGAAAGCGCTGCCATCTTGTCTCCAAGCAAGATCTCAACAAAATGAATTCTACTACTGGCAAGATTTTGATGAGATTAAACTGACTACAGCACCCTATATATAAAGGAGGAGCAGCTCTCCAATTTCACTTTTAGGCCCCTGGAGCTACTTCTGCCCATAAAGGAAAAAACAAGTTGTCATTCCTAAAAAAAAAAACCTATATAGGGGAGAAAGGCAGAGAGCCATAGGTTTATGAAATTGAGAGGGGGAGCTGGAACAGGGCACTGCTTGCACTGGAGCATTTGAGCAATCATTACCCCTAATCTAGCAGAGGTCAAATTCTCTGCTAATTATGTTCTCTCACAGAGGGGTGGGTGTGTGCCCACGTGTGCAAGGCGAGGACAAAGAGGAGTTGACAGAAATCAGTCTCACTGCATTGCATCTGACAAGAACAGAGGATATTCCCCTTCCTACTGTCTGATGCTATTTCAAGCCTCATTATGAGAAAAGTCTCCTGTTTAACATGGTCTTTTCATTGAATTATCTTCTTTTCATTTTTGCCCACCTCTCGCAAATGCTGCAAATTACCTGCTTGGGTCTCATTAGCCTGGAAAGGAGTCACCCCTGGTAAACACCCTTTGCATCACTCTGCATTATCCAAGGACTGCAGGTACATTTACAATAGGCAGAGTTGAAAGATACCTGACAGGAGAGGGAATGAAACCACTGACATGTCAGTTTGCAACTGGATATTCATTATCCCCTCTCCCTCGTTCTGCAGCTGTCACTGAGCTCTCACTCTGGCCCTGCACTAAGGCCTGTGAAGCTCCAACATTCCTGTTTCACCAGCCTGCTCCAGCTGGGGATGGGAAAATGGCTCAGCCACCTGGAGAACCTGCACTTCAGTCATTATCCATATTTCCATACAGGAGCCATGCTTAGTCTTGCAGTGCTGCCAGGTGACAATAGTGGAATTCATTCTATTTCATGGCCAAAATTTGCTTTCTGACCTTAGGGTTAATCTGCCTGCAATGTTTTATATTTTTTGTTCTAGCTTCTGTTGGGTACACAACTTTTTGCATATTTTTTTCCTAAGAAAATAGCTGTAAAAACAGAAGCAAAGCTTCAGAGAAAATTTATTCTGTTGTCTGTAGATTTTTCTGAACAGTAAATAGTGGGTATCATGAGAGATCTGACTTCTTCAAAAAGCATTATTTAAAATAACCATTTGGAAGATCCTGTCACTTCAGCACACAGGGTGTCTGACTCTTGGAGAGGGACAGTGGGATGGACAGCTCTGGAGAGGGACAGTGGGATGGACAGCTCTGGAGAGGGACAGTGGGATGGACAGCTCTGGAGAGGGACAGTGGGATGGACAGCTCTGGAGAGGGACAGTGGGATGGACAGCTCTGGAGAGGGACAGTGGGATGGACAGCTCTGGAGAGGGACAGTGGGATGGACAGCTCTGGAGAGGGACAGTGGGATGGACAGCTCTGGAGAGGGACAGTGGGATGGACAGCTCTGGAGAGGGACAGTGGGATGGACAGCTCTGGAGAGGGACAGTGGGATGGACAGCTCTGGAGAGGGACAGTGGGATGGACAGCTCTGGAGAGGGACAGTGGGATGGACAGCTCTGGAGAGGGACAGTGGGATGGACAGCTCTGGAGAGGGACAGTGGGATGGACAGCTCTGGAGAGGGACAGTGGGATGGACAGCTCTGGAGAGGGACAGTGGGATGGACAGCTCTGGAGAGGGACAGTGGGATGGACAGCTCTGGAGAGGGACAGTGGGATGGACAGCTCTGGAGAGGGACAGTGGGATGGACAGCTCTGGAGAGGGACAGTGGGATGGACAGCTCTGGAGAGGGACAGTGGGATGGACAGCTCTGGAGAGGGACAGTGGGATGGACAGCTCTGGAGAGGGACAGTGGGATGGACAGCTCTGGAGAGGGACAGTGGGATGGACAGCTCTGGAGAGGGACAGTGGGATGGACAGCTCTGGAGAGGGACAGTGGGATGGACAGCTCTGGAGAGGGACAGTGGGATGGACAGCTCTGGAGAGGGACAGTGGGAATACTGCTCTGAATTGATGGAGCCTGGGGAAGGTCACCACAGACCCAGGCACAGTGAGAGCTGTCTCATGTGTGTTTTTCAAATCTCAGCTGAACTGGTAATGCCAGGCCAGAGAGACATGCTTGTATTGCAATGAATTATCAAAGCATAAAGGAACTTTACTTATTAAGCAAAACATAAATTATGTATAACACTTTAAAATATACATCTCCACATACATTCACATAGTGTTTCTTTTGAGTAACCTGTGAATCCTTCTGTCCTCTCTTGGGTGTACCAGGGAAGTTGTATTTGCTCTCTACTTCCTTTTAATTTGCCACAGTGCTGAGACAAAGGCAAAGTATTGTGAAAATATCAGAGAAAAACTGGATTTGCTGGGTGGAAGGGGAACCCAGACTTTGCTCTCACTGCCAGGTCTGGCAGTGCAATGCTGTGAGCTGCTGAGAAGCCAAATAAACCTCAGAGCTCTCCACTCAGTACATTGCAAGGAAATGACAAAGCTAAATTAAAACCATGTCTGTAAGGAGCTGTGAAATTTGTTGCTGGAAGGGGCTGTGTAATTGTGAAGCTGGTTGCAGTGACTTCCCAGCTGCCACAGGGCTCAGACAAACCAGGATGATGATGGTGACAGGCTGACATCCAGCTGCCATCCACTGCTACCTGTACAGAGCATTTCCCTACTACCTCCTCTGGTTTCACTCTCCTCTTCCAAAGAGATCTTACAGCCCTGAGACTGACCTCAGCTGACAGCAATGAAGGGCAAGCTCTGAAGTGTTTAGCTGAATGTAACCCATAAAGGCTGGCTCTGGGGAAGAAATGGACCTCTAAAATAATGTGACTAAGGGATGTGGAGAGAGAGTGCTACAGATTTCACACTTTCACAGAGAAAAAAAAAAATCAGGCATCTGTTCCAGTGATATGCACAATTCAGCAAAAATTGCTAGCTGTGTGCCTTCAGGCTTAAATTTGCACAACGAAACGTATCCTTTACAAAGGTATTTCTTTTAATGCCTGCTCAGTTCAGTTTTATTGGATTGGCCTATAGAGGACACCATCTGGTATCTGTCATCCAAATCTACACAGACATGCTATCGATAAAATCCCCATTTCCAGAACGTGGCTTAGTTAAAACTAGAGCCAGATTGCTGGCTAGTACAAATTGGGCTGACTGATGTAGCTATCCATGCTTTTACCAGCAAAGGATCTGACCTACAAAATCTCCAATTCAGATACTCTTTTGGGACAGGGCTTTCTTTATATTCTGTGTTATAAAGCATGTGGCATAGAAGACACAGAGCCATGAATAAAACACTCAAGGATTGTGATGGTACACATAATAAATAGTAATCTAATTGCAGCAACAGAAAGATTTCTGTAGTCATTGCTCTGTCAGAACAGCTCATGCATGTCACTCAGTGAATGACCAGCATTCTCCCATGGAGAAAAACCCTCTCCACAGGGCTGCCATCTCAGGCCCTTCCACAGCACTTTAGGTAGAGCAATAAAGGCAGAGCTTATGCTATTGTTGGCCATGTTATATCAATTCATTACATATAAGTCAATTGAGTCTCTCTAGACACTCAAACACTTCTCATAAAGACAGAATTTAGCCCAAAGAAATACATTCTTTTCCTGCACCACTTGGGGTAAAAAGAGGCCGTCTCACTTCTCAACTATGCAGAACATTTTAAGTTCATTAAAAGGCTTTTAGCTGTTTCCAAAGAGCTGAGTGTTTGCACACAGAAAGACATTTTATCAAACTGTAAGAAGTTCACTGACCCAGGCCAGGAGACCCAAGTTACGCCTTCCTCTCCTGGACCCCCAAAAGGGGAGGAGATTTTAGCAGCAAACCATCCCAGAAACGAAACCCTGCTGTGGCTCCCAGCCCCGAGGGGAGCTCGGGCAGGGCTCCCCGAGTTCCACAGCCCCAGGAGCTGCACTTACATCACTGAGCCTCTCCCGGGAGCTGCTCCTGTGGAAGCCCTTGGACTCCCCGCTGGCGCTCTCACTGTCGCTGTCTCGGCAGCTGTTCTGGCCCGGCTTGAGCTGCAGAGAGAGGAAACACAAAGAGACCAAGAGTTGAGCCTGGTTCAGGTGAGTGCCCTTGTCCCACTCTCCTTTAACCCCTCCCAGGCCCCAGCAGCAGCATGGCCGTGGCTCTGCCCAGCCCCAGAGCCCGGGCACAGCCCCACGGACAGCACGGACACGGAGTCCTGGACACCACAGCCCCAGGGGCTGCAGGCAGGAGGAGACAACACTCGTTTCCCCAAGGAAATCACATTCTGAGACTTTCATCTGGGAAACTTTCAGACTTCTCAAGGCATTTCTGCCATGGATGAAGCTTTTAGAGATTCCACCCCAATGCAGCACTCACGGCATCAGCTCTTCCCTCATTACAGCCTAAGAGCATTCAGGACTTGAGATCAATGGCATCTCCCCAGAGGAAGAAGAGGTCACAACTCCAGAGAAGCCTTTCTTTTGCTGGACTAGTCCTGAACCACACTGCCTGGGACTCTAAGCAATTTTCAACTACCAAACCTCAATGTTCATAAAACAACAGGATCTACTTAATAGGTATCAAACTGCTTTTTTATTTCAAACCAGGTTTAATGAACTTTACTGGCATTGTAATAAATAAAAAGTACAAAAAAAACCCCTAAACTGTATTTTCATTACTTTTGAGAACACATCTGCTTTCTCTTACACTTTGGACTGTTCAGGTCATCACATTACACAGCAGTGTACTGAGAGAAACATTCACCACAGACACTCATTACAGATGTCCACAAGCACATTTACACCTAGACAGCAAGACAATGATCCACATCTGAAATGCATATCTTTGTCTTAAAGTATCCTTCCCTATATTTTGCTTGAATATATTAAAATTTTCATTTAGCCTTGCTGATGCTTTGTTTGAACTAACTCTGGAGGTTAATATTGGCAAGAAGTATCTTTCAGAAATTTAGACTTGAAATCACACACAGAAGTACAGGAAGCAGAGGTAAATGCAGAGAAAATACTTGGTGAAGCACCCAATGAAATAATTTATGAGAGACCTACTACACCTATCAACATCAAACAACTTAGCAAACACCAAACAACTCCTGCTAACTTACTCTAGTTGTTAATATGATGATGGTAAGTTCCATTCAGACTGTACTGAAGGAAGTATTCATTCATCTCCATCACCTTTTTCCCCCTCTTTCTTCTCTCTCCCATTTATTTCCAGTTCTCCCAAAAAGAAGCACACACAAAGTTGCACTTTTATAGGTGCACACAAAGAAAACCTACACTTCTGCTGATGTTTTCCCACCTGTATATTCTGTTCACCCACAGCCATGGCTGCTCCCTCTCAGGGACACTGAAGGAGAACAAAAAGCATCCTCACCCTCAGGTTCTCACTTTCTCCCTATCACTGCCAGAGCTATCTGCATCTGCAAGTTTGGTATTTGTGTGCCACTTCTCCCTAATCCCTTACTCCCCTCTCTAGTAGAGGGAAGCTTTGGGTGCTCTCTGTCAGTCAAATTAAAGTAAGGACAGAAAGTCCATGAAACTGAAAGTTCCAATGCACAGCTGAGTTGCAATGCATGAGCACAACTGCAAAAAATGGCACAGGTGTACTCTCAGCTCAAAGAAAATGTAGCAGAAGGACCAGAGCCATTTGTCAGACACTTACAATTCAATAAATAAAGTAAATATTCCACAGCTCAGCCAGAACATTTCCAGTAAAATGATTTTTATTTCCAATGGAACGGTTTATCAGTCAGATCTAAGAGATCTTGGGAGCAGTTCTTGGAGGCAGAGGGGAGGGTAACGAATTCAAGCAGTCTTACACTTTATATATAACTGACTGATCTTATCTAGGACCTTCGTGTCCTGTAATTTTATGGTCCCAAGTTTAAAATTTAACCACCCAAAGGAAAATGGATCAAGTTTCTCTGACTTGGTCTTTTGTCAACATCTGGCCAATGATGGAAAAACTCTTATTGCAAGTGGGGTGTTGAGGATTTTTTTTCCAGTCTCAGATTTTATTTCTAGAACCCAGATTTAGTTTGTACACTCTCTTCACACATCAGTTATTTGCTAACTAATCATAACAGCTCAGTTTTATAATTCTACATCACGAATTCCAGCTATTTACAGAAAAGAGAAATCCAGCAGGTGTCATTTTTCTAGACACAATTTACAAGGAGTAAGAGAACATGATGAAGATATCTAAGCCTGAAACTGTAGGAAAAAAGTGAACTGCATGGACTAGACAGCAAACTCAAAAATAAGTCCAAGTTAAGATTTATAAGCTTTCCATATTTTCCTTTCTTTTTTTCCAAGTTGAATTTCTCCACTTGCCAAACTGTTGAGGGTTTACATTTTATTCCAGAACCCATCACTCTGTGTTAAATTAAAAAAGTAAAGCATGGAAATGTGCCTGTTTTCTTCCTTTAAAAGCCTAAAGTTACACTCAAACATACATGAGAACACTTCATGTGAACAGGCCATGGGTCACTTCATTTCAATCTATTTGCACAGATTCAACTGCTTAAAACAACTCTGAAATAACACAGTGCTGCTAAAAAGGTCCACAGATAACAGACTGGATCTTTAGTTACACTGTGTGCATCTGGTGCGTCACCCTGGGGCACACAGGAACCCTAAAATCAGTTTCCCCATG
Source organism: Anthoscopus minutus (assembly GCA_013399455.1). Classification (NCBI taxonomy): domain Eukaryota; kingdom Metazoa; phylum Chordata; class Aves; order Passeriformes; family Paridae; genus Anthoscopus; species Anthoscopus minutus. The sequence goes on along the minus strand of VWYI01044820.1, from coordinate 189,746 downwards.
GAAATGCAACTTTCCTTGGAAAAAAATTCAAGTGTAATGTTTACAACTCTTGTTTCTTTACTGTTCCTGGCAGGATACCTCATGCAAACAGCAACATTAGCATGAAAATCCCATTATACCTCTTTAAAGCACCTGGGGAGTGGCAATGATACTGAGGGAAGGGCTGGGGCTGGGCAGGGCAGGTTTGGGTTGGATTTTAGGGAAAAGTTCTTCCCCCAGAGGTGCTGGCACTGCCCAGGCTCCCCAGGGAATGGGCACAGCCTGAGGCTGCCAGAGCTCCAGGAGCTCCCAGGGATGCCCAGGGTGGGATTGTGGGGTGTCTGTGCAGGGCCAGGGGCTGCCCTGGGGGATACTGGGGGGTCCCTTCCCACTCAGGATACTCTGTGATTCTACAAAGATCTCACTGAGGAACTTCCCTCATTAACACAGCATTAATCTTCTAATCTGCACCAGGCTAGGAGTGAAAAAAGGGTCACAAAAAGCGTGTCTGACTCTGTGCTTTCACTGCACAGTGGGAATGAACTTATCCATGGAGGGATCCATCTAAAGGATCTCACAAAAAGGAAATATAGATATTTTCTAGGCTGAAAGCCTAAAACTCGGAGTGCCTCTGACTCACAAGGAGTATGCAGTCTCAGGGACTCTCTAGAGAGAGATGGGGTACATACAAAAAAACCACCTCAAGACCACTTGCCCAGGCTGAACAACACACGACTCAATCCTGGGGCACACCCACAGCTCCAAAACTTTTCTAGTTTTTGGTCATTCTTAGCATTGCATTTTTTGAAATCTTCCATTGTACCACAGAACCTGATCAAATTCCTTTCAATCTGTTGGAGGACATCAGAAGTCAAGTGGAACTGAATAAAGTCATAACTACATTTCTATTAAAGGAAAAGGACAAAAACCAGATTTGGCTGAGGGCTGGGCTGGAGCTCAGCAGAGGCTTTTATTTCTGATTCTTCACCACACCTGCCCCAAACAGTGAGAGGAACAGATCTTCCCTGCTCTGGAGGATTTTCCTGTCAGGGCAGTTTCCCCAGTGGGCGATGGTGGATTCCATTGCACCACAGGAAGGGACACAGGGATGGAGGAATATAGATGAGTTGGGGGGCAGAGGGTGGCATTGCAATTTTTGTTGTCATTTTGACTACTCAAATCTATTTTTATGGACAATAAATTGAATTTATTTTCCCCAAGTGGAGACTGTATTGCCCATGGCAATAATGGGTGTCTTCCTTGCCTTTACCTCACAATCTTCTTCTTCCCTCCCCTGCCCTGCTGGGGAAGGGTGTGAGAGGGGCTGGGGGGAGTTTGGCCTCAGCCACCATGGGGTTTGGAGCACTTGCTGCTCATGGACTGAGTCACAAAACTTCAGCCACGACACTGCTGTCCTGCAGAGTGGTGAGCAATGGGGGCAAAGCAGGACACTGGCATGAGGGACCCGGACACTGAGAGGGACACCAAGAGCAGAGAGGAGAGGCACAAGATATGGAACACCAAGAGTGACCTTTTGATGAACAGACACTTGCTCAGACCTGAAGATCACACAGAAACCATCCAGAAATTATGAATAAACCAAACTAGATGCAGAAACATCAACATAAAACTGCTATCATAGCAAGTGCTAACAAGAACTCTTCTTTCAGCCCACGGGGAGATTTTCAGGTGACTTGGAACAGAACTATTTTTGCAGCAGGGAAACACTCAGCCCTACTTTGTGACAGTGAAAGTGCAAACTAAATATTCATCTGTGTCCAGGGAAAGCAGCTCTCTGCTATGCTCCCTCTGCCATTCAGTGTTATGGGTAAAGTAGAGCTGAGCTCTCAGGCTTAGGAGCAGGACAGACCTAGAGGAACAGAGCCAGAGTTCCTGTGCCACCCAGACATTTCTGTGACATGAGAGGAGGGGGACAGAAGCCATAAAACATTCCTAAGGGTAATCCACAACAGCAGGGCTCTCTGTGGCCTTTTCTCTCAGACAGAAAAAGAAGGAAGGACAGAGTCAATCATGTTAAGAGGGAGGATGGAAGGGCAGCTGAGCCCCAGACTCCAGGGAACATCATCCTCTTGGGACCACAGTTGGCTGTGCTGGATCCCTGAGCCACTTTAGATAATTCCATAGTAGCACATAATAAAAAGCAAAATAAATAAACCCTCTGAGAATTTGGCAAAACCTTTTTTCACAGAGCTTATATATCATGTCAAAAAGAGGCTAATGTGGCTCTCCTGAGCTTCTTTGTTTTAAAATATATTTTAATTTAAAACCCCCACACCATTTGGCAGCAGTAAATCTATAGTATAGTTTCGAGGTGCCTGAGCTTCTATGCCATATGGAATTAAAGGATTATTTCACTACATTATACTTTCAAGTCATGAACACTGACACCTCTCCCTGTTACAGCACAGCCAGCACACTGAGCTTTTGCCAGAGTCCTAAAGGAAGGGGACACCTGCTCCCTGAGAGAGGGCAGAGCCCTGCTGTGGGGAGAATTCCAGGCTTTCACTTCTGCTTGCCATTCTTTATTTATACAGCTTTTGCAAAAGGGCAGTCCCAGCTCCCACCTGGGTGAGTGTATTCCCTAGCTCAGCTCAACTGATTCCTACATGTGCCATTAGGGAAGCTTCCCACCCTCCAAAATCCTGAACAGGTACAGCCCAGCCCCACTTGTGACAGCAGTCTGTCCTGAGCAGGGCACAGCACACACACATTTCCACCTGCTGCTCAGGTCCTGCTTCCATTTGCTCTCTGGGCTTTTTCCAGCATGGAACAGGACTCAAGAATAGGAATTTTAGTCACTTCTGGGCTTTTCCCCAGAGAGACACACACGGATCCAGGCAGAATCACAGACAAATCAGGCAACTGCAGGTGAGTGCAAGCTGCTCCAAAGGCCAGGGAGCAACAGCCTGGGAGAAGAAAGCCTGGCTGAAGGCAGCGAGATCCCAGCTACCCCAGGCAGGGCACTGACAACACTCTCTGCACAAAGAGCCCCAGAGTAGACCCTGCCCTGCCCAGCAAATACAGCCCTGATGTGGCTTCAACCAGCCTGGAAAGAGCAGCAGCAGATTTCATGCAGAACTGAGTATCAGATTGCAAAGAAAACATATTTTATCAATGATCAAGAACAAATCTGGCTGTATGAAAACAAACAAAAGGAGAACTGCATTGCAAGAAATAATCAAAAAACAGCAGTGTAAATCAAGGGTTGTTACTTCTGATTTCAATCATGGTTAACAGCTGTCATTTCAAAACTTCTATTTATATCTCTCCTGCTACTGACAGAAGTTAGACAAAGACTCTTTATACAGCACTCCCATGTCACCCACAGCATTAAGCATGGCTCAACACAGTGGTTTGGGTCTGGAGACCTCTCCACTGCATTTCTAACAAGGCCAAGAACAGCACAACTTCCTGAACAGGGAAGCAGCACAAGGAAAGCAATCAGAGCTGAGATAATGAGGAGGAGGAATATTTACAGCGCACGAGTTTAGGCAGTAAATATGAAAAAATAATTCACACCGTGTGTGGACTCTGAACATTATTACTACAAAGACATTTTTCACCTCATGGAAGAAAAATCTTGTTACCTGAGAGATACAATAAAACATCAGGAGAGGTTCTCTGTTTACCTCTTGATATACAATCTTATGACAACCAATGCAGATGCTCCAAGAAATTGCCAGCTTCTGAGGATCCAGGCCTCCATGCCATCATCCTGGGATCTGACATCCCTACCAGAAATGAAGCTTATTTTTTTGCTTACTTGTACGGTAAAAGTGAGGTAAACCAACAAAGACAACTTCTTTTTTTTTGTTTCCTTTCTACCTTTAATTAGAAGAAAAAGTAATTTTTCCGTTCCAAAACTCTTTTTATGCAAAAAACAAGAAGAAACACATGTACATTCTTTCAATTTCCTGTTGACAAAAAAAAATAAAATTAATTGAACAAATAACTACAAACAATTTTCTAATCAGCTCGATGATACAGAACAAGAGTCTTTAACTCACTTATTCTACAGCACTGCTGGTCATTTCCTGCTGCCTCTGAGCTGATCCAGACTCTGCTGCTGCACTTGCTCAATAAATTGGAAGTAGAGAAACTCATCCCCTACAGCCTTAAGTGGGAAGGATCCACCAAAGGAGCAGAGCTCCCCCCCTGTGCTCCAGGGGAGAATTTGGCTATTTAGCATTGTTATTGCAGACACACCAAGCAACAGGGCTCTGCTGGCAGGAGCAGGAGCCGAGGCAACACAGGCTAAGAATAAACAGCATCCTCACCAGGCGGGGGTGGAGGAGAAAGAAACAGGCATTTATTTCCAGATCCTCTTCTCCTTCATTATATGCTTGGGCAACCTTAGATCCACAGCACACAGAAGGTACTCTGAAGGAGGTCTGTAGCTCTGTTTTATCTAAGTTTCACAGAGAATGCAGCCCATCATTTTTTCTGTGCTGTTTATACAGAAATCAAAGATAAATTTGGCATAAACTCATCACACCCCAGAATCATACATACATTATACACCATAGAAAGTGTAACAGACTCACTCTGTTCCCCAGCTCCTGTTAAGAGCGGTATGAAACAGCAAGCTGTTGGCAATTGCAGCAAATGAAGCGTATTTCAGCACACTTCAAAAGCTGAATTGCAAAAAAATATAGGCTTCTCCTGACCCTTTGCATTTTGATGGTTGCACAGTGAGAAACACGGCCTTTAAAATTACACCTTGCAAAGCTCTCCATTGTACCAATCAATCTGTGCAAGCAGCCTGCACAGCCCAGGCTGGGAGCAGAGCGGGATGAGGAGCCAAGCTCCAGCTGCTCAGGGACAGCCAGAGCTGCTGCAGCCAGGGTGGGACCCATCTGCTCTCCCAAGAGCCCTACCAGCCCTGCTGCTGAGCTGCTTTGTGTCCCAGCCTGCATTTCCAGGGCCCTTCCCAGGCCCTGTGTAAGGGAACCAAGCCTTTGGTTAAAACCCACCTCTGAGAAACACAGATGTGTCGTGCCACAGGAGTGCCATCCTTGTCTGCATGCATATTCATCCATCCACATTCTGATCCATCATCCATCATTCATCCATCATCCATCCATCCATCATCCATCCATCCATCCATCCATCATCCATCATCCATCCATCCATCCATCCATCATCCATCCATCCATCCATCCATCATCCATCATCCATCATCCATCATCCATCCATCCATCCATCCATCATCCATCCATC
>VWYI01044820.1:143454-183923 GCA_013399455.1 Anthoscopus minutus | reverse complement strand
CATCCATTCATCCATCCATCATCCATCATCCATCCATCCATCCATCCATCCTCTATCCATCCATCATTCCTCCCTCCATCCATCCATCCATCCATCATCCATTCACCATCCATCCATCCATCCATCCATCCATCATCCATCCATCCATCATCCATCCATCCATCCATCCATCCATCCATCCATCCATCCATCCATCCATCATCCATCATCCATCATCCATCCATCATCCATCAATCCATCCATCCATCCATCCACTCACCCATCCACATTCTCCTCCTTACATGAACAGTTTCTGGCTGTTACTCAGCCATTTGCAGCACTTACACTTCTTGCTTCTGCTCTGTACATCCCCGAACCAGATTTTAGGTGTGATGGGGGAAGTCATGAACTCTTGTGCCAGCATCTGTCCCCCCTTTCCCCAGAACTGCCCTACAAGGAGCAGTGCCCATGCACTGGCTGCAACCCTTCCCACCAGGGACTGCTTGTGGTCCCATTTAGGCTTGCTCATGTAAAGAATGGAGAACCAAGCTGGCAGTATTGCCTCAACATTCTGTGCCTGTTTCAGAGCATGTGGCAATGATGAGTTTCCAAATCCCTGCTAGACCATTATCAAGTCTGGTTTTGGCAGTAACAGGCACAGGGGACTCAGGGACTCTGTTCCAGCCCCAGCCCTGGGCCTGTGAGGAACTCCTGTTTCTGTCATACAGGAAAGGTCAGGTAAAGTACAAAAGTGAAGGCAAATACCTGAATCTTCAGAAAGGGGAGAGAACAGAAATATCATCCCACTGAGCCCAGTGTCTGATATGCATCTAAGACCTCTGGTGGCCTTTGAAATGTGTAACTTAGTGAAAGAACACTTAGGTAAGATCAGATCAATCACATGATGGAACAAATAGCAAATATGCCAGGCTGAAAAACTCTAACAGCACTGCAGCTCTAGAACTGTCCACAAATGTAGCTAAGAGCCTCCATCTGCTTTAACGAGGGAAAACAGAACCCCAAGGCAGCTCCTGTGGAGTTCCACTTGTTTCAAGCCCACAGGATAGTTGCTCCTCATGTGCAAAGGAGAGGCAAGAAGGGGTGAGACCTTTTGGAATATCTACAGAGGTGAAGCAGCCTGAGAAAGAGCAGACTGTACTCACTGGCTTGAATGAAGTCACAGTGCCCACAATCCTTTCCTTCCTCAATGCAGACCACTAATGTGACACCTAGCTTACAATACAGAAGTAAATAAGTGTCTTGAAGGAGGAGTATCAGTATTCATGCATGGACCTCGAGATGCTTTCCACTGCTAACATAACAGAGCCCTGTTATTTCATTGTTTGATATAAGCCCAGAATAAATATTTAATAATTTGTTTGCATAAATAATGATTTGAAGGTTGAGCTATTGGCTTAAAACTATAATACTATTTTAAGCCGTTTAACTGCCCAACTAGATAAATTATTCAAGACTTAAAAGTCATCCTGTGGTCTCTGTACAAGGAGAAAACTAGGAAGTTGTAACAATAATGACAAAAGCAGGGCAAGATCAATCAAACCACATGGTCGCTAACACAAACAAGCAGCAATTAAGCAGCAATCAAGACCAATCTGACTGGGGTTGATCTCCTTTTATGCCAATACTCTCAGCCCAAAGAGCAAAACTTAATAATGTTTTGCAATTTATCAAGGGAGCCATAACTCTGCTCTCAGTGACTTGGCCAAGAGGCTATTATGATAGTATTCCTCTATAATTTAATAATGTGCAGGAAGGCGGGGGGAGAGGGAGTAAAAGCATTTTGACATATAACTCACATCTATACATACTGTATTTTCCTCTTGCTTGAATGATACAAGCAGAAGTCACAACAATATACCTCAGCACCAATTTGTTAGCAGGAAAGGGAAGCTGAAGTATCTGGCAAAGAAAATCTATTTGAAGCAGCACAGAAGGGAAGGGAATGAAGCATCTGAATTCATTAGCAGCTGTCATTGATGTGGAGATGAGTTTAGTCATCACAAATAACTCAGGAAAAAAGCAAAGGGAGGAACTATTGTGGAAGTTGTTTAAATCTGGATTAGTTCTGACAGATGGCAAGGTGCCACTTGGGGAAACACTTGTGATGCACCTCCACCCTGTCAGAGGGAAGCTCCGAACAGAATCAGCATCCCAGCATTTTTAGGGAAGCTCTGAACACACTCAGCTATCCCAGCATTTTGGATTTTCCTTTTTGCATACCTCTCCTCCTCCCTCATCCTAAGCAATAATGTAAAATATATATTGCAGCACTGTGCTTTTACCTTGGATTATTTTGCCAATTGAAATAATGAGTCCTCCTGTTTGCAAATGTGAAGGAAAAAAGAAAAAAGAATTTCCTGATCAGTCTTGTAGTCTGTCCCCTGTCAACAGTGACCAAAGGTGATTTAAGGCTTGACAGATCTGATGAGCTGGTTGCCTCAGTCCAAAGCCATCTTCATTTCCAGAAAATCATTCTGCCAGCCAGTGTTACTCATCCCTGTGTTGGCAGCCTCAGCAGAGAGGTGGCATCAGGGTAAGCCCCAGTGGTCACCAGAATCCCAGGGGACAACTGCAGGATTGCCACCAACTTCAAGGGATGAAGAAGCCATTTAGGGAACTTGGTGTCCACCTTAAATACTTGATAAACTATTTCTGTAACTTATACTGATAAAACTCCCTAATTTAACACCTCTTTTCTATGCTTTAAAATTGTACTAATCTTACCCATCTTCAAAATATAGTCATATATTGGATAAGTGGAGCTTTCTTATTGTTTCAAGATAAGTGCAAAGAATCTATATTAGAGGACTACGATCAAATTACAGTTACTTGAATTAATCCTCATCCTGGCATTTAATAATTTGTAAAGTGCTTATTCAGAAAAAGGTCAAAAATCACTTGGAAAGAGATGTTAATGGCTCTCTAAGTAATGTTTAGACTTGCTGAATAAATTTTCACACTTAAGTCACGTATAACAAGCATTACAAAATGTATTATAAATCGTGCTCTTCACACTGGAGAGCTGTGTGTACACACGTGTTACAGCCTCCCCAGCAGACAGCACTTCAGCACTCAGTTCAATTCAGCTGAGAAAAAAAGTAAGCTTATCTTTGCTGTTATGTCAGAAATAGATTCAATGTATGCTCTCATAAAGAGGAATATTTACCTGAGTCAGGGCCTGCAGGAGCCCATTATTGTTCATTTACATGATTAAAAAACCCATCAGGAACGATAACCCTAATAACAGCCAACCCTCAACTTCCCCAAAACTCAGTCCTAAAAAAAAAAAAATAAAAACAAATAGCTGTAAATAATTGGAAATGGAGGAAGACAAAGCCCTGTGCTGATGGATCAACATGGAACCCCTTCCATGCTTTGAAATATTTGGGCTTTAAAATGACCCACAAGACCTGAAAAGTAAGTATCAGCATGTGAGAAAGTACCATATTAGAGTTTAAATCAAGCATTATACAGGCTCAGCAAGCATCAGCACGCTCCTTCCATGCACTAAAAAACGTCAACTTCTCCTTGGTGAATAATAATTTGTGAAATAAAGCAGGCATGCAAAATATGGGTGGCAGGCAGCAAATGCTGAGATTTGGGGCACCAAGGTGTTTTAAAATTGTTTTTCACTTTTGCATCCAGCATCCACTGAGATCTCAACAGATCAAAGTTTTGCAGACAAGGAAAAAAAAAGCCTACAAAATTAATAACTATTTAAGTATTCTGTTTCATCATGATAACAAACAGATGGTTTTAATATTCTAGAGGCTAATTTCTGAACAATTAAAAACACAGCAAGACATTAACATCTAATGAAACATTTTAACTACCAGTATATGCATCTGCCATTAATTTCCACACAGTAAGGTCTTGGTTCTCTTCAATCTGTTCTTTATTAAGGAAAGTTTTTCCACTCTGAATTTAGTGAAGTAGAGAATTAACAACTGTTTTCAATCAGCAATCAGCATGATATTTCGCCAGTGTGCATTGAAACCGTCCACACTATCGAGACATAAATTTACTGCTATGATGGCTTTGATCTGCACACTGAGTGGAGATGTTAGAGGGGAATTCATTCTCTAATTCCAGTTTCATTTAGAACATAGGAATTAACCCCTCACAGATCTCATGTCCCTTTTTAGCTGCTTTAGGTAAAGGACATCTACTTAAAATGTTGTGTCTTACACATTACTTGCAACCCAGTCAAAAACAAACTCATTTTTTTAAATCAATGAAAGCATTCTCACACAAACCTTATAGAAATAAAATTCTTCAAAGGACAGGAGAATCCTATTATTTATGAGCCTCTAATTTATATTTCCTTTGCTCATCTGTGATAAGAACATGGGGTAGTATTCATCAAAGCTCTACCCATGCAAGCACTAGTTGCTATTAAAAAATCTCTATGCCCCATATGAGCTAATTCCTGTGTTCCCTCTTCAGATATGCAGCTTAGAACTGCTGATGAGTTTTTCTGCAGGTTTTCCCCAATTTAGGAGGTTATGATTTAAATTAAGCCGAGGCAAGTCCTTCTCTTGGCTCCCAGGTTGAAGCAAAAGGCTGATGTTATTCAGTATTTGTTGCCATCGCCTGGCTACTGTAGGAATTAAGCCAATAAGTAAATAAATATCTTGAGGAATAACTCCAAACACCTCCCTGTGGGGCTGGAACACAGGCTCCCTGTGCATTAAACACGTAGGCACCTCCCTAAATGTCTCTGGTTTTCAAAAGGGTTAAGTTAGCAAGGAACTGGGAATGATTTTAACAGAAACCACATTCTGTCCACGTTCCTGTTTTGCTTTTAATCATGTAATTTATGTAAACATGGAATTGCAAGGCTAAACTAATAAACATTGAAAAAAGCCTTGAGAAAACATAGATTTAGGGAAGGAGCCAGCTGCAGGACTCCACCTCCTGGATTCACTTTGTGGTGTTCAGAGGGGATTTCATGGTGCACCAAGAAATGTTTGTACTGCAGTTAAGGAGAACCAGAGACATTCTGGTTAGTGACTCCAGCCAGGAGAAACAGGGCCATGAACCTGGGGGTTCTACCTGCAAACCGATTCCCTATCACAGGGTATTACCTGTTCCATCTCCCTACCTCTAATTTACACCAGAAATAATGTTCTGGGTTCAATGGATTTCCAACAATAATTACATATTTCCATAGAAACTTCCATAAGAGACCACCTACAGCAAAAACACATCCCATCTCTGTCACACCCTGCTCTGAGAGCCTGTACCCTTCTCAAAGGCTCGGCCTGAACAAAGCTGGCTCTGCCTCAGTATTTGCTTTTTTTCCTTTTTTTTAAATAGGCTATTACAGGTTTAAGGCCAGATCCAGAGAGGCTGAGAACACCCACAAACCTATTTGGAATTTGGGCTTCCAAAGCCTGGAACCAGAACAGTAGTTAGGTAAGAAAGAACACCAAAGATTATTTATTTGACTCCAAGCACTGTCATCACTATGAGTTTTGGGGATTAGGGCTGGGAGTTTCCGATGCACTGAGCAGAGGCAGGGCTGTAACCTCACTGAAAGACAGTGAGCTCTTGGCTCAATTCATATCCACTTTTGGGGCAGTGAAATATGGCTGAAGTGAGGTCCCAGGAGATGCCAGATGGGATTTCAAGAAACCTTTCTAGCCAGTCATATCTGGTTCAGAGAAATGTGCACACTGAAATGTCTGTACTGGGAGTTTGCCATGTAACCATTAGCTCTATAACCACCATTAATATACCTTGGAGGCTTTGCCTTATTTTTATATGTCAGACAATTTCAGGCTAGCACTGTATTTAGTGAGGAGAGCACAATATTAAAATGTGACTTTCATACTTTTTATGCTCCAAGTGCCTGGATCTACTCTTGGCACACTACAAAAATAATACTTTTATGATTCCGTTTTTTCCATGAAATATTTATAATACAAGTATTGAGTGATGGAAGTGCCAGAATATTACGATTGCTGCACTTGAACTCCTGGAGATTGGAAGCTTTTGTTTGGTCTAGCAGCGTGAAGGAAAAGCGTCCTGCTAAACATCTGTCTCTCCCTGTGGAACCACATGGGAAATAAAGATTTTGGAGCAGCACTGCCTGAAGTATTTGAGTCCTCAGCTTACTCACTGCAGTCTGAGTGCTGAGAAGTCTGAGCACTATAAAATCACAGAGCAGAGGAAGGTGCAGACCCGGGGGTCTCCCAGCCCAGCCCTCTGAAGGACCACGGGTCCCTGCACCCCTCCTGGCAGGCAGGCACTGAGCTGACCCTGCCCAAACCTGGGGCAGACACCAGGGAGCTCTGCAGCCCTGCAGCTGCACTGGGGCAGTGCTGCACTGGGGCAGTGCTGCACTCCTGCAGGAGTTACCTGCACAGCCCCACTGCATCTCCTGCCTGCAGCGTGACCTTGTCCCACCTATGATGGAAATGCACAGCACATTCCTCCTCTGCTCCCTGCAGCACCTTCCTGTGCTTGAAGACTCTTACCAGCATCTCCACTCCTCTTTCAACACTAAATTGCCCCAATTCTTTCAAGCCTCTGTTGCAGACCAGGCTTTTAGACTTTCTCCTTGTACTCCACGTATTTCTCGCACTGATTATTTTGTATTCTGAAGGGAAACTCCTGCAATATCCACTTGGAAATATAGAATCATGTAAGTCAAGCTGATGCAAAATGAGTATTAAATGAAATAGGTAAGGATGAAATGGGTACTGAAAGCTGTACTATTCAGCTAACTAACTGGTCAGGCAGGTTCACTTCTGGGTGCCAGTCTTGAGACATCTGAAAATATCTGAAGTGATCACCTGAAGTATTCTCAACACAAACCTTTAGAATTTATGCTGCTATTTCCCTCCTGTAAGTGCTGTTAACTTCTCTTCTAAATAATACCAGATCTGTAGAAGATATTTCCTGAACAAAAATAAGTTACAAGTATAGATACAATTTATAGAACTATTTTAGGAGAGGTTTTGTTTAGTTCACCGCACCTTCATTTAGATCTTCCTCATTCAAAACCTTTTCTGAAATAGGTATTTTTCTAAATATAAAGGGTTTTCTATAGAAATTTTCCTTCTTAGTAGGTTTTTCTGAGTTGGAGCTGCAGGGACCAAGTATAACTCCTCATGACACTTCCACAGCTGGAACTCATCTGCTGTAAGAAGCTGTTGTTGAAGTGATTTGGAGAAACACTTCTCCAATCCATTTTAACAGCTTTAAAATTGCTCAAAGATGCCCAACAGCTCCTTTGTCCTTGCCAGACCCTTCTTCCTCACTACTGCATTTAGTTACAGCAGGAGCATTGAATTAAATTAAAACTTAATTTTCTGTTAAGCGTCCTGGTTAAGCAATCTGAAACTGTGAAGGTTTTGCTGCTGTTTGTAAATGTCTTTTACAACAACCAAGACCAGGAATGACAGGAGATGCTGATGTTTCTGTGACAGGCTGAGGATTGCCTCTGACAGCTCTACATGGAAACTGGGTGAAAAAGGAGATAAAGGAGCGAGGCCCGGGAGGAGCTGCTGGGTGGGTGAAAGGCAATGTTATAAAAACCTGTTTTTTAAGGCCACAGAAATGCCATGCTGTCAACCTCTGGCTTCCCCCAGCAAACCATGGCAACAGCTGCCTGGCTCTGTAGTAATAAACAGAACCAATTTAATAGCTTTTATTGTTCTGCTGTGATGTTTGAGCGCAACCACTTCTTTCCTCCCAGGACTCCTGAGCCCGCAAGGGCAGCAATGAGAGAAGATCTCATTTACCTAAAAGCGCTTATAAATTTTTAATTTGCTTTAACAAGTAAATTAACAAGTCCCTCATTCAGGCAAGTTTTATGGCCTCTTGCCACTTGGGGAGGGCCATAAAAGTTTTATAGATAATCCAGAGCTACCGAGATTGCTCATAATAAATTGTCTGTTTCCTGTTATTTTATCAAACCATTGGGCTTCTAATGACTTAAAGTCACAGCTTCTTTATATCTACACTTTTTATGAGCCCGTATTTATAAACTGTAAAGAATATCTTAAATTATACAGGGCCCCTGCTAATCATTACAAAGCTAGTTTTTTATTGGAGACAACCTTTTTGCTCACGCCCACCCAATAAATTTTAAGAGATTTAAAGGAAAAAAAAAATCTTTTTAGAAACAGCACACTGATTGCACATTCTATTTTAAGATGTTGTTTTAGCCAAACTTTCATTAATGAATACTTTGAAGTGCATGGAACTCTCTGCACTCTGATTTCTAACAGGTTCTTGAAAAGGTTCTCAGGATACCAGGCACCTTAGGCAAGCCTGGCTCTGGGATTCAGGCTCGGGAGGAGGCAACAGTGGAAAAACACCATCTCTTCCCACAGAGAAAATGCTACCTCCAGTGGGAGCTCAGTGTCTGCCCACTGGAGCACCACTGGTGACACTGGGACAGAGCCCTCAGCCCTGAGCTGTCCCCACCATGAGGTGCTGGGAGCAGCCACGCTGAAATCAGAGGCAGCACCCAGGGCCAGGGCATGGCAGCAGGTTTAAATCACAGCCCCAGCACTGCCAGGCCACCACCAAGCCTGGCCTTACATCTGTTAAACCCCCAGGACAGTGTTCCCACTGCTGCCCTGGACAGCCAGGGCTGGGGCTGGACAACGCTTCCAGTGACACTTTCCCCAATACCCAACCTAAACCTCCCCTGGTGGAACTTGAGGCCATTTCCTTTTCTCCTTCTCTTGCTCCTTGGGAGAAGAACCTGACCCCATTTAGAAAGGGAGAGTAGGTTCTGAACTTTAGTGGCCATTAGAGTTTTGAGCAAGTTTGGTTTTTGTCTCACTGACTACACAGAGTGTAGTGAGAATAGACTCTAAAAGAGACAAACTCACTCTTCTAGTGAGATGAACTCCCCCTCTTTCCCCTAACTTCTGACACAGGAATTATGTGACAAGACTGTAGGGAAAAATCACTGCTTATGTTTCCTGATGTAACATATTTGGAGTAGAGGGGAAGGAGAAGGGAAAGAATAAAGCTGCTGCAGATTCTGCCTTCCAGAGACTTGAATATTGCAACTGGATTAAAACCTGGACTTGCTCTGAAGTTTATGTTGCTACAAAGCTGATACAAAGAATGGGATGGTATTAATAATATAGTATAGGTAAAAATAATCGGTATTTTCTGTAAATACAGAGTGTTCTGAAAGCCTGAAACTACTTCAGCTACACATAGGACATTGAATTTGACTTTAAAATTCCCCATTACCCTTCTGTGAAATAAAAGTCTATGGAACAGGAAACTCTATTTACCCTAAAGGAGAAAAACACTGCAAGATCAGAATATCATCCTTTACTCAGCAGAGCTTTCCTACTTAATGGGAAATTCCAGCAGGACAGGCAAGCTGTAAAAGCTCAGGATACTATTTTTGAGACAGATGCCAGAGCTGGTGCTAAATCCTGGAATATGTCCATTATCTGAAGCACTCAAAGTGCTTGACGTTTTATTTATTGATTTTTTTCAGTTTGAAAGTGCCATAGATTCATATCTCACAATATCAATCCAGATTAAGATCCATTGTGTAATTACAACTGTGCTCATGTACTTTCATTCCTCGGTGTTATGGTTACCACAGGCCAGTACAAATAGGCTGCTGGAGAGGATGAACCCTTTGTCCAGGCACCATTGTACACTAAAGGAGAACTTGTTCAACTCTTCTGGCAATAACTGTAAGTACAGTGGAAACAACATAAGAAAAACAAGCCATGAACCCCTCACCAAATGGCAATTATCTTGTGTTTCAGGTTGCAAATTCAGGGTTCTGCTCGTGTAAGCTCAGAAATCCTTGAGATGGAATGAAAACAACTACAGAGAATGCCAGAGATCACATTTTTCCAATTCCCTGGAGTTCTTCTAGGTGACTGAAAGTCTATCTTATTTAAGAAGCAGGTCTTAACTCTATGAACTGCCCACCACAGCAAATCCAAGGCCCCACCATCTGTGCTCACTGAAGATGCATCTCCCTGCATCAAGCATTAACCATTGTCTCATGACTCAGGAAAAGAATCTTAAGATAACAGGGAGAGTCATATAAAGAAACAATATCAGAAGGATCCTGTATGATTAGAAACCTCCAGGCCAAAATCTTCTTGACTGCTCCCAAAGAGGAGAAACCCTAAGGCTTGTGGTATACATAGAAAAAAAGAGGAAAAATAAGTTCTGTGAGCCATGTAAAAGACTGAGGATGACTAAAAGGAGACAAACCCATTGTTTACAGAGCCTCTGCCTAAATTACATTTACCCAAGCTGCAGTGTTAGAAAGATGTCAGCAAGAGGGTGTGGGCATAGCCAGGATGGAACCCAGCCAGACTGGCACAAGCTTACATGGAAAAGCCTGACCCCACAAGGGTATTTGAATCTTCAGGTAAAGGTAAGATGTGAAAAGCCACGTATATTGTCAGCAGCAATATTTACTAAAAATGGACAAAAATATCCTGGTTCAGAGGAAAGGCTTAATATTTTCCCCCCTACACTTCTTTCAAAAGGGACAGTAGATGTTCTGCCCCATCTCTAAAATCTCCTCATGGTTATAAATGGATGCAGAAGTGAGAAAGAAGGAATTAAGCAGAAGCCTTTTCTTCCTGGAAATACACTGACCACATATGATTTCCAGACTTTCTCTGACAGCAGTTACAAGTCTTTCTGACTCTGAAGAGCATCCAGTCAGAAACTCATCTTGAGGGAATTGCTGTGCTTTCAAGATTCACTTACTCGAACCCTGGCTGTGGCTTTTATTTCTCTATAAACATACACACATTGCTTCTCCAACCAAATCCTTGCAAAAACACTTTTCTGCCTCTGCTACAAGACAGAAGATATTTCCATTAAAGTAAGCAAACTCATCTCTGGTGCACCTAAGGCCTGCAGAGTTCCTAAGTTTCAGTTCACATTTCAGGTTAATCTTTTCCTTTCCTAAAGAACAGAACATCCTTTTTCCTGATCTCCCTGAGGGCTCAGTATTTGCAACATCAAACAGAACACACAAACCATCGCGCCCCCTCCAAAAGCCCATTATACTGTCAACTGCCTTCCTAACTGCAACCAGGGGAGAAAGCTTATATACTGACTCCAGAGCTCTTTTACTGCTGGAAAGTGTCCATGATTTCTTCAAGCTACTGCTGCATTTCATTTCTCTAAAGAAATAATAAGATGGGCAAAGTTCCAGGAAAGAGAAGAGAAACCCGAGCAACCCTCGGCGCAAACCGCGCGCTCCCCCCGCCGCTGCTCTCAGCTGCTGGCCAAGGCAAAGCCACGGGACTCTCGTGCAACCCTGCCAGTGACCCCCCTCAATCCATCAGACACTGAAATACAGACACATGAATCAGGCTGGGAAGGGAGAGCAGGACAAACGTCTGCTAGGGAAGATAATTGTGCATCTTGCAGTGTATTCCATATCCACCAAGCACGGAAAGAAGTGAGATACTAGGAGCAAAGTCCTCATGGAGGCCACATACAAGATACACTTGTTCAAGAGAAATCACTGCTTATTTATGAATTTTGCAAGGAGAGACCGGGTTGTTATTCTGGGAGGAAGGCCGAGGCGATGGCTGTGACTGGGCTGGGTTTTGGGTCTCAACCTCCATGGCTCAATAAATGAATATTTGCAAGGCACAGCAGGAGCCTAGGTGGGAAGCTGTTCCTGGAGAGTAACACACTATTACCCTAATTAGGAAATTTTCAAAAAGGCAGTAAGAGAGCATAAATCAAAACCAAGGATATCTGTGCAGCTCTACTGCACTGGGAAGAAACGTTTTGATGTTGACAGACTTTACCAACTATTCACATTTTCTTTCATTGTGTTTGAAGAGTTCCTATTTGCTTTGGCAGGTTATTGACTGGCCCCAAGCCTGGGTTAACAGGAGAGGAGTCTCACTTTTGCTGGAGGAGCTCATCTTCAGGGACACATTCCCAGCAAGGCACGGACTTCCCTCCTCATGGCCCACCCCAAGTGCCCCTCTCCTGCCATGGAGCGTGGTGGCTCCTGTCCATAGCCTTTACTGGGGCAAAGCAGCACTGGCTGCCACAGAGCTCACTGCAGCTCTCACCCAGAGCTGGCTGGACAGAGGAGCTAAATATAACCCCCAGCCAGACAGCCTGCACCACCCACAGCTCTCAGCCCTGATCTCCCACTGAACTCCTGGTAAACCATAGCTGACAGTGGCCACAGGTCTGGCAGGTGGTATTTACAGCTGGACTGCTATGAAGTCAGGAGGTTAGGTCAAGCTGCAGCATCTAAGTGATGGTAAATGGAGCCCTGGACTGTGAGCAAATGGCTGGAGATTGGTTACAGCCAGGAGAAATTGATCTGTCTGAAAAAACAGCCCAGGCATCACAGGATTAATGTTCAAATTCCAGCTGTGTTGCATTGTTCCCTTTCCTCCAGCTCTCCAACAACAAAGACATGCCTCCTCCTCTGGAGACCAGAGAAGTTTTATTAAAAATCTTCATACAACTGTTGCAGCAGAGGCCCTGTTAAAAGCATCATCGGAGAAAAATGCAGGATTCATAAAGAAACCATCCTACAATTTCCTTTCGATCTGGCATTGATTTCAAAGGGGCTACCTGAGCCAAGTGGCTTTGGCCAGCTCCCCTCCCTGCCCGGGGCAGGGTGAGGCTGAGCCTGGCTGGGTGCGGGCGCAAGCGGCGCGGGCACACGCGGAGAGCGAGGGGGAGAAAAATAACACAATGGGAACACTTCCAAACCTGCAGCTGCGCTGGCCCATTAAAAAGCTGAAACTCGTTCTACTGTTCGACCTCATGCTTATCACCACATAACTATTCATCAAAGAAATTTCGGTGCAATTAATTAAATTATTCCCCTGCCTGTGCCACAGAGTCGTTATTCCAATATCAGCTTTCACTCGCACTCTCTCAAGCTTGTGTCTGGATGCCAACTGCCATCTCCAGGGCTGTCCAGCCTCAATAAAGCTCTGCTCCTCACCACTCACAGAGCCTATCATTTCTCTCTTTTATTGCCATTTATTTTCCACTAGGATTTTGCAGCCAGTATATTGGCAGGACTTCCAGTATATGGATGTAATGAAATCTACCACAGACACTTAACACTGGGTCAGGCTTCAGCTCGGCTCATGTGAAGCAGTAATATGATAAACAAATACTTCCAGGAGGAGGATTTGATCTGCTCCAAAACAGAATGAGGACTCCTTTGGTACCCAGACATGAACTAGGAGGGAGTACTTTCAAAATCTATATGATAATTAGCTTTATAGCCAAAATGTGCTCAACATGAGAAACCTGAGTTACAGCACAGATCAACTTCTTTACAAAAACCCCTCAGTATCACAGTTTGCATATTCCACCCTTTTTGTGTGTGTTTTATCTGTCTGTGGTTTGTTTTGGTTTGTTTTTACCAGCACTGTCAATATAACTCCACTGGCTCAGCACACCAAAGTGGGGGAATTTGTGGCTACTGCAGGGCCCTGAGTTGACCTACCACAGTATCTAAATGTAAATGCCCTGATGTCAACTCCTCCTCAGCACTTCTTGAAATTTTGCAGGACCTGATGGCTCTGAACATCTTCTGTCTGTGCCTACTGCCACAACAACTCATATGATGGCACCAGAGCATCGTACCTGCATCCCAGATCAGGAATGAGGCCAATGGATTAGGCTCTAAAAATGTGAATTACACAAGATACAGATAGTCATGCCCCAGGCACCTCTAAGGGGACTTGTGGCTGGAGTTGAGAGATGAAAGAAACACAAAAGGAAAATAAAGTGTTACTTTTAGAAGGAGAAGGAAAAAAAAAATCAAACCTTAGAACAGTTTGTATCTGGGCACAGTAAGTCTTGCATTACCTGGAAGGCTGTAAATCAATAACGAAGACATTCTATCAGAGAGGCTTTATTTCTAACATGAGTTAATGGACATAAATCTCCTCCAGGCAATTGATGTAAAACATCAGACTGTGTGATCAAAGGCATGGGGGTTTTATCCTGAGTTGGTTTTGTGTCTAAAATAATCTCCCAGGAGAAATGGAATTTTGCAGTTCTTCCAGGGAGACAGAGGAGTTTGGTTCTGCACCAGCAACTGCCCTGATGCCCTGCTGGCTTTCCAGCTAAGGCATCAGTTAGAGGAATTTGTAGCATCTGTGTAAAGGCAGCAGAAGCCAAGTGTTGTAAGATAAACTGGGGAAACTGAGAATTTTCCTGGTAAAGAGGACAGAACTTTGCCTGAGTAGTGCCTATCTTAAAATCTGTTTGCAAAGTCTTTTTTATATATATACACTGAAATGTAGATGCTTTCCCTGCTTGCCTTGAGTGAATCCAATTGCCTGCTCCCTCTGAATGATCTCCTTCGCTTCTGGTGGACATTCCAGCAGGACAGGGCACCCCACCCAGCTCCTTTGGACAGGAATTGGGCCAGATCTGGCAGGCTGGGGGAGTGATGCCTTCAGGATGGCACCGTGGGTGTCAGCACAGGACAGCTAATCTGCTCAAAATCCTTGATTTCAGTCATCTCTTCCCTGCACCAAGACCACCATGCCAACCTGAAACACTCCAAACCAACTTCCACGGGCACCTGCAAACCATTCAGTCTGACAGAGTGGTGATGGTGACATGTGCCAACGGGTTTTGATCCTTCCCCCAGTGCCAGGCAGGACTGCCCAAGGTCACTGATGCAGACCTGCAGGGAAACCCAGGGCTCTCCCAGGCTGCACAACAGGCTCTGATCACTCTGGGTGCTGAGAAAGGCACCAAAGGCTCTGCCAGGCACATCAGCTCTTCAGTCCAAAGGAACTGCAGCACCTGGATTATCCCAGGGATATGAACTATCTCCAGACTTGTGACATAATACCTCATCACAAACTCTGGTCTCACAGCCTCTGCAGGGTATCAGAGAGCAGATGTCCATCCCTGGGCTGTGCTCAGTGGGAAAAGCCCATAATATGTTTGGTTGACTTTCCTATAAGTAGCTAGTGTCAACAAAAGTAATGTGATATTTACAACTATTTTGAGGATAAAATGAAGTTGCTTAAATTATTCTGCAGAAGCAGCATGAGACAGAATTATTCAGTTGACAAAATTTAATTAGGTATAAATTATTTCAGGTTATATGAATTATAAAACCTTTCACAGAGAACTCAAGCTCAAGGCTCAATGTGATACAGTGAATTAACATGCTGGGCATCTGTTTGCCAGAGCTGGGTTTCAGTTGGGGACAAAGTCACACAGGTAATTAATTTTTTTCTTTCCACCAGCCACCATGCCCAGGCAGGCAGAGGAACTAACAGTACCCTATTTAATAGCCAGCCCTAATCCTACATCAAGATGCCAGGGAAGAGGAAGCCAAAGCAAATTAAATCCAGCACTCTTTGTTTCTATCTTTGTAACAGGAGCTGTAGCAGTGACAGAGATCTGAGGATAAACACAGATCTGCTACGGTTCACTAACCTTTGGTGACTGATAACTATTTTGAAGAGCTGCAGGTATCAGGCTCGTCTCTGGGCTCTGCATCTCTCTCTCTATCCTGTTTGTGAGAACATGCTGCAATATACTCTAGGACTGAAGGCCCAGATAGCTTCTCCAAGACCTCCCATGTTCATGCCAGGACTGGAGATGGCGATGGAAGAGGCAAATCTCAACCCAATTTCCCTGCCTCTGCACAGCTAACGAGGACAGCAGGGCGGAGAGCAAAGGAAATTAAACCCAAAACAAAGCACAGAGCAGGAAAGGGTGCTTGTAACCCTTTTGTCAAGGCTCACTCCCAGCTCTGGAGGAGTTAAGGCTGCCATGTAGTAGGCACTGCCGAGCTGTCCCCGGGGTGGCAGCCAAGGCCACTCACCCCACGATTAGAGGCCTGACAAGCTTTGTCAATGCAATCTACTGAACGCCGTGAGTGACAAGCAATCAATATTCCCCACTCTCATGGGTCATCACAGGTGACAGAGGTCTAAGTAATAAAACAGCCCTGGCTGCCTCCTCTAACTTAAATGCTTCCCCAGCCACAATATTTCTTTTTTGTCTAAACGCCTCTAGCTAAATCCCTCACTGACCGAACCATCGGATGGGCCGTGGGTTCGGAGGAATTGCAGCGTGCCAGGATTGATGCCGGCCCGGGAAGGCTCAGCAGGCTGGAGACACAGGTTCAAATAAATCACAAACCATGAGCTCACTGCTGTAATCTGCCAGCACCAGGCCTGTGGCAGCCCAGGGTTATGAGGAGGGTGTGGGGACTGAGTGGCACAGAGCCACCTGCCAGCCTGAATCAGCTCTCCAAAAACACTCACCAGCCCTCCTTTCCCTCATCTGTGAGCTTCAAAAATTACTGGGAGGAACGACAGCAATTGGCATGATGGTGTCAGCAGAAGTCAAAGGTGCTCTGGTGCACTTGGTGCCATGTCTAGTTGAGGTATGAGGGTGTGGGTTGGACTTGATGATCCTGAGGGTCTCTTCCAACCCAGTCATTCTGCGAATTCTGTGAAATCCAAGGGAAGTGCAGGGGGGACTAAAGCTCATGGGGCCGTTGAAGAAGTGGGAAACACATGACCAGTGGGTCTTTATGGCATGAAAAGACCTCTCCTCCCTTCTGAACATTGGAAATAAGTGTGCAGGTTTTAAGAGAATCCCCAGCTGCATTCCAGTCACCAACCCTTGCCCCTGCCATGCCACGAGGCACCTGGTGGGACAAGCACCAATGGCCTGGATTTGTTCTGTATCACTGTGCCAACAACCACAGAGAATCTCCTGGTTTTCTAAGCCCACAGACTACCTCACCCTTAAATAACTTGTTTTACAGCTGTGTGCCAAAGAAGAGCTCAGGCTTCAAAAAAATGCAGTGATTTACAGCTCAGAACCTAAATTTAAGGCAGATGAGGAAAACCTCCATGTTTTAGCTCTTAGGAAAATCCTACCCCAATTCCTGCTGTCAATAATCATTATGGACACAAGCCATTGGTGTCCATCTGGGATCTGAATGTTGTCCAGTTTTTTCAGATGTTTAGAACCAGCTTTTATTGGGAATAATCTCTTTAACCAAACAGCTTTGCAAACACCACATTTCACTACATTCCTCAGAGAGAGGCAAGTGATACCAATTTATAGGGAATAAATGGAGACACAAAGCAGAGCCAGAGGCACAACTGGACACAAAACCCCACGGGAACGTAATTTCACACTTTAAACTTTGGACAACAAATATGTCCTGGAAGAGAGTCGCTTCTAGGGGATGACAGTCAGTTGTGAAATGCTGTTTAAACAGGTGGCAGGACGATGCTGTGTTGTTTGGAAATAATTTGGGCACTGTTTACACACCACTCTCATGATCTAAGCCAGGATAAAAATAGACTATAATGCTCAAAATCTGTATTTTTACACAAGTTCATCCTCTTTCACTACAAAAAGCAAACAGAAACACCAATTCTGCCTTAAACATGTATTTACTCTGCTATTCATAATAATTACAGAACTCCTAATTCAAAAAAAGCAACCCAGTTCACCTACACCAGTGTGGTTTCCCCAGGTAAATGTTTGAGAGCTGAAATAAGGTATCAGGAAGATGTTTTTATCTGTGCATGGGACACTGGACCTAGAATGGCTTGAAACAGAAAAAATAACCCAGTACATGGGATTATGTCAAAAACCTTGAAAGGCTATCAATCAAATCACCTTCTGTCCAAGGGAAGCTGTGTTCTTTTTATGGCCAAGGAGAATAAATGGAGATGGGAACTCTGTAGCAACATCTTTTGAAGTAAACAAAAACAGATGAGGAGACATGTTTCCTGAAGAAAAACTGCCCTAACCCTTGGGATAAAGTTAGATGTCTCATAAAGAAAAGGTCAGTGTTCTAATGCAGGATTTGGTTCTTTAACACACTTGACTACTGGCCAACTCATCCAGCTGGACAAGCACTGGAGAAGAGCATGTGGGAAGGATCTATTTCAGACCAAAGTAATCTTTTTAGTCACTAAATTCAGCTGATTTTCTGAATGATTAGATGAAGGCTTGGTTCCCACATCACTGCTGAGGAAAGGCTGCAGGACAGGAGCAGATAAGCCAGCCTGGGGACAGCCCGTGGCAGCGGTGGCCGTGGAGGGGAGGGCAGACTCAGAACAGAACAAACCCAGCCCAGCTCTGCCTGGGGCACAGGGCAGCACGCTGGCAGAGAAGGGAGGCCACGTTTCAGTGCACAACTGCCCTCCTGCTGTTCCTAAAATGCCCATTTTACACTGCACTGTATGAGCTCAGCCAGCTCCACACTGCACATGGAACACATTCCTACACTTTCCTCCTCAGTCTGGAGATCACATGCAGATACAATAAACAAAAATCAGGTGAGAGAGACATAAAACCATGAAGCTTTATTTCTTTTCTCTGCAAGTTTACTGCTATTCTCTGCCACTCAGCCATCCAGCTTTTTCTTTTTTCCCCTTTGGCCTCAGAGGCTTTGGACTTTCTCTAGATACGACTCCAGAGTCATTTAAAAATAGAAAATGAAAGCAGTATGGCTACAATGATCTGATAGCATCACATAGAGCTCTTAACCTAATTTATTACGGATGATGTAGTCATTAATGTACTCTGAACATGCACTATACACTCCTCTTTAATGAAAAAGTAGCGGGGGAAGCTCATCCAACTCGCTTCAGAAAGTTGAGTCCCTAGAGGCTTACATGTCATCTACTCTTAGATTATCCAAGGCTGAAGGAGATATTTTAAAACATATCTTCTTGTTATTCTTTTAAAAGATAGTCCCTTGATGCTGAGCCTTGAAAGTTTAGCAGATCTTATTACCAGGAGTGAACTAAACTAAAGGAATTGGTGTAATGGTTGTTACACTGTGGGTACAACTCACTTGCCATGTTCTCTTCTCATCCACTTTCATCTCAAAGTGTTTATATGAGCAGGAAAAGTTACTGCAGATCTTCCTCTCATCAGCAAGGGGAGAAAAAAATCTGGCAAAACTAGA
Organism: Anthoscopus minutus; assembly: GCA_013399455.1. NCBI lineage: Eukaryota > Metazoa > Chordata > Aves > Passeriformes > Paridae > Anthoscopus > Anthoscopus minutus. The sequence goes on along the minus strand of VWYI01044820.1, from coordinate 164,977 downwards.
TTGGGGAAAGCACAGGAAAAGGAGCTATGGAAATAAAAGTCATTGAGACAAATTCAAACAGTACTCTGGGAAGATAAGAGGAACAGCAGAGACAGAAAGACAACACAGCCCCTATCCAGACACCCAGCAAGGATGGTCTGTAATTGCCTAACACTAACAACAGCAAGGAACTTTTTTAAAGCCCTCACACTTCTCTCCTCATGACCCCACTGATCTGCTGAAGCCTCCAGCTCCAGAAGCTCCCAGCACATCCCAGGTCTGCAGCTCAACACAGGGATGATCCCATCCATTAGAAATCCCACAGCAAGCTCAGGGCTCAGGAAATCATGAGCTTCAGGCCACAAAAGTGCAACAGAAACAACTGCTAGGGAAGCACAAAGCTTCCTGGGGAATGAGGTAGAAAAAAACATTAAAAACTCAACAAACCCAAAAATGTGAAAGAAATATAAATTCACTATTCCAGAACCAATGGTACATCATGTCTCATGCAGTGAGAAAGCAAATCATTCTTTTGGAGAAAGACCAACCACAAGGAAAAACAAACAATAGGGGAAATTAATAGGTATGTGAGCCTGGAAAGTGCTCAGTGGGAAGTGCTGTTTCCACATATCAGGCCTATAAATCATCCCTCTCCTGTCCTACAGGCATGCTAACACCTGCAGAGGAACCACAGCTTTTCCTGTGAAGGGAAGAGCAATAGGGATTATCTGGATATGATATTCCTTTCTGCACACCAATTATGGTGCTAAAAGGCCAGCAGAAATATTTAAGATGAAAGGAAGTCAACACCTCGTCATTCCTGTCTGGTGAGCAGCTCTTCATACTTTTCATGCTTTATCAAATATGGATCATGTCTGCCCAGGAAGGTTAAGTGCAGTGCTAAGGTTTCCAGGTTAACTGCAGTGTAACTTTGTCAGCATTTCCATTCCTGTCTCCTTCTAAAGGATTTAAATACTCAAATCTAAACGTGCAACTCAAAGCCAGTTTCAACCTGCAGGATCCTAGGCTGGGGGCAACTTTTATCCTTCTGTGGACACACAGCAAATTCTAATTACTAATTTATCCTAGCAGTTCTTTTCCTTCTTCCAAGGTGTAAGGAGCAAAAAGACAAAGATCAGGTTATTTAGACTGTAGGAGCTCGGACGTGAGAGCAGCCAGACTCCACTCCTGTCTGGAGGCTTTGTCCTTTGTGAAACCCTTTGCTGTGCCTGCAGTCACAGGAGCTCCAGGCTGGAAGAGGCATCACTCCTGCTGGAATCCTCTCTGCTGACACCAGAAGGACCATTAAATGTGCTCTGTTAGTCTAAATGTGTTTCAGGTCAGTGTTTACCTAAGACAGCATTATTTGAAAGTGTGTATTTGTGATCCAATCCACGTGGAACGCCGCTTGATCCTACAGGAATAAGACAAGGACGTCCCATATGGTGGCAAGGTAGAAAATCTCCTCCGATGCAAACCACCTCTGACCTCTGGGATAATAAATTCTTCTGCAAATGACTGGGCAAAGTCCTGGAGCCTGTGTGCAGGGAAGATAAACAGCCCTCTTTGTCCTCGGGGCCAGAAGTGGCCATTGTATGGAGCTGGCCCAAAGGATTAGCGCTGCCATGATTATTTGTGTTATATGAGCTATTTCAGGAGCTAATTGACCCCGGCACAAAAGCTGGGTGAGAAAGGCTTTTGTAGCTAATAGAATGAGCAATACAGAAAAGGGTAAGGTGCTCTGAGCAATTGGGCCACAGTACACAGACACTGACTCAGTTTTAGCTGACAGCATCAAGCAGGGCAATCTAATCTCCCCAGTTAGCACTAAATCAGCCTGGTATAAATGAGCCCATGACAGAACAGGGAGAAATGGGACTTGCTAAAAGGATAACTGAGGATAACTGCCTTGTGAAGCATAAATATTGAAGATGTTCAGAACCCTTCATTGCTCGAGCTAAGCATGCCTGGCAAGGGCTGTACAGGCAGAGCTTTTGGATACTCAAATCTCGGCTTTTGGAGGATGTGGTGGTAAATGTGAGTATCTACATAAGGTGTTCTGAAATTAGAGATACATGTTCCCTCCTTCCTTCCCTGTCTTGAGTGCTTAATGGCAGGGGAAAGTATTGACACTGAGAAACTGATGGGACACTTTAAACATTAAATCATAAAGCAACAACAAAAAAATAAAGCCATTTTCTTCAGGATGACAGCCACAGGGAGGTGGATGGGCTATGACTGTAGTGTACAATCATCCCAAAGCAAACTTACTTGCCTCTAAATTCACTTGTGAAGAATCATGGAATGATTATGGTTGGAAAAGACCTCTAAGATACCCGTGAAGAATTATGTATTTAAGGGGGAAAAGTGAAGCTGAATTTAGAACTGAACATTTTTTTTTGGCATTTAGTCACACCTCAGGAAAGCTGGTTTTATCTCAAATTCAGAGCTAAACAGAATAAACAGCGAAAAAATTAAATCACCATGACCTTTCTAAAGCCACTAGAAAAGCTACTGCAACATAATGCATTACATATTCTGCACTAAATAAGGTGCACAAAAGAACACAGCCTTGTAAATATGCAACAGAAGAGAAATAATCATATTCATCATTTATTTATTGAACCTACACAGACCCCTCACTGCACTATCCGAGGCCACCAAAAACATAAAGGAATTAAACAGCACAAAATCCCAGCCAGGAAAAGCAGAATTTATAGGTGCTTCACAAATGGGGTAATGAGGCAGAGAAAAGAGAAAGTCTCTGTGGACAGACTGAGCCTAAAGCAGAGACAAAGTCAAGCCCGTGTCCCCTGAGCCAACACACTTCAGAGCAGGATTATTATTCCCTTCATGTGCTTCATCAGTGCCCATGCCCAGGAGGAGCTCCCTGCCCAAACACGTCCCAGCCTCTCCGTGAAGCAAGAGGCCTTCCAGACCTGTCTGCAATCTTACAGCACATCCTGAGGATCAGCAGGGAGCATGTGGCTGCCCCAGCCGCTGCCATTACACGGCATTGTGATGCCCAGGGTATCCCACTGCACTGTGGCATTCCTTTAGCCCAGGACACCATCCCAGGGGTGCTCCAGCCGTGTTTCCAAGAGAGGAATGTTCATCTCCAGGGTCTGCATCCACAGCTCAGTGCCAGCAAATGGATGCTTTGATGGTACCCAGCACCTCAGGGGCACAGGCAGCTTGGAGCGTGCCCTGGTGAGTGCACAGGGCTGGGGAGGGCTTTGCACACAATCTCACCCCGTCCCACACCAGGCAGCTGAGCAGATGGAGCCACAGCAACCAGCACTGCCCCTCCCCAGAGGCTGGGGGGCTTTGAAGTTACCTTGATTTTAATCACCTTGTACAGAGCCAGGGGTTCTGAGCCAAGGCTGTGTTTAAAAGCCTCCCCATGTGGGTGCTGAGCACACCTGCCTTGGCACCCACAGCTCCACTGACCTGAATGCCCTGTTCAGGGACAAAGGCCACACAGATGGCAAAGGGTTAAAGTCACCTATTGGTCCTGGCCTCTGCAAACAATGCAAACCTACTTAGCTGAGGTAATGTTTTAAGCACGCTTATTTCCATGAAGCAAATCCAGTGTGTAATTCTAGGATTAGTCCAGAAACTAAGAAGCTTTCTGTTTTCAAGACAAAGTTAGTTTCCATTTCAAAGTTTAGTTAGGCCTTAGAAGTTAATCAAAACACAGGATCTCACGGTTTCACATACACTTGTTATAAGAGAGATCAACAAATTAAAATGCATTCAGTTATAATGCTGACAGAGGATTCTTTACCATTTCCTTTTATTCAAATAGATGAGGAGCAAAGAAGAGGAAAGGAGTTACTACTAAAACTGATGTTCATCGCTGACACTGCAATCCTTATGGGAGAGATTTTACAGGACATGAGACTTGTAAAGATCTACAGAGATAAAAAAAGATCTATTTTTAATGCTTCCGTAGGCATGAATACCTCTACAGACATTAGACAATAATCAGAAAATCTGAGGAAGCCACTCTAGAGCACATGTGTCTGAACTTTCAGGAGGGAGAAGGCAAAGAACCAAAGCTGGATTTTTCTCAAACTAGGAATGATCCCAGAAACACCACAGTTGGTTAAAATAAAAATGTCTCTGGTTCAATGTCAAAGTTAGCACATTCATAAAAATTAAAGGTCTGGGGTTTTTTTGTGTACACTTCTATAATCAAAACCTCAACTTTTAAAGGAATAACACAGCCCTGAGCATGCCTTCTATTCCCTTAAACATTTCACAGTACTACTGGAAAGAACTGGGATACTCTGCCTAGATTTAAGAAATGTATTGATGTGTTTTTCTACACACCCAAAAGAACTGAATCACTACTTGCAATCCTAATTCAAACAAAGAAATAATTCTAAAGTCCAAACTCCCTCATGGACCAGGGAGGCTGCTGGGAGCAAAACAGGGACCATCAGTATTTAGGACCACAGGCTCTGTGCTCAAGAGGTGCCAGTTTATAAAGGGTTATTCAAGCACACATAAAGGACAGTATACAAATAAAAATGTTACAGATGGGATTTTCACAAGGATGGGTGTAGTTCTTGTAGCTCTCTTTCTAAAGTGCTCACACACTTTTAAACATCCCCTTAAAAACAGTGATAAAATAAACATTGAGCGAAGAAAGTAAAAAAAAAAAATTAATGACCAAAAAAAAAGCATCTCATCTTGACTCACTCATCCTGTCCTACAGGTCATTTCTTCGGTGAAATTCACATTTATTGGCCTAAAACTCCCCAAAGAGTCAATCTGGCAGCAGAAGGAGCCAACTGCTACTGCTCCCTTTGCACTCACCAGGGAGCTCAGCTGTGCTCCACCACAGCAAATAATGTCCCTTGGCTCGAAAGGTTTCCCTGAAGCTGCAAAGGACCCTGCCCATGTGAGGCTGCAAACACTGTGCCAATGATGGGAAAGGCTTTTCTCTTGCAGGCTGCACTCCACACTGCCTTTCTCCCTGCACCAAGGTGCCTGGTTTGTGAGATGCCCCAGACCTTAAAGGCAGGTTACACGAGGTTGCTCAAAGCTTTTCCATCCTCCTCCCAGCTGTGTCGATAAGTAAAGCTCCCTGTGCCCAAAGCAAGGCTGGCTCACACCCACTGGAGCTGTGCTCTGTGCCAGGCAGCCCCGCTGCGCTACCAGCCGTGTGCCTGCAATCAAAGGTACAAATGCACACTCCCCAGAATGGCTTACATTAGTGCCATTAATTCCTACTTTCTGCATAATCCTTCATCTGGGAGTTATTCCAAAACATAGGAGTTAATGACACTAATATAAACCATCCCAATGTAGCATGTGTTTCTTTAGCTTTTATTCCCATGACTAAATGTCTTTTTAATGCACTTTTATTTACCGTGATGGAAATAGTTTTTCCTGCTTTACTCCATCAGAAGTCTGGCTCTGTCACATTAACCCTTTTCTGGGAAAAGCTCTGTAGACATTTTATGACTCCCAAATTAAAACCTTCTGCTGACATGCCAGCAGAGCATTTTCAGGAGCTGAGAGTCCTCGTGGAAACCCTGCACAGAGGGATGGTGATGACCTCAGTGAGCTGTGACACGGTGCCCAGGGCTCAGCCAGCCTGGCAATGGGAAGCCAAGGACTGAAATGTTTTGGGATCAAGGAACAGAGCTAGAGAGAGGCTCAGCCCTCCTGGTGCACAAGAGCCCTCAGTCCTGTTCCCTGGTGACTCTTCCACCCAGCTGACGGGAAGCAGGGAATGAAGTGCCTGTGGATTTTCCCAGAGGTGTGAAATACAGGCAGAGGGGGGAAGTGGATTAGAGGGATGGAGAAAAATACTGCTACTCCCCAAAGAAAGTGTGGAGAAATTCCTGGTGGAAAAATGGTGTTTCACTGGAGGAAGTGGCTGAGGAAGGAAAAAGCACATAAAAAGAGTAATGAAAAGAAAACAAAGTACATTATTTCCTTTCCATTTTGCTTTCCCTTTACCCCACAGTCACACTCCAAAACAGAGACTATTCTGTTCTTGGCGTTCAAAGCTGGAGTAAATTTAATGTTCATAAAATTTTCCTTTTTTTTTTCAAAACTGTAGCTTCTAGAATTAGCACTAACTTTTCTAATCCCTTTGTATTCTCTTATGTCCTCTTTCATTGCTGATAAGCACAGGGCAGGTGAGGAAGGGAAGTTAGGAGAGGAAGGACTGAAAAAGGACTGAAAAAAATCTGAGAAGTAAAACAAAAGCAATTTACCTCTGAACAGTACATTAGGAGACAAAGTTTAAACACTCTGAAATGTTCAGTTCTCCCTTCCAGTTTACCCAGAGCTGCTCAGTACATAATCTCCTTTTTAAAGCCTTAAAAAGGAAATATAGAGAGACGTCCTTAAACAATCCTCAGGGATTTTCTAGATTGTATCCAGGAAGGAAATATCTTCCTGCAGTGACACTGCACTGCATTAACCCAGCAATTCAGCAGACAGCACTTCTCCAGAGTTACACAGTATATAAATACAGGGCATATGAGCAGCATAAACACGGGACACTTGCCAAAATAGAATTCTGTTTCATAAATCTGAGACTGTATCTGAGATGTTCAAAGAGTCATAAATAATACAGGGAGACCAGCTGCCCCCAGAAGTCAACAGACTCGGGCCTAATAGATGGATTTCAATAAATTCAGGCTAAATCCTTACCACAGAAGATGTCTATTGATACCTTCTGCTAAGACTTCAAAAAGCACAAAAGTGTTTTGAGCCTCTCACTTTTTATTATCTAAGAGATCCATTTCAAAAAATTTCTCTATTAAGTAAATTCCTCCATCTGATTAGTTTCTTACAGTAAAGATCATTTACCCTTGGGTTCAGATTTGAAGCATAAGAGGTTGAGCCTGAGATTTTTGTGGGGAATGGGGAGATTAAGGATAAGTAAGTTTTTAATTTAAATAGAAAATGTTTTGAGTATTAACTGGTTGATCTGAAGGTTCAACGATGAGCACTGTAGGCAAAGAGCTTGTTCTTTGGCATGGACACCCCTGAGGGGAGGGGGAAACTCAGAGGGCAGGAATGCAAATCTCTAAACATCACAGATCTGTCACCACAACCACTAGAAAATCAGTAAGCATCAGTATGATTTTAATTTTGGCAGCAAGATAATAAAGCCACAGTGACAGTGAACATAGTGAATTCTGACAGAAAACGAGAGGAAGAAAGAGAAACATGTGAAAGTAAATCTAGTTCTTCTAGAAAAGCAATCTTGGCTACAGAAGTTAATGAAAAAAACATGCATTTCTACTCAAGTGGGTTTTTTCTTACCATTAGAAGTTAAAATGGAGCCTTCTCAAAAGAAACAGATCTTGTTAAGAACAACCCATCATGAACATTCACAAGCATTCAGCTCCAGTCAAGTCCCCTGATCAGGAGAGGGCTCTGGGGCTCCATTCCAGCCTGGCACAAGGGAGAGGCAGTGATTCCTCACCCACAGGGCCCGGCCTTTGCTGGCAGCTTTTGGGCCAGGCACAAGCACCAGTGAAAAGAGACCTAATGAAAACCAGGTCTGAATTATTCCAGCACAAGATAATATCTCTCCTTCCAGCCCTTGTCTTGCTGTTTCCTTGGACCACTGCAACTCCAGCAACACTGCTGGAGCTGTGTGTGGGGCACTGGGCTGAGCTGCCTCTGCCTACAGTGGGCAAAACCAAAACCAGCTGATAACCAAAGACAGTCTGCAAATATCCAGGCTATATTTTTAATGATTTTTTTTTATGCCATGAAAGAAGGATAAAGGATTTAAAACCACCATAAAGTGCAATTTATTCAACCTTGGGCAGTGCAGTAATGCTTGAGATGCCGAAGCTGCAGGTGGGCAGGCAGAGACAGCTCCCTTTTGGTGAGTGCAAAATGACTTGCTGACTCCTTTTGACCACCAGACAAATTGTTCTAGCTCTCCTGCTGTTGCAATTTGAGAGTTTGCAGTGCTTCCCTTCCAAGAACCATTTGGGAGCAATATAAATGGTGACCTTCTTTAGAAGGAAGATGCAACCTGTAAGAAAGGTCCCATTAACCTCCAGTGGGGACACACACTCACAAGCCTCTGTGGGACACTGGAAATCTCTCCCTTCGAAATTAGCACAGAACCTTGTGATGTTGTGGAGTGAACTATACTTCCTGGGCTCTTGGGACCACAGTTCTGGACTTCTCAGAAAGAAAAACTTTCAAGAGACTAAATGAGAAGGCTCAATCCAAACTCAGGCAAGCATTTGTAGGTTTTCTTTTCAGGGGCCGAACACATGAGAATCAAGACCGTATTTGCCTGCTAAGGACCAGAAGTCACTTGAAAGAGGAAAGGAGCAGACTGGGAGCTGGGAATACCACATGCAAGGGTAAGAAATATTCTTTTGGTTTCACCCACAGCTCAGTATTTTATCTGGAGAGTGGATTCCCAGCAGCACTGTACAGCTTTTACACTACCCAGGTATTATATCATGTAAGTATGGACCCCTAAAGCAATCAGAAAACAGAGATTTATGAGCCTGCTACTACTTCAAATAACACATCAAGCCTTTGATCAAGCAGTACATACTTAGGCTTGAAGAAGTAGAAATCTTGGATGTGTTCTCTTCCCAGGTACAACTCCACCCAGGGAACTATTACCTCCATAGCTATGTGTCTTTAAATTCCCTCTCCTCACAACTTCTTCAAAGTGCCCCCTGACCTGGCACAGAGTGTGGTGCACCTGTGTGACACAGCATGGAAATGGACCCTTCCTTGGGTTAGTTTTGTGCCAGCTGTCTCTCTGTGGTAGCACTCACAATCCCATGTTTCTATGCAGACACTCAGGGAAGCACAGCATCTGCTCCCCAGCCCCTTGGAATCAAAAGACAGACAAGCACCCAGCTAAAAAAGGAAAAAAGTTAGGAGGGAGAAACAAGGGTGGTAGAACAGAAAGCTGTCATTGTCTTCTCCCTTTTGTCATTGACCCCCCTTTTAGAGACAAGATAAAAGCAGCCAGTGAAAAGCCTTACTATTCCTTGGTACTGAGATCAAAAGAAACCAGTTGTGTTTATTTCCTTAAGAAGACATACCATAACCTTTATCAAAAAAAAAAAAAAAAAAAAGAGGCGGGATTGCTTTAGTCTTCTCGAGGATTTCCTGCAGGAAGCACCCTGGAAAACGACAGAGATGACAAGATGTGCTTTTCAACATATAATGTCTCCATGGACACTGAGATTTTACACAAAATTCTCATATTTTAGAAACAGATGACTAAAAAACTAAACTTAAAAAATAAAATAGAACCAGAAATTCCGGCAGTGTTTTCTCCAGCAAGCAGTAAGTGCACAGTCTATCTTTCTTAAGTGCAATACACTCCACTATCAATTTGTGCACTGGACCATTTTTCCTGAAAGCAATATCCCCAAACATAATACAGGGTTTGTTTAGCACTACAATTGCATTACCAATGTTTCAGAGTTTAAAACAAAATGAAGACAAATCAAAAGACCTTGGTAAAAGAGGAAAAAAAAGTGTATTACATCAGGCTCAGGAAAGCTACGAAAGGCAGGGAGCACAAGGGACCGGGATTTGCATCCAAAGAGGCAACAGAGAAGGAGCAAGCAAAAGGCTGACCAAGATGTGCAGGCAGCAGACTGAGGCTTCTATTCCTATGAGAACACATGGACTTCTTGCTCTCCATATGGCAGCTCTGCTTCCCCAAGAACTCTAGCTGTTGGCAGATGAGAGATCCTGCAGTTTGCATCTGAGGCAGGTGGGGAGTGGAGCCTCTCCCCAGGCTGAGGAGCATGGGCATGGTTTGATGCAGAGCAGGGGAGCACCATGGAACTCTTAAAGGTGTTGGCTTGATCAAAGCTTCCCTCACCAAAGAGAGATCTCCATTTTACACATGGGAAAAACTGAGACTCATAAAGCAAATTAGAATCAGGTTTAGAGCTTTGAGCTAAGCCTCCACGACTTGTTTTATGGATAAAATCTGTAGCCATCCTGTGCTTTGCTTTGATTGTCTACAGGGCTACAAATATCATAGCCTGAATTTACACCACTGCTTAGCAAAATTTAGACTTAGAAAAGAAAGGTGAAATGCAATGAGCAGTTCTTTTAAACGAAATATGAACAGCAGATCTGACTGCTTTCTTACACCAGGAAAACTGAGTCCATTCAGGAATGCTCCAACAGAAACTACCAACAATGTTAATAATAACCCAGAGATTCTATGTACAAACTGTCTAGAGCCCAAAATAACCCAAAGACATGCTGAAACTGTCAAGTTACAGCAAGTTTATTGGTTTTGCATTGCATGTCTTACAAGGCAATTTTACTTGTTAAATATGCTAAATTCTACTTTTAATTTATGTATGACCAAACATCCCTTATAAAGTTTTAAGAATGTCTCCTTCTAATTATGGTCCTATCTTCAGCTCATTTACAAAGTTTGCTTATAGGTCTGTACAGGTTTAAATCCATTATTATTGAAAGGATTATGTTCACCTGGAGGGCAGGTCTGCTTCTCCACAAAGCAAACCTCCATGTAATTAAAGAACAGCCACTTCACTCCTGCCTACGTGACTGCACCAGGCATCAGATACACAAGTGTTAGTACACATCAGGAATTGACAGAGCTGGTGAAAAATAGCATTTGGCATAGGCAACTGCAGCCCTGCAATGCAATTAGACTTATTACTAATGTTACTCCACAAGGATGGCAGCCATGGTGATGCTCTCTGCCATCCGAGCACCCTGGTTCTCACATGACACACATCCTTCTACAAATCCAAATGACAGCTCCATGACAACATGGAAAGCTACTTTCTAGGCTTTGAGCCTGCATTTCTACTCATCAACAACAATGTACTTGAAACAGAAGCCCTTTGCTATCTGCCCCCACAGAATTACAGAATGTCCTGAGTTGAAAAGAACCCTCAAGGATCACTGAGCCCAACCCCTGGCCTTACACAGGGCATCACCAAGAGTCACACCCTGTGCCTGGGAGCATTGTCCAAATGCTTCTTGGAGCTCAGGCAGCCTCGGGGCCGTGCCCATTCCCTGGGGAGCCTGGGCAGTGCCAGCACCTCTGGGGGAAGAACCTTTCCCTTTACCCAGCCTGAGCCTGCCCTGGCTCAGCCCCAGCTGTTCCCTGGGTCCTGTCCCTGCCCATCAGAATGAGGAGATCTGTACCTGCCCTGTGCTGCCCCTCATGAGGATGTTGAAGACAACAATGAGGTCTGACCTCAGTGTCCTCCAGCTGAACATTCCCAGTGCCCTCAGCTGCTCCTCCAAAGGCCCTTCCAGACCCTTCCCCATCCTTGTGGCCTCCTCTGGATGTTCCCTAATGGCCTGATGTCCTTTTTACACTGTGGTGCCCAAAGTGCCCCAGCTCTGGAGGTGAGGCTGCCCCAGCCCAGAGCAGAGCAGGACAATCCCCTCCCTGGCCCAGCCCTGGGCCTGGTGCCCCCAGGACAGGGATGTCCCTCCTGGCTCCAGGGCACTCTGCCTCAGATCCCACTGGCCATCAACCAGGACCCCCAGGTCTCTTTCTGCTGCACCACTGTTGGCTGAATATTTTCTAATAAATCATGCCACCCAGGAAACATCTTTGCATCTCAGCTCAGAAAGCTGGCCAGCAGTGTGGAAAACTACAGAGAATCGTAAGAGGTTTGGAGCTGGAAGGGACCTTCAACACCATCCACCTTCAACTCCCTGCTACAGGCAGGGCACCTTCCACTAGACCAGCTGCTCAAAGCCCAAATCCCAAGAGATGTCCTCCTATTGTCCCTCACCCTGATCTGCTGAGATTTTCAAAGATCATCAGACAAAGTCCATTTTAACTCTGAGCAGATCCACCAGTTCCGCTGCACATCCTTGCTGCCCCAGACTGTGCATCCCTGGTATCCCCCCAGAAGTGTCAGCTGAAAATGCACCGGGTGATGGAAAGGACTGAGCAGGCTTGGCAGCGGATCCCAGCCCTCCCGAGCAGCTCTGCCGGCCGCACACGGCGCCGGCCAGCTGGCACATGCTGCTCCGAGTGAGCCGTCCCTGCAACAGCCGCTGCTGCGAGCAGCACAAAGGCAGCTGCTGCAGAGGCTCACAAATGAGCTCCACGGTGTGTGCACAGGCACTGCCTGCCAGGCAAGCAGCCCACCAGGCACAGGAACTGGGCAGAGAGCACAGAGCTGGGCAGGGAGAGCTGAACTTGGGCAGGGAGGGCTGGAGACGGGCAGGGAGAGCCAGAGATGGGCGGGGAAAGCTGGAGACGGGCGGGGAGAATTGGAAATGGGCAGGGAGTGCTGGATCCAAGCAGAGAGAGCTGGAGATGGGCTGGAAGTGCTGGATCCAAGCAGAGGGAGCTGGAGATGGGCTGGAAGTGCTGGATCCAAGCAGAGAGAGCTGGAGATGGGCAGGGAACAAGACAGCTGGGGAGTCTTGTGTGAGAATTGGAGATGGGCAGTGAGCAAGGGAGGTGGGTAGGGAATGCTGAAGCCAGGCAGAGAAAGCTGGAGATGGGCAAGGAGCACCAGAACCAGGCAGGGAGCACCAGAACCAGGCAGGGAGCACCAGAACCAGGCAAGGAGCACCAGAACCAGGCAAGGAGCACCAGAACCGGGCAGGGAGCACCAGAACCGGGCAAGGAGCACCAGAACCAGGCAAGGAGCACCAGAACCAGGCAGGGAGCACCAGAACCAGGCAGGAAGCACCAAAAGCAGGCAGGGAGCACCAGAACCAGGCAGGGAGCACCAGAACCAGGCAGGGAGCACCAGAACCAGGCAGGGAGCACCAGAACCAGGCAGGGAGCACCAGAACCAGGCAGCCATGGGCAGCCCAGCGCAGCAGCAGCAGGAGTGCCTGTCTGGCCACAGCCACCGTGCCAGTGATTTCTGTCCGTGCTGACAGCATGCAAGAGAGCACCAGTAAGCCTTGCTTGGAGCATATCTAATCCAAATGGCAGTGTCAAAGTCTGGAAGCCTTTCTGGCAATTTTATATCCAGACATTAGGCATGATGAAAGCAAGGTGGAAGGACAACGTGAGAGAAAACATGCCAGATTTTGCAAGTGTGGACATGGCCTTAAATTTGTATTGGCCAGGATAAAACAAACTGTCACCCTTGTAATAAGCCCTGCTCAAAGCACATCCTTTTGGAAAATGAGCTGGCCAGACATTTATCTCAGCCAGGGCAGAGATGACTTTATTTTTGATGGAAGTTGGCAGGAAGGAAGCCAAGGAGGCTGAGCTGCTACGTGTTTGCAATGAGAGAAGTGACTGTGAATGTCCATCTTCCACAGTCTTCCACAGTCCATCAGAGTGGGAATGCTGCATCATTCATCTGCACATCAGGACACAGACAAGCTTTCCCACACTACACCTACACCTCAAGGTCTATAGATAATTTTTAGCTGAAAATTGCTTCCCAAATCCTGGAAGATCTCAGAACTTTGGAGCAATTAAAATTAATTTCATTTCCTTCATTTGTTCTTTTGTGTTGTCCAAAAAAGTCTGTGCAGTTTATTCAGTGTGACTTACTTGCCATAAATACGGAAAGAGCTGTACAAACACATCCTTCTAAAGAAATCTATGAGCTTTAGAAGACTGGACTACACTAACCTCTGGAAGAGAACAGTGATAGCTGCAAACTCTTACACTTAGAAAGTAATTAAGACTGAGTAAATGAAAAATGCTCCAAGAGCTCAGTACTTCCAGCAGCCAGGCCTTCTTTTTGGCATGAATTCTCCCTTTTTTCAGTGCGCTGCAAGGAACTGAGGGACTGGAAGGGTTGCAGAGGAGGTGAGGGATGCTCTCAGCATGTTGGTGTAGATCAGGAACCCTCCATGGGAGAAGTCCGTGCTGGAGCTGCTGCTGTGCCCCGGCACGGGCAGCCAGGCTGCCTGACCCCACCTCCCTCCCCACCACGTGCCCATCAATCTGCTCCTCCTCCACTGTGGTTCTGGGGATTGACTGATTATATTTATCACACTTGTAGTTCACAGGGCAATGGTTTAAATTTCATTCAATACACTCCATCTGGGAGCGCTTTTAAAACACACCCACAAGCACATTTCTCCCTCTCACCCTGCACCCCCGCAGCGATCAGCCATCTGTACTCTGGAAACAAATCCTAAAAAATTATTCTAAATTAAAAACTCATTTTAAAAGAAAAGTAGTATTAAACTGTTTTATAAACATAATAAACCACAGTAAGCTTTGGTTGCAATAAATATCCAACTCTTGCCTACAGCTATTAGAATCCACAAGCGTATTTTTAAGTTTGCTAGCAAACAGTGTATTTATTCTGACCATGATTTGTCTTCTGTGGTTTAATGCTCTCTCATGTTTCTTTCATATGTTTACAGAGGTGGGGGGGAGAGAAGAGAGAGAGAAAGCAGGCTGTCCTGAAATCTGTTACAGACTGCTGTAAGCCCTGATGGCTCTTGAAGGACTGCCACTTCTGCACCAGGACTGGCTCGGCCTGGGGACAGTAGCATCCCAAAGACATGCACTGTCCCCTCCCTGCCTCAGCTACCTTTGGTTTCATGTAGTCAAATTAGCCACAGAAAGAAGAAGGAGAAAAAGAGCAAGTTATAGCCCATCCTGCAGAGAGGCACCACAGTGGGAATTTGCTGCCTCTAGCAGAGGTGCCTACGCACAAAAATAAGGGTATTCGTGGGAGGATGAAAGAAGGTAAGAAAAAGGAGAGGCAGACTGGGGCAGTGACTGAAGACAGAGGCAGACATGGTAAAGGAATTAACATTCAATAATAGGGTCATGTGTGGGGTAGAGGTGGTTTAGCCACGTAGCCCTGAGATAACACCCATGTGCTAGTTGTAACGCCAAAGAAATCGGGATGCTAATTGTTTCTGTTGTATGGGAGAAAATATCCTATTTAAACATCTCAAAGGATTTATAGTCCAGGAGACCTGTTGGCTCACCAGAAGATGTTGCTCACTGTCGGTAAGGAAAATGCTGATGTCTGCTCCAGGCTAACGTGAACTGGGCAGAATGGGGGGCACCGTGTGGGGCACAGCCTCAGCCCCTGTGGGCAGGGGTCAGCACGGGAGCTCCCCCAGCTCACAGCCCTCACAGGAGCCTCTGCAGCAGCCCAGGGATGGAAGGTGTGGAACCATCCCAGCCAGTGTGTGCCAGGGCACTGGCAGCAGGGGAGGTGCCTCCATCCTCCCCCCAGCCCTGGGTGGAGCCATTTCCACTGCACTGCCATGGATTTATGTCAAAGCACTCTGCATGTGACCATGCAATGACTTCAGAAGAGAAGGACACTTGATTTTTATCAGATGTTGGAGGCTATGGTTTTATAAACTGATGGAATATGTGTCAGCAAAAGTCCCTAAGCAGTCCTGCTGCCTTCAGAAGTTACTGGCAGATGTTCTGCTTCCAGAGACCTTGTGTGGAAAACCTGTGCTTCATCTTGTGCTTTGTGCCTCCTGAAATAACCAGATTTTAATTGGATTCAATTATTACTAATTATCTTATGGGACATGATCTGACCAAAACTAAGCATGTCCACTCAGAGGTCTCCAAAGAGGAGGACACCTTCCATGCAAGAACTGCACCAAGGTTTGAGGAATTAGGTACTTCCAAAGTTTCTTCATGTACATTAAAAAGAAAATCAATGCAATCAGGTTAACTACAAAGCTATTCCTTCCCATTTTCAAGACAATTATAGCTCATGATGTGTGAGTAGCTAATACAAGTTAGGTTTTAATGACTGGAATTTATAATGCTACCAAGTGTTACCCAAGAAAAGAGGAGAGGGAAAGCGATGGAGAGCAAAGAAATCTTAAGCAGAGCTCCCACACTGAAGAATTTATAAGCAAGAACATTCTCTTTGGGAATTACTCAAGGCAACACAGCAAAGAATTATAGCACATAAACTAAGGTTACATAAACAGTCTAATAAAATCCTGAGAGTGATTTATGGAGCAGAGCCATCTTGTAGTGTACTTCCATGGACAGGAGTTTCTGCTCAGAACAGCAATCATGTTGTAATTAGTGAAAACCAGCAGAGCATCCCATCTAAGAGGGGACAATAATAAAAGCCAAACATATCCCAAAACAACAAAATCAAACTATTCTTCCTACAGGCAGATACATAGAGTAATGGCTTGAAAACCTTGATCTTCCCTGAAATAACTTCTGTAAACATGTGCAAACACAGATTTACCTAATTTTCAGTGCAAAATTTTGGTTCCCTGGAAGTGGTGACCTCTAAAATGAAACACAGAACAGAAAGTATGCCCAAGGAGCCATAGCTCACTGTGTCACATGTCATGGAGCACATTTTCCCAGTCCCAGGGCTGGCACCTGCTTTCCCTACAATATTTTTCTCCTCATAGAATACTCTGAGTTGGAAGGAATCCACAATGATCATCAAGTCCAGCTCTGCAGTGAATGGTCCATACAGGAATCAAACCTCACCTTGGTGTTTTTAGCACCAGGCTCTAACAAACTATTTTACTGAGGTTTGTGACAAAGCCAGCTTTGGTGCCAAGGTCAGAGACATCATCATCTCAGTGTACAAAGCCAAAAAGACACCAAAAGTCCCTCCCTGTCCAGCAGCCCAGCCTTTCCAGCCTTCTCTGCCACCAGTTCACTTTGCTCTGCTCAGCAGCCACTTCAGCCAAGCTCCTGACAGACAGATTTTACTGTCCCTTGTCCTGCCCAGCCCAGCCACCAGCTCACAGCATCCCTTGTACAATCTGCCCCACAGCTCTACTCAGCAGACCCTCAGGGAGAGGGGCTGGGAGGATGGCAGTGCATGGAGTGTCCCTGCAACTCTGTGTGACAGGATTCACAACTTTCCATGCAGTCGAGGCCCTTATGCAGTTTAAATATAAGCCTTATTCATGCAGATAAAGTACAACCAATGCCACAGCCATAAGTGATGGCTCTTTTAGGTTGTAGCTACTATATTTCTCCCTTCCATGACACAGAAAGGCAATGAAACTGGTAGTGGTGGATGCTGTCATCATTTTTTAATTCTCTCAGTTAACTGAGATACTACAATGGGTCTGATGCACAAGGTGGGATGGGAGCGACAAAGTAAAGGTGGGTCAAGAACATAGAGGTGTTCCCCTTGTCCACTGTGGATTAAAGAAACCAGAAATGTACTGGAGGAACTGGGTCTCAAGAGGGCTTCCTGGAGGGGTTGGTGTTACTGATCCAGGAGCAGAAGGACAAAACCAGTTGAATTTGTGCAGAAGTACAGCCAATATGTCACTGGGGCCTGGCTGGACTCACCGCCACCTCCCTCCAGAGCCAGCAGCCTTTACAAGCTTCCATGAAGCCTCATGGAGAATAGGGCTGTGAAAGTGCTGAGGCCCCTTTAAAACAGATTCTTCCAGAGAAACTTCCAGAAGGAGAGGGCTTGAAACAGAACTAAAGAGTGCCATCTGCTGCAGAGAGCTGGAGCAACCTCGGGCCGGGCGAGTGAGCAGCCGGGCAGCGGCAGTGCCGGAGCTGGCACCGAGCTGGGGCAGGGGAAAGGCTCCCAGGGCTGTTGGGGAGAGAGGGCTGAGGGTTAATGTGGGGCTACTGCTTCCTCTCGTCTGTCTCCAGTGTCTGCACCCACATTCCCCGCAGGCCCATGGGGTCTGGGATGCTCTGTGCCCTGCACGAGGATTCTGTGGAGGCTGAAGTACCAAGCTATGCCCTAATGCACCTGGAGCTGCCAACAGCTGCTCTGGAGCAGAGCTGGGATGGACAGAACTCTGCAGCTTTATCTCCTGACCACAATCTGCTCATGTTGTCTTTTACTCCAGCTAACAATGAGATACCTCAGAGGCCACTTGCTGAAGACTTGAAGAGCAAGGTTTGAACTTGACGGTTTCCACAGCTCACAGGGAAAAAGTCTCAAGTAAAACAGAGCTCACAGCAAAGGCAGCCATTTGGGACAGCAAAGGGATGTGCTGGCTCAGGGCAGAGGGACAGGCTTACAGAGAAGTTCCAGACACCCCCTGAGCTCCATAGCCCGGCACAGCCCTGGCACAGCGGCGCTTTCACCGCGCTGCCACCTGTACCTGGCAGGAGCCCCGCTGGGCACGGCACCGCTGCAGCCTGTGAGAGCACCCCCTGAAAATTCTTAACAACCCGCACACGCTGCCCTGCCACAGCCCTTCCCCATCCCGCCTTCCTTCCAGGTGCTTTTCGTCCCTGGTTTTGCCGGCGAGTGCCGGGCCTGGCTCGCGGCCTGCAGATGGTGCTACCGACCAGCTTTTGCCGCTCCCCGCCGGGCCCAGCGGCTGCGCCCGGGCGCGGCTCGGCCGAGGGGCCCCGGGCCCGCCGCCCTCAGCCCCGCACACGGCCCTGCCTGCTGCCGGAGCTGCAGTGCTCCAAGGCACCAAGTTATGGAAAAGCCCTTTTACAGTGGCACAATCGCAGCTGCCTCTGTGGAGCTGCAAGTGATGCCGGTGCTTGCAGGCAGTGTCCTCGCCCAGCAGAGATTTCACCCCATGAGGGCTCACAGGGACACCGAGGGGTGCCTGTCCTGCCCTGACCCTCCGGTCACTGCTGCCCCTCTGCATGCCCCATCCCTGGAAGCTCGGGCAGCACAAGTAAAAGTGCTCAGAGCTGAGCCAGAGCTCTGTAGATTGTGCCCATCCCTATTAGGAGTCGGATTTAATCCCATTAAACCCACGGGGCTTTTGTAACTCTAAGATAAGAGTTGCATTTCCTCCCCATCAGCACGACTTCTTTGTTTTTAATTAATTAGAACTCAGAATCCAAAATGTGTTATAGGCAAAACAGGTGCCAAAAAAGTCCACAAACAACAGAATGCTCCTCTTGGGTTACAAATTTCAAAGCTGTGACCAAATCATGACTCCAATGTTCACAAATTAACAGAAAAGAGCAGGTTTCTACTCTAAGGAAAGAAAATTCTTCAAATTTCCAGCACTTAAGACATCATATTTAGGTGAAAATCCTCCACCACTTTATTTAAAGTAACTTTTCCTGAAGTACGTAACAAAATGTAGGTTCCGTGAGTAAAGCTGGAATACCTTTACAGCAGCAGCCAACACAGTGGGCTCCCCAGAAGCAAAGAAAATCACTGTGTTCCAAAATCCTCTTAAAACTAACGACAGCTGAAGAAGCTGAGCTGCCTTAATAAACTCGGCTGGTTTTACGGCTTTATCCTTCAAGATGCCAAGTACTCCTGCTCCAGTTCAGCAGAATCCTTCAGGACAAGCTTAACTTTAAATACGGGGAGAGTTTTGTTCAAGTTAATGGTGCTGCCCAGGGGCTTAAGATTAAGCACATGCTTAAGTACTTTGCTAGGCCTAGACCCACACTTACAAAGATCAAGCTCTTAAATTTTAGAGCCTAAGTGTATGTTTAACTGTTTATGCTGAGCTTGTCAAACTTTTGGCTTCTGATTATTCCTGCAAGAGAAGTTTTTAAATCAGACGTAAAATCCTTAATAATTACTGGTTTGGAAAATTTAAAGACAGGGTGACTGGAAGCAGAGACCTGTTAGGAGTACATAGGAATTTAATAAAAATACTTTTAACAAAACCCCTATAGAAGTTTTATAAATATAACAAGTTCCGACTGTCAGTGTTCACAGGAAGAGAGGGGCACCAAGAGCTTTGGTGAAGACCTGCTCTAACAGGAGCTGGGCTCAGATCGAGGCAGTAACCCGAGGGCAAAGGACAAACAAACACCTCAGGGAAAGGCACAGGGACACCACAGGCAGAGCTGACTGTCCCAGCAGGGCAGTTTCACACTACCAGAGAATCACAGAATCATTAAGGTCGGGAAAGCTCCTCCAACATCAGCGAGTCCAGCGGTTAAAATCGGGAGCAGGCTCCCGGCACGAGGAGCGATTTCAGCATTTACTGTACAAAGAAAAGCCCCAAGGCCCGGGGGCCCAGGCCCAGGCAGGGCCGGTCCCGAGGACGCTGCAGCGGCGGCGCTTGGGTCCCCTCGAGCAGCGATGCCTCGGCCCCGCTGCTCCAGGGGCAGCGGCTTCCTCGGCTCAGATGTTCCCTTTTTATCCTGGTTTTGTCCTGGATTGGTTTCTCTTTGGATCCTTTCATTGCATGAAGGTTTAAGGTGCTGGATTGGCCCATTATAGCTTTTGTTTAGGCTGGCTTGCTTTGCTGCAGGGTGGGGATACACTTTTCTTACATGTAGTACAGTATTTCTTATAACTACCCTTTTTACAATATAATAACCAAACCAAATGTACATGCTTTATAATTATTTTACAACAGTATCTAACTTATTTTTAACACAACCACGCCCCAGCACTGCTAAGGCCACCGCTGCCCCAGGTCCCCAGGTGCCAAATCCATGCATCAATTTAACCCCTCCAGGGATGGGGACTCCACCACTGCCCGGAGCAGCTGTGCCAGAGCTGGACAGCCCATTCCATTAAGAAATTTTCCCTAATGTCCATCCGAAACCTCCCCTGGCTCAACTTGAGACCATTTCCTCCTCCCTGTCACTTGTTACCTGGAAACTTTCCTCCTACTTCATCTCATCCTTCCATCCTCCTCCTTCCCCTGCATCAAGATTGCTTTTTTGCTTTTCTCCTACAACCTGTTTTAAAGCTTTGAGGAAAACAGTCTGGTAAAGGAAGTTTATGCAATACTGCATATAATAGAACTAAAAACATGAGAGGAATTCTCATGAAATGCTGAAGAAGGAAAACCACTAAATTGCTGTAAAGCAACTGGGACCAAGTGAGATACTACTGGTAATTCAACTGCCATTGGTTTCCTTGACTCCTTTTAAACAGGGCTTTTTTTTTTTCTTAGAGTCTCTTAGTTTCTCTTTTTTTTTTCTCTAATGTACTGAAAAAGTAGGAAAATGCTATCAGTTTATGAATGTTTTTATTTCAGTGACCTGTATTCATATTCATTGATAACCTTTGAAAGGGAATATGAGATTTGATACAGCAAAAGCTGTAAATACATTCTGAACTGTAAACAAACAAGGCTTATCTCACCTCAATAAGCAAAGTATTCTGGAGCTGGGGTTGACATTTTAGCATCTTTTCAGATTGAATAGATAGAACAATAAAAGGACCCAGAAACCAATTTAAATACATGGGGTTATAGGTTTGTCAAAAATTATTCTTCACAAACTGGGCATCGGATTTGTGGGCTGGACAGAGGCTGGCACTGAGCCTTCTTGGCTATTGATGTATGGAAGATCAGAATCGATTTATATAAATTATTTACATCGAACAAAACCCACCACACTAAAGGCATTGGGTGTGACAAATATAAACCAGGTTTGACACTCTCCAATCTGTTTTCCTCTCTTTAAAGCCAGGCCAGCAGTAAGGGAGGGCAAGTAACACAACTTTTTTTGTCTGCAGCTGAGCCAACCCAGGGCATTTTGTCTCTTGGAAAACAAGCAAGACATCTGTAATCTCTGCAAAAGGCTAAACCAAGGACATCCCAGAAAGCTTGTACTTCCATGCCTTTGTCTCAAAGAAGAAGGTCGATAATTATATAAGCATGTAGAAACACTTTAAATGTCCAGAGGCTTCAGTCTCAATAAGCTGGATAAAATAAACTCGACTAACTTAAAAAA
>VWYI01044820.1:0-141567 GCA_013399455.1 Anthoscopus minutus | reverse complement strand
CAACCCAGAGCACATCCCAGGACACAACCCAGAGCACAACCCAGAGCACAACCCAGAGCACAACCCAGAGCACAACCCAGGGCACAACTCAGGACACAACTCAGGGCACATCCCAGAGCACAACTCAGGACACAACCCAGGACACAACTCAGGGCACAACCCAGGGCATAACTCAGGGCACAACCCAGGACACAACTCAGGGCACAACCCAGGACACAACTCAGGGCACAACCCAGGGCACAACCCAGGGCACAACCCAGGGCACAACCCAGGGCACTGGGCATAAGGCACCACCTCTGCAAATTTATCAGGGAATTCAAACCTAGAGGACAAGAACTTCTCTGGTCTCCTACAGAAAGAACTGTATTACAGGCACTTGAAAATATCTAGGTTACCCATTAATCCAAATAAAACACAAAGGCAAGGAAGCTAAGACAGTTATCCACATACAAAGTACTGGCAAGAGTGAGATAAAGCTATTCTAAGCCTACAGAGACCATTTATAATATTCCTTTAATATTGACCTGAATAATTGGCACACCACTGGAGCAGAAATCCAAGCTTCCATTATTGGAGATATGAAGATATAAAACCACATTCAAGAGGCAATAGGACATCTGGAGAGGAAAATGCATGCGTATCCAAATCATTGTGTTCTTTCAGACACAGAAAAATACAATGGAGCTTTAGAAATAACTAAATATAGTAATTTGAGTTCAACTGTAATTAAGGAAGAAAAAAGCATGACTTCCCCCATCCTTTTAAGAGTCATTGTTCAACGTCACAGCGATATTCAATTATTCCATATAAAGAGCATTTACTTTCTTTTCTACATCATTATTATATTATCCACTATTTGTATGACTACAGAATGAGTAGTAATACAGGCCCCCAGCTGAGACTGACAGCCCCCCTCTGCTCAGCACTGTGAAGACACACGGCACAAAAGCATCCTCGAGCAGCTTTGTATTAGCACAGATAAGAAAGCCTGGAAGAAAGGGAAGGTTGGTATTTTTATTTCATGGGTGGGGAAACGAAGGCAAAGTGAGAGAAAAAGACCCAGGAACTTTATAATAAATGATTTCACACAAGATTGGCTCTGTCTGTCATCAGCAGCCAGGGCTTTGTGGGTTTCATGGACACCTTTTCAAGGCTTAAGCAGGAATATAAAGCATACATCAAACGGTGCTCACCAAAGTAGATTTTGGCCACAGACTCCCAGCCAGCCTAGAAAAATCCCCCCACCCATCCCAAGGCTGTGTGAGCACTGGGTGCTCAGCACCAGCTTTTGACTCTACTGCCCTAACAAGGACTAGGAATCCAAAGGGTCCCTGGCTCAGGGCCTGGAAGCAGGTGCTGCAAATCCTCCTCTGTCAGTAAAACAAATGAAATACCAACACCAAAGAGTAAAACTCCATATCAGCTGGACCACACATCTGTATTTTCTGACTGCAGCCCACAAATCTCACTGTGGGGAAAGGCTGTGGCTCCCTAGCTGGCAATGGCACACACTCAACCCTCAACTACCAGCCAAGGGATTTTCCTTCTCCCCCGGGTGTCAGTCCTAGGAAAACAGCATCCATATTAATAGAAGACAAAAGGATGCAGGAAACCCTGCTGAGTGTACAGCACTGGGAGGTACAGAAGCTTACACTGGGAAAACAGTTAATTAATGGATCTTAGTGAAATTTCTGTATTGCAGCAATTTTCACCCAAGAATCTCAGAATACATTTCAAATGTAGTTCAACCTCAGGCAAAAGAAACAAACAAAAAAAAAACAAACCCAAACAAAAACATATTGCTGTAGCATTGTTATATCTACATGGAAGTGAAAGGAGACCTGGAAATTATGGAAAGCATGGAACAATACCCAAAGAATGGGGCTCTCTTGGCGTGATAAAATCCAGTGGCTGCAAGCAGAAGTGAGAGAAAAGTTGGGTTATAAATAGGATGCTAATTTTTAACTGTGAGGGTAATTAACCACTAGAACAACTTCCTAAGGACTGCAGTGGTTTCTCAATTACTGGCAATTCAAAGTGAAGACCAGATTTATTTATTTTAAAGATATGCTCGAACAGGAATTAATTACATCAACTCCTGCTTCCCGAGTGCTACAGAAGCTCACTCAAAACGATCCAAATGATCTTTCTTGACATCCTGCTCTTGGATCAGATTGAATAGCAATCCTGAACAACTGGAGGCACTCACAAGGAAATACAGTTGCACTGGTGCTGGCCTGGAGACACCATCCCTGCTCTCAAAAGGGTCAGCATCCAAACTGAGCATCAACACAGGGAAAACAGTCCTTGGATAACAATTTATCCACTTGGGGTGCAGTATTCAAATTCCCCTTTACAGTAACAAAAAACAAAAATTAGATGGGGCAGCACCAACTGAAACTTAATTATTTTGTAAAAGGCACAGCCATAAAATGCCTTTCAGCATACAAGATATGTATGGGGCTCTTCATCCATTTGGGGGATGTTTTTTCTGGGGCTTTACTTGGTATCCTGTCCCCACACAGAGCTGGTACTCTTCCCACATCTCAGAATGTTGCTAACTCATAGACTCAAGTTCACCTTGATACAGTGGAACACAGGAAATTATGGAAGAGCTTATATTTTCTGGGAAAAGGAATAATTGGGTAAAAGATGGAGTTCAGCAAATGCCCAAAATATGGTGTGAGCCCATTATGGAAACGTCTCCCATTTCCTCTCCCACCCCTCAGAGGAAGCAGCAGACCCCAGGCTGTCCCACTGATGGAGCTGGTTTGTGTTTGTAGCTGTGCTTGGTTTTTTTATTAAATGATCCCACACTCCTTTATTAACAGTGTTCAACAGCAGGACAGACAGGAGCATCTCCAGCTGGACGTGGCTGACACACAGTAGACACACTGCAGACTCCAGAAATCCAAAATGGAACCCTTCAATTCCAAGCAGTGCTCTCCAGCTCCTGTGCTGCTTTTAGAGGCTCTGTGATGGCCCAGTGACTGCTGCCTGTGCAGCACCTCCCCACCAAGGCAGGCAGCAGCTGAAGGGCTCCACGACAACATGCCAAGACATTCTGCTTGCATTTCCATTGTCACTTGATGTAATAAGTGTTGATCTCAATTCACTAAACATTTGTGTCAATTTGCCACTCCGTTTGGTTTAGTTTTCAAGGCATTTCTGTTGCATTAAAAAATGACATTAAACTACAAATTAATTAGTTGGTTTACAAACTTAAAGGTACATTATCATCCCTCCAGCTCTCTTCTGGACTGCATCTTCACATTTTTTCAGTGATATGTAAGGAACAATTTCTACCGTTAAAAAAAGTAACTTTCAAGAGCTCTCAGAGGAAAGCCCATCAGAGCCAGCAGGTGCTGAAGCATTCCAAAGTGCATTATGGACTGTATTTATAGGAGCTGTCTAGCCATTTAATGGGTTCTTGAATGATTTGCTTAGGTGTTTAGTTTTCCTAAAAGCAGTTTATAACCTCTGCTCCTGTCTCTGAAGTCTCTCTTAAATCATTCTGAAAATGTACCACAGGGCAGGGAGAGGGAAGGGCAGCAGTTGCCCACCGTGGGCTCTGTGCTGTGTTTGCCCTCCGGGATGTGCAGATCTGTTGTCACAGAAATGACAATGTGGAATTGTCACAGAAATAGGCCATGGCTGACCTCAATATGGAGCCTGTAATTCCCAGACGGATTCAGCTCAGTAATCCCCAGTGGAGCCACTTTCACTCCATCCAGTGCAGTGCCACATCTCCGTGTGCCACAAGTCTGGACTGCACAGAAAGGCATTCAGCAAAGTCAAACACTGGCTCTTTGCACCCAGCCCTCAACAGCAGCTTTTTAACCATGTTTTCTGGATGTGGCACGTTTCCTTCTGGTATTAGCAAGAAGAGTTTGGGGCTGCTCCTCTCCTCACCTCCCTCTCCCCCACCCATTAAGAGTGAGAATCTGGCAATGGCACTGCTGCCTCTGTAATCTATCACCTCGAGGCCCTTTCATATATCAATGTTTGACTGCTTTCTATGTAAAACAGGTCATTAAGTTAATCAGAAATTGACTACTACTACAAACACCTTTTGAATAAGGTCAAATTAAGATAAAAGTCCTTGCTCTTTTCGTCTCTCAGCAACAAAGACTATAACCAGGCTGCTAAACCCACCATTAATGTCAGTGTGCAGATTAAATGTCATTAAAGGCAATTTGTCACTTACATACACACTTATCTCAATCTAATAATTAGCAAAAGGTCAGGCAGATAAACCTGTGTATTTCAATTCACAATAAATTTCAGCTGCAGGAAATGACAAAATAGAAGTTTAACCATATATACATGTATTTATGTTTGAAATATATGTGCATAATTAAATCCAGGAGAAAAGTATAATCTCTGTTAAAGACCTAACTGGTTTCAAGCCCTACTCTGGCACTTTGCTTAAGCTGTGAGGAAGCCAATTCCATGAGCATGGATCAAAGTAATTCCCTAAAGAAGCAAGCAGAGCAGCCCTTGCTCAGAGTGTGACAGCCAGAGAAACGGGTCCCAGGCACTCCCCAGATCCCATAACCAGCACCACAACTGGTACCAGGATTGATCCAGCCCAGATGTGAGCTCAGGTGAACAACCAGGGACTGAACCCCCTCCTGACCTGCAAGGTGCCTCCTGACTCCTTCCCTTGAGGTGCCAGCACCCTGGCCCCCTGGCAGGAGGCAGGTGCAAAGGACACCCAAAGCACTTGGGGACAAAGCAAAACCTTCAATTCCTCAGCCTGCCATCTCCACACATCCCATGAGGCTCAGGTGTGCCTGAGCAGTGCTAGCTGCAGCTCCTTGCACAGGCAAGGAGGAGACCAGCAAGCCCCAGGCTTGCCCCACCTTTTTGCCTCGGTTTGCAAGCCAAAATTCCCTGATGGAATTCTGCACAACCTGTAGAAAATGGAATTGCCACGCCTCGATTTCGGCAATCACGGCAAGTGTCCTTTCAATGGTGCTATGGCAGCAGGGTTGGCAGGCTTGGCTCAGTGAGGAGCAGAAGGGCAGGGCTGAGAGTGGGCAGGGAATTGTGCCCCATCAGTGCCACCTCTCCCCATGGCACAGCCCTGCTGCAGGGCCTGCCACCTGCCAGGGCTGGAGGTCAGCAGCTCCAGTGTGTGCCATGCTGGACATGAAACTATGGCATATTCCTTTGTGGGAAAGGATAAACTTCAAATCTCACAACACTCAACAGACAAAAACCAAACAGCTTCAAAAATAACACGCTCCAGAGCTGATAACGTTACCACCACCTGTGTCCATGCTGCCATTGGGTCCTTTCCAGCTTTTCCCACCCTGGTGTACGAATTCCTAAATCCTTGTTTACAGACCATGCTCCCAGTGAATGTTTCAGCCTTTCCTGACTCCAATGACCATCAGCAGTACATTTTCAGTTTCCTCCTGTGAGGGTACAGCTATGATATGGATGTTAATAACTAAACAACATACAGAGACAGAGCAGTATTTTTCAAAGACATTTTAAATTGCTCTGCTTATGTTTTGTTTATTTCACATTGGCAGCACTTAACCCATCTTCAGTGTCTAAACAGGTACTTCCTGTGGCAGTGCAGTGGCAAATTGTCAGCATTCAGCCTCTCCCTTTGCTTCTAACAGAGCAGGGACACTTATTTAACTCAGCGTGATGGTGTGTTGTTTTAATCATTCATAGCAAAGAAGGATGGTTTTGAGGAATCATACAATTTACCTAGGTTCTTGTCACAAAGGTACTTCATGATTAATGGAAAGTAGATGTGTGAAACAATATATTACAGCAAAACAGAATTTTTATGTCGCTTAGCTGGAGAAATTTTGGATACCTTATTTAAAAAAGAAGAATAAATCACAGCAAGCATGAGTTTTAAAAACAATGACAAATTCCTCTCAGCACAGTTTTTTTTTTTTTGGTAAGAGGTTTACGTAGGGGTGGGACATAGTCTTAAAGAATAACTCAACCTACTGTTTACAGAGAGAGCTGCTGCTCTGACTGTTTGACCATCATCAATCGAGCCCAAAGCCTTGCTGGGTGGAAAACTCTGCTCATCCATTATTCATGTGCTGCACCATACATCCCAAAAAGGTAAACAATTAAAAGACAAAATACAAAGGATGGTAGGGGACAGAAACAAAGTCATCTTCAGATTACAAGGCAGAATCTGAGGGAGAAAATGTAAGGGGATGAGTGGAAGAGCTGAGGATAGATCCAAGTCACACTGCTGGCTAATGAGAGCAGGGAACAGCTACAGCAAACCACATCCACAGGTGGGCTCTCATCTCAAGTCTCCTTCATGTCCATACAGAAATGCTATTCCTATACAGCACCACAGCAAAATATCCCCAAATATTTCTAAAGTGGAAGAAAAATGGAATTTTAAAAGAATCAACCTTATGCAAGTGCATTAGCTTTCACCCCCTGTACAAACTGATCTGCAGGAGACTGATCTCAGGAAGCACAAGGAATTTTCATCTGGTGTTTGGTTTTCAAGATCATCTATGGGCTGGAGATTCTACTACTGGGATCTCAGAGTCCTACAGTACTTGTCTTGGTGGGGAGTGTGTGCATGTGTCCCCTCTGTGCCCAAACACATCTCTGCCAGAATCTCACACTCTCTGCTGATGTAAGGAAGAAAAGGAAGCATTGTAGGCTACAGGATTACAAGGAAAATATTAATCCTTTGGCCAGAGGTCCAAAACACACACCCCAAAGCCAGTGAAGAGCTGTGAGTGGAGGTGGATCCAGGGTCATTTCACAGCCCTCAATAATGAATTGTTCTATCCCAGCACAGGCAGAGGAGACAGTGTCCTGACTGACAGCCACATTATCATTTCCTCACCACGGGTTTATATCCACAAAGTAGGATTTTTTCCCCCCACTTTTCTAAGCAGTGGCAGAATGTGAAGGTCAGGCTGAAGCAGCTTTGACTCTGCTCCCCTCGTATGGCTCAGCACGAGAGTCCCAGCGCCTTGGGAAGGTCAGGAGTCTGCTAGAACAATGTGCTACCCCACAGCTGTGGTCAGGACTGCTATGTTTAAAGGTTACAGTGATTAAGCACTGTGATTAATTTAGTCTCAGCAGAATCAATTCCACTCAACTACTAATCTAATTTACGTCCTGGAGAGGACTCTGCTCTTCCCTGGTCGGCATGGGTTTGAATTTAGATTCATTTTTCCCTAAGAAGTATGTTTTGAGAGATCACAGTGCAATTAGCAAATGTTTTGACAAAACTAATGGGAGAGTTCTGTCTCTGTGTCACTGCTTCCTGCCATCTGCCCTTTCATAAACCACAGTCAGCTCCCAAACCTCCTGAGTGCAGATCTGGATTAAAGGATCGCCTACAGAGGAGCTTGTTGGGCATCACTACCCCACTGTCACTGCACTGTGGCAGGGAAACCAACACCAAAACTTCGTTCAAAATGCCTGGACAGCATCAAAAGCAGCACAGGAGCAGGCCAAGGGTGGGGATTCTTCCCCTCTATCCTGCAGTTGTGAGACCCTGCCTGGAGTCCTGTGTCCAGCTCTGGTGTCCTCAGCACAAGAAGGGCATGGGCCTGCCAGAGTGAGTCCAGAGGAGATCACAAAGATGCTCCCAAGGGCTGGAGCCCCACTGCCATAAAGGAAAGCCTTAAAGAGGTAGGATTGTCCAACCTGGAGAATAGAAGGCTTTTGGGAGACCTTAGAGCCCCTTCCAGGCCTAAAGGGCTCAAAGAGAGCTGGATAGAGACTTTGGACAAGGAATGGAGTGAGAGGACAAGGAAACGTCTTCTCACTGCCAAGAGGGCAGGGCTGGATGGGATATTGGGGAGAAATCCTTCCCTGTGAGGGCACTGAGGTCCTGACACAGGGTGCCCAGAGCAGCTGTGGCTGCCCCTGGATCCCTGGCAGTGCCCAAGGCCAGGCTGGACAGGGCTTGGAGCAGCCTGGGACAGTGGGAGGTGTCCCTGCCATGGCAGGGGTGGGATGGGATGGGCTTTAAAGTCCCTTCCAAGCCAAACCACTCTGTGATTTTTCCCCAGCTGGACAGGATCCCTCAGGAAATACTTATTCCTAAAAAAGGTATGTTTGTCAAATTCAAAAAAGTGATGAAAATTACACAGGGGGTGTAAAAGCAGCAAATGCAGGGAAAGTGTAGGCAGATGGGTCTACTAAAGCAGGATTCTGGTAGCCACAGACAGGAAGAGGGGATACACAGTGAATTCCCATCAATGCAAACCATGGGACTCTGCAGGTCAGTATGGATTGAGTAACAGGTGAATTATACCATTATATTCTGAAAATTCACTTCTATTGTATTCTGAAAAATCACTGCCTAAGTTAGAGGTGAGTGCAGGACAGACCTTAATGCCACTCAGCCAAGGATTTAGGTTGAAAGATCTATAGCTCTCAGAACTGGCAGGGACCTGTGAACTTGAGAGAAGCCCCATTCAGGAGACAATATAAAGAAATTACTTTAACAGCTATTATTTGGTCAGTGCATGACTGGAAGTCACTGGAACATGCATACCTGCTCATTTCTAGTTTTCTTTCTGAATAGTTATTTCCAAACTATTTTCCAAACTTCTTTAGGGAAACATGGGAATGGCTGAAAATCACATGAGCATCTCCTCTGGGCAGACCAAGGGGAGAAAACAATTGCTCCCTAAACCTACAATGGATTTCCTCCACCACAACTAATGTAACATCAGGATACCTGCAGCCAGTGCAACCTGAACTCTCACAGAACACCCCTGCTGAGCCATCTTTAC
Organism: Anthoscopus minutus; assembly: GCA_013399455.1. Lineage (NCBI taxonomy): Eukaryota > Metazoa > Chordata > Aves > Passeriformes > Paridae > Anthoscopus > Anthoscopus minutus. The sequence goes on along the minus strand of VWYI01044820.1, from coordinate 132,805 downwards.
TGTTACCTCCTTCACCTTCCTGCAGAAATACCTTAAATTATAGATACATCAGAGGAATCCGATCTGCAACGCCCCCGGCACATCCTGATCCCAACCACGTCCGTCTCCCTTCCAGCCCAAGTGCTCCTGTGTTTTGTCAATACCAGCCTAGTACAGCTTCAAATATTTAGCTTAACTTGATCTTCCGAGCTGCAGGAGAGAAAAGCCAGAGTCTCCTAACACCATTTGTTGAACAAACAATTGATCCCAGCAGAGGATGGCGGCGGCTGCTCTGGCCCTGGGCCGCCCGCATGCGGAGCTGTGACAGACGCCAGCGGTGACAGCTCCGTCACTTGGCAGGCGAGGCTGCGGCGGGGGTGACAGCTCCTCTGATTCCTTCATCAACCGATGTGACTGAGTGACCTTTTCCAGTCTCAGCAGCTGCCTCCCTTCTTTATTCAATCATGGCAGAAAATAAGTCCCTTTGGGGAAATCCTGCCCTTTCCGTAATTTTAAATGACCGCGGTTGTCATTAGGCCTTGTTTGCTAAATACGCTCGTGAGTGGTGGCGGAGCCGAGCACGTGGCTGGTGTGCATGCAGGAGGGCAGAGCTGCATGCTCCTGGGAGAGCCTTGGAAATGCTCAGAAATTCCTTGTCACTGTTTTTCCTACCCTTGACCCCGCCTTGGAGAGGTACCCACTCACATCTGGATTTTCAGCAAGAAGGAACAAAGTGTAGCAGCATGAAAAATGGAAAGTGTTCATGCAGCTGCACAGATACACTTTGCTCTTCACGGTGGGAAAAGAGAAATGCCCTTAATTAATAACAGTGACAGAGTAAGGGGGTTTCAAGTAGCTTTGCCATAAGCCTGCTTTGCATCTGTGCTCATTTATCAGGCTCGCTGTGGCTGCAGGCATGGGGAGATTGCCACAGCCCTCACTGCACCCCAGCCATTAGAGAAAGCAAGTGAAATAAAAAAAAATAAACCAAAGTGCCATGCAATGAGCAGTCAGTTTGGAATTGCAGTAAGTCTGCTCTGGCTCAGCCTCCGTCTGCTTCACGCCTGCTTTCCACATAAAATTGAGCAATTGAATCTTACCAGCACAAATGCTTCAGAAAAGTGGATTTCAGAATTGCTCCCAGTATTAAAATAATCATTATTTACATCTTCACAGAATTACTTCTGCTGAGGAATCACATCCACACAGCTAATCACAGCACAGATTTATTTTTGGCACAAGGACTACCTGTCTTTAGGTATTACCCTAGGCCCCTCTGTGGCACTACATGAGCCCCTTCCACCCACAGTAAATTGCACTGAGTTTCCTTGGGGCTATCTCATATGCTGTATAGTACCTGTACAACCACAGAGCTGTCCTACATGACAACACAGCTAACATGACAAGTGAAATTTTAATATTTCTGATAAACTCACAGATTGACAAATTATTTATAAGACAAAAAGTTCAAGCAACAAAGAGGAAACTGCAACCCCTGTGTATATACTCAGGCTAAGGGGAAAAAATAGGCTACAATTATTCAATGCATTCTTCCTGTAAATCATTTCCTGCACTCTAGCAGAGCAAACTCTGTTTAGGTGGTGTGGGACAAGGCAGGTTACTGCAGGGCCACAGGAGTTGTTGCAGGAGAGGAGGAGCCAGAGGAATGTGCAGTGCCCAGGCCCTGCCCTGCCCAATGCACTCTCACTAAGGCCTCAATGCCATAGCTCCAAGCGCCCCAAGGAATTCAATGGGCTCTCTGCTGAAAGCTGGTTTCCCAAAAGCATGATGTGTGTTCACCTCCTGCAGCCAGGAAATGCATTTCCCTCTGTGCATTTGACACAACGATGGCAAACAGTGCCCACTGCCCACCCAGGCTGGGCTGCATTCGGCTTTAAGCTCCTCCAGGGCCATTCCTGCTCAACTACAGAATTCTGTGAAGCATCTGGCTGCTTCACAGGGCAAGAGCTTGAAGCTGCAGTGGCCCAAATGAGAGGGAAGGATGAGAGAGGGATGGTTGTCAGGCAGAAAAGCAGAGGAGAATTTCCCAGCACAAAGTGCTGATGGTGCTCGGTGCCGTCGCAACCTTTGCTGCACCTTGCCATTATTGAGGGATTACAGGACCTTCTGTGCAGCTGCTGAGCCTGCCAAGTCCCACGAATGCTAACCAAAATCCCTCACAAGCTGCTAAAATCTTCAGGGGGTTTTACAACACAAATTTCAATAATCCTTTTAAGTGCTTCTTTAGAATCGAGCATGAATTTGCCAAATCCAGGGTAGCTTATTCTTCTTAAATTCATAACACAACTAACTTGTGCAACGTGCCTTGCAAGAAACTCTTAGTGCTCCCTTGATTAAATGCTGCAGAATTTTAATATTCCCTGACTACTTGATATGAGAAACTGGGCTGGAAATCTTGGGATTGCAGAAAGCACAAATGGTACTGCATTTCCTGACTTTGATCAAACAGAAACAACAAGGATATTGATGAAGAAGGATTACACTCATATTCAGTGTTCCCACCTCTTCAAGGAAACCATTAGCGCTGATTAACTTTGCACACCAGAAAAGTCTTGAAATACCAGAAAGCAGTTATCCAGAAGGTGAATATTTTTTTCTCTAATTCTGTTTCAAATTAATAAATGCAAGAGTAGGGGGAAAAGGAAAACATTGTTTCATCAGGCACTAGTAGGAATTCTGAACAGATAAAGGAGAGCAGGAACATAGATAAATAAGGTAGAACAAAAAGGGAGGCAAAGGGAAAATAGAAGAAAAAAGAGGAAAATTATTTGATGAAATTAAATTTTGTTACGCTAAAGAAGGAAGTTAAAAGAAAGTAATCCAAACCTCTAAATTAATCCTGGAACACTCCCACCCACAAGCACTTGACAATGTAGTTAGAGTCATATTGCACCCCCTTGGACACTGGGGAATAAATGTTCCTCTATATCCAACCCCCAGAGCAATAATCTGTGTGCCCTCCCTACTTAGAGCTGATCCTCCTTGCCCCCTCTGCCAGCACACACACTAACACACAAAAATAAACACACAAATACACAAGCATTTGATATAAAACAAACAAGCCAGCATGGATCCATATTTCTTTGAGACTGAAGTCTAATTTATTGTAGTGGTACAGATCCTAATCTAGACATTGGGTCCCCAGCAGGGAGATTCTGACTCCTCACATGCAGGAATCCTGTATTTCCTTAAAGTGAATTTTTTGTTTTCCATTTGATGTCTGGACACTATTTTCATCCTGACTGTCCTTACAGAAGCAGCTGGGATTGGAATCTGCCTCTCCTATTGCATTTCCAGCACAGGTGGAAAAAGCCAGAAAAAGGGGATTGGATGACGAGAAAAACAAAATCCAAAAAGCAAACATAAGGAGGGACCCTGTGGGTGCCCTTAAGAAGCCACCCACAATCATGGTCCAGAGGTGGGAAGCAAAGGGGATATTTCAGAGTTCTCCAGCTCTGAGCTTTCCAATAACAGCATCAACCTGACCCTGTGGGGTTCACAAAGCTCTGACTTTCCTGCTGACAGCTGGAGACTGCAGCACTGGTAGCTGAGCTGAGAAAATGTGCTCTAGAAGGTCTCCAAGACAAGGAGAAAGAGAAAACAAACACTGAGCCCCATGGTGTCACTTTTATAGTCACTTCTGTGACAGCAGCCATGCTTTCATACATGGCACTCAGTAAACAATTCAGAGCAAATGTTTTTTTGGCTGTGGGAAAAGGATGCTCTTTTCAGCACAGACAAACACAATGCAAAGGCAAACAAAGAAGAGAAAACAGGATGGCTCATTACTACCTGTCTTCTTCCAATTACACTTATTACTCTGGAGGTGACAGGACCAATGAATGTGCAACACAGTGCCAAAAAAATAATACATATTCACCCTGCAACAGTATTTTCTGAGGCAAATATAGAAACATGCAAAGTACAATTAAATAAATAGCATTCATTAGAAAAATGGGCTCAACTATACAAATCACAGATCTCATCATCAAAAGGGCACTGCCATCCTATCTTTAATAATAATTATGCATATTAATACCAGCAAAAATAGACTGTTAGGATTTAATTTCCTATTTTAAATGCATTTTAATGCATTGTTCCCTCCTCAAAAAAGTTTCTATGGTGCTCTGCAACAAAGGAATAAACTTTTGATCCCTGACTTAGACTGGTGAAAATCACAGAATGGTTTGGGTTCAAAGGGACCTTAAAACACATCCAATTCCAACCCCTGCCATGGCAGGGACACCTCCCACTGTCCCAGGCTGCTCCCAGCCCTGTCCAGCCTGGCCTTGGGCACTGCCAGGGATCCAGGGGCAGCCACAGCTGCTCTGGGCACCTGTGCCAGGGCCTGCCCCCATCCCAGGGAACAATTCCTGCCCAATATCCCATCCAGCCCTGCCCTCTGGCACTGGGAGCCATTCCCTGTGTCTTGGCACTCCAGCCCCTTGTAAATTGTCTCTCTCCACCTTTTCTTAAGTTCCCTTCAGGCCCTGGGAGGCCACAACCAGATCCCCCCAAAGCTTCTCCTCTCCAGGCCCGACAATCTCTCCCAGCCCTTTCCCATTGCAGAGCTGCTCCACCCTTCTGGTACCTTGGTCCTCTGGACTCCTCCAGCAGCTCCAGGTGCTCCCTGTGCTGGCTCCAGGGCTGGGGCAGCTCTGCAGGTGGGGTCTCACCTGAGCTCAGGGGCAGAATCCTCTCACTAAAATGTCCTGGAACACACCTGCACCAGCTACTGGTGTAGACACCCCATCTCTCACCCCCACTCAGGCCCGTTCCAGCAGCTTGGCTGCTCAGGATTCATGGATTTCACCAATTCTTCCCACCTTGACACAGCTTTATTTTGTGCTCACAGTTTAACTCTGTGAGGTGGGACTGAGGAGCGAAGTTTGCTGTACAAAAGAAAGCACACCAGGGGCTCAGCATCGATTTGCCTCCCAGAAGAATCCAGCCTGCTTTGCCATCCATGTGGAAGGCAGGGGTGTGGGGTATGTGCTCATCTGCAGCTTCAAGACCTCCAGGTTAAGCCCAGCAAGCCTCAAAATCTTTCAGTCCTTAGCCCTGCAGAACCATCAGAAGGGCCATATTCCAGCAGTGGAAATCAAAAAGGAAATCAAAGGGAATAAAGTAATTACAAGCATTATGAACAGCCATTTTTGAGATACTAGAAGTCATTTCCATTCCTTTCCACATGCAGCTGCAATGGAATTATTTGTAGCATTCCAGGTTTGTATTCCAGGAACACAAAGCACAAATGTACTTCTGTGCTACAGTACCACATTGGAAAGGACAAAACCCCCTCTAATTACTACAAAGCTGCATCAAATTCACACAAGCAGAGCAATGCTACAAAATCACAGCCCATATTCTGGAATCCCTCAGACATACAGACATACAGAAGGCTTCTGGAAACATTTGTAACTGCAGCTCCACAGTGTATTTTCAAAGCGTGTCAGAACACAAGAGGAGGATTAAGTTCCTTACGCTGCCACCTCCTCCTCCTTCTTGCAGGGATGACACTGCTAACAGGATAAAGTGAGTGACAGGGTTATATGATCATTACATAAAGGTAGTACACATGCAAAATCCTCAGAACATGGAAAAAAAATTATCAAAGAGGTTGCACCATCTGTCTGTGGAGAAAAAAACAACAGCTGGTGCAAGGAGCTGCAAGATGCCAGCCTTCCAAGTGACAAGATGGGAAATGACAGGAAACAGCTTTTCACTCTTCTAACAGCAAAAGAAACGTACAGCCCGTGTTCTCGTGTTTGAAAACCTCCAGATGCTGCCCTCTTCTCACATTTCCATATCTTTGTTCATGCAACATCTGAAAGCTTTTCTATTTTTACAGAGGGAGGGGAAGAAAGCACAAAGCCATCAAATGTATATATATTTTTTTTCCTTGTGAGAGGATGTTGAATGAATTTTAATCATGATCACGAGAAAAAAGAAAAAGAAAAATCAGCAGTATTTGATGTGAGAAACCTTTGAAATTTTCTCGTCCTCAGAAGAAATTGCAATGTTTGGCCTTTATAAAGGGTTGTATATGATAAATATTAGCTTATTCTGGGTTTGATTAGGCCTTTAGACTGATTCAGGACAATGCTAAGGGTCACCATAAATCAGAAAATCATGAAATCCCAGGATGGTTTGGTTTGGAAGGGACCTTAAGGATAATGTAGTTCCAACCCCCTGCCTGCCATGGCAGGGACACCTTCCACCAGACAAATGTTTTGTGACAGCAGCAGGCTCCCGCTGAACAGGTGAAAAATCCCCTGTGCCAGGGGTTCCAAACATCAAAAACCCTTGACATGGCCCTGGGCTGAATGTCCCAACCTTCCCTGTTTGTGCAAACCATTTTCCCAAGGTTTCTGCCATCACCAAGCTGTGTGCTGAAGGAAGAGACACCACCAAAACCCATCCCACAGAATCCAGGGCCCAGCCACGGATCCTGGGAGGAGTCTGTCAAATCTGACTTTGTGTGACCCCCACAAACCCAAAATTATTTACCAGATACACACTTCACAATGGAAACCACACTGGAAAGTCACTGCCCTGGGAAGAAACACTTGCCATGGGCTGTAACCCAAGAGCAGGGGCAGGGTGGGCTCCTTGCCCTCCAGGCAGGACAGGGCAGGGTGTCCCCAGCACCAAGCTCAGGAAAAGCTCAGTTTGAGGACAGCACTGATCTGCAGAGCAGGGGTGGATGTGCACAGCCTGAGACTGATGATTTTACCTCCCCAGACAGATGTAGTCCTTGGTTCATCCAAGTGTTTTGCAGTAGAAGATAAACTGAGATTTCCTCCAGAAGGAAGTGAGCAAAAGGGAAGGTATCTACCGCCAGTAAAGCAATATTCCAATGCCAGATCTCAGCAGGAATAACAGCTTCATCTTCACAGCCATCCTGCAGGACACTCATTGTCTGACTTTGGGGCTCACCTTTCACCCTTCATCAACAAAATGCTGCTTTCCTGGGTGTTTTTTTTTTCTATCCTGAGAGAAATCAGAGATCACTGCTGAGATTTTTGGTTATTGCATGCCAAAAAGGCTCTGTTGGAGACCAGACTAAGACAGCAATGCACAGATAACTGAGGTAACAGCACAGTAGCTGGTGGAAAATCCAGGTGGAGCAGGTTCAAGATACTGCTCCAGGTCAGGCAGGATGGGTGTGCAGGAGGCAGAGAACCAGTCCTATTTTCCTTATCTGACCCTTGAGCTTTCTCCAGCTAATCCTTCTCACAACAGCAGCTGTTTTTGTGAGCCAAAGCAAGGTTCCCAAAAGCCATCATGACATGAGCACCAGCCCATGCAGAGCCACTGAAATAATAAAAAACCACTTTAAGCATCATCAAGCTTAGAGAGAATTTACAAGGTGCTGTTTATTTCTACCTTTGATTCTCTACATGGTCTCTACAGATCAGAGTACTTAGAAAACATAATTATTTTAATTAGGAGTAATTCAATTAGAATATCTCATTGCCAATAACATTGCTAATAAGAAATGAACACACTTGACTTTTTTTTTTTTTTTTAAATCTCACCTTTGGGAACTCTATGAACGCTCCCAGATGTGGAAATACTGCTTTGATGTTGCATGTCTAATTCTTTTCTCCTGTAGGGTACAATTCAGTGTATACTTAAGTCCACTCAAGTCTTTCCTTTGCTTCCGGAGGGCACAGGACTGTTCCTTGCTGACTGCTTTATGCCAGGAGGGATATGTGCTGCAATTCCTTGCAGGAGAACAGTGAAATGAGTATCCTGTCTATGAAAATGCTGATGCCAGGCAGGTCTGGTGGAGTAACCACGTCAGTAAAAGGGTAAAAAACACCTCCTGGAGATCCCTTGCTGATGGGTCCTTGACAATAATTCAGGAATGTGCTTTAGGCCCCTTCAATGAGTCCATCACAGTGAGTGACAAGAATAATAACAGTATTTTGCTCTAACAGCACAAGCCAGGCCCAGCTGGGAACGTGCACTCTGCAGTATCAAACCTGGTGTACAATCCTTGCTAAAACAGAGTCCCTGGAAGTGACTGGAGCCACAGGACAGCACCCAGTGTTCCCAGCTGTAACCAGAGCTGGTTTGTCCCCAAGGAGATGGGCACCCTTGGGGCAGAGAGCTCATCTGCACCTCTCAGTGGGGCTGTTCTGGCAATCAGGAACCACCATGGCAGCACCCAGGTGAGCTCTCAGTGACACAGATCAACCTGGGTGCACGGTGCTGTGGGGGACAGGGATGGCACATCCTTCCCAGGGCTCATCCTGCAGCCAGGCTGCTGTGAATTACAGCCACTGGGAATCAGCTCAGGAAGCAGCAACCTCAGATCTGTGCTCACATTTGTGCACCCTTAACACCAACAGAAACCACACAGATGGAGAATATTTTACTATTTCTAACCATTTTCTCTGTGATCCAGCCAGCAGGGCTCTGAGAAACTTGCCTTGGCAAGCAGAGCTCAGCTGAGCTGTGGACAATTAGCTGCTTTACCCAGTTCATGCTCATCCTCTTAACCAGCAGCCAAAGAATATTTTAATGCTGATCTGTCTCGGGCTCAGTTGTGACACTCTCCTAGCACAGTACAGCTCGTTTTAGATTGTACTGAATAATAAAGGGTCCTGTTATCCAAGGGTGGTACTTGAAAGCCTATCTGCAAGAACAGATCTCATTATTTTAATTAAAAGCTTCCACGTATTATTTTCTGAGCTAACAAATATGGCCATAGTTGTAATTATAGAGTCACCCAATGTAGTCTCAAGATCTTGTTAATAATTATATCCTTTTTAAAATCTCATAATCTTAAAAAAAATGTTGTAATTAAATCACCAAGCAACTATATTTGTCTCCATGAAATAAAGCCAAATCTACAGATAATTGCAAATAACTCATTTCCCAGTGGATTAATTTTTTTGTATGCCAATTAGGCTCACAAATCTCAAGCTGTCACCTTCATCTCCAGACATGCAGCCGGCTGAGAGCACAGCTATAAACAAAACAGCCCAAGTGCCTCTTGTTCCCTCAGTAAGAAAGAAAATGAAGTTAACAACACACATTTGTAGATGTCAGCCCCCCGAGAGCTGAAGAGGGGGAAAAAATAATCTTTGGGTGTAGGACAATTAAAACACTTTGCTGGGCTTTTGGGAAGCGTTCTGGGAAAGCTCCTGACAGACTTCAGTGGTTGTAGTTTTGAGATAACAGCTGCCTGGAGACTCAAACCCACACATGACCCACCATCCCCAGCCATGGATGGTTTTCTCTAGCACGCCCCAAGTCCTGGGAGCCCTTTGTGAAGCTCAGGCAGGCACAGGCACAGATCGTGTCCGTGCCCGCCCATCCCGTGGCACTGAAGGGCTTGTGGCAACGGGGACTTGGCACAGGCAGGGCTGGCAGGAGCCACAGCTGGAGCTGCTGCTGCCTCCACCTCTGCCCAGCAGTCCTTGTGGGAGACCCCAGGGCCAAAGCTGCTGTGCCCCATCCTCAGGCACCTGCACCAGCACCTCCTGCAGTCCCTCGCTGTCACCTCTGCTCTTCCACAGTGCTCACCAACATCGGCGCTGGGAGCTGCTGACACCTGCTTGGGGAATGTTCCAGAGCAGTAGCAAACAGCCATTTCTTCCCAACATGTTGGCAAGACTAAGCAATTGTCCCAATCAAATCAACAAACCAGCTTTGCAGCCTAAACAATTCAGAAGTGTTTTGCAGCTCCTACTTAGGTGCAAGGGAGTCCCTTTACCTGCCCCTGCTGAATCTCCTGCACTCAGACATGCAACCGGTCCCAAAGAGCTCAAGAGCAGCAAAACTGGCCAGAAGCACAAACTCAGGGTATCTGAGAGGTTACACACTTACAGAAAAGGGGAACAACTCTGTGGCCAGTCTCTGTTTCAAAAGATAATGACACACAATTCACAAAACTTGAAAGTGAAGCATCAAGATGTGAGCTGGTGGCCCATGCTGAACACACCTTTAACATCTGCTCCTTGGTCCAATATCTGCTCCTGGACTGCTGGCCCAAAGCCTTGAAGCTACTGAGGTGAGTCTGGGGAGCCTGGGCTGATGGGCCTCAGGGGACACAGAGGTTCCCTTGATTCACTTTGTCCTTCTCTGGAGTGGAGATTAAATGTTTCCTCACAAAATCCTCGTGCCTGTCAAGTAACCAAACCATTTCCCATCAACACAATCCTGATCCAATCCTCGAGTCACCCAAGATTGCCTTCAACCCATGCAGCTTAATTCTTTTCCCATTCCTGTCAAATAATCCCTGTCTTCAGGGAAAGGGCACACCAGGTACCCTGTACCCTGCCACCTGCACTGCTTCTGTATCTAAAACATGCAACTTTTCCATCCTTGTCACTGTCCAACCCCTCCTCTGCCTGCCCAGCTGGATGAGGACATCACCATGCACACACCTGAATAAATACTGCTGCCATTGTGCCCCTGCATTTGGTTAAGAAGGGAAGGAGGCAAATTCTCTGCACTGAAAGGACTTAAAGATTGCACAGAAGCAAAAAATAAATCCTGTGGGAAGTAAAATTGCTAAGATGGGATATACCCATATATCTATACCCCATAACAAAGGTTTCAGAAATGCTGATTAATCCTTGCAGCCTTAAAGCACTGGAGGTACATCTCTGTCACACTTCTGAAACCCTGGCCACAAAGTACCTTTGTAAAGGTGCAAACAACAGCCTGAAAAGCACATTCTCCCCTTTGTCAGCATCACTGTAGGAAAAAAAATAACAAACAACAAAAAAACAACCACAAAGTGTTTGTAACAAAACACATTGATAGTCATGTAGATATTTCATTTTTTTCCCTTCCTGAATTTAACAAAAGCCTGGATCTACCACTCAAATTAAACACTGTGCAGTAAAGCATAAAGTCTGCATTCAACAAGTTTAATTACTGTGCAAATGAAAGAAATTATTATTCATTCATGACATTTATTTCAGTTCCAGTGCTAGCTGCCTTTATAAAAGTGGGACTGGGGGTGCAGGGGGAGGAGGAGGAGGCTGGGTGTATAATTACTACTATATTTCTTTGCCAAACATTAGTGAACTTAAACAAAAAGTGCTTGTTTTCGTTGGAGAGGAAAATCATGTGAGCTATCAATGATGGATCCTAAGGACTCCCACAGCCTTGACACGGTGCCAGGCTGTGCTAGGTACACTCACACTGGGGAGGCTGATAACACAGAGCTCATTGAAGGCAAGAGCCCAGCTCAGGACTCAGGGGGTCAAAAGCCACCCAAACGATGGGAACAATCCAAGGCAGGAGCCCCTGGGCAGTAACGGGAGCCACTGTGGAACATGAAAGATAAACTGGCAGCTGATGCTATCGGGGCCTGGCCAACAATGCATCTTTTCTAATGGGTTTTCACAGGGCTTAAACTTCAAACAAAGGAAAGGGAAAATAAAACCCTCTGAGCTGATTCAGATCAGGCATTTTTGGAAGTCTGAAGACGACCAGGGAGAGGCTGAAGAAGGATTCCCTCCCTACCATAAACCTGACACACTTACTGTGTGTGCCTCATCCTGCCTGCTGTGCTGATCCCAGGGGAATAGCTGTTACCTGCTGTGATCCACCCAAAACACTCCAGCTTTCCAGAGAGCACTGTAAACAAATTCTAGTGACTAATCAAAACAAATCTTCTAAAAATGTGCTTTTCCTGAGAGAAGCAATTCCTGTACTTTCCTAGCCCTCCAAGTACAGCATTTAATCACTGCACTACAGGACAGATTATGCTCGGGCAGAATTGGCCTTAGTTTACTTTAAGGAAGGAAAAGAAAAAAAAAAAAGGAAAAAAAAATCAACCCTGGGCCACACAAGCTGTATGTAAGAAATTTCAGTTGATGTATTTAGATAAGTGGAAGGAGCAGGGATGATCCTGGAGGTCAGCCTAAGTGGGAGAATGACTGCAGTGATGTTTCACATCCACATTTAGACATTCCACTTCTCCTGTTGTGCTAGCCAGAAAATGCATCCTTTTTCAGAGGGGCTATACAGAACTGCCTACAACAGCCAAGGCTGTGGGGTGATCCTCTGAAAGCCCATGACGTGTGTGTACTCAGCTGAGGGAATAAACGTGCCTAATTTTTTGCCTTTCAGAGTAATACACATCAGAGTCAGCTCTGATCTCATTCCTGATTCATAATGAGTCGCTCTGAAGTTTGTTCCCAATTCCTTGCTGAACCTAATCAAGCCAAATGGAACAAGCTATAATCCAAGCAGAATTCAATGAACTGCACCCTTTAAGAAGGCTATTAAAGCTTGTTCTCAAGCTTTAAACCAGGAGAAGATTTAAGGTGGAGAAGAGATTATCCCACATCTGCCTCCCATGACCTCCCTCTGTTGGCACCAGCACTGCCACTGTCAGAGGGAGCAGCTGCCAGAAGGGTGATTTGAGACCCTGACCTATTCTCTCAGGTCCTACATGCCACTGACATCACAGCTAATTTTTTTGCCCCCAGATTGCATCAGTATCCCCTCAAATGCCAGATTCTCTGGAAATGTCAGGCTCAGAGCTCCCAGAGCTGTTGATCTGGTTCGAGCACACTGCCCCTGCCACCAGTCAGGAGCAGCCACAGCACAGCCACTGCCACAGCTTGATCCTCCATCCTGATTAGAGCAGGGCTTTGCAGCCACAAAGCACTATCTCCTGCCAAAACCTGATTGCTACTGCACCCCAACAACCACAGTGATAACAGCAAAGGTAACTACACCCACAAACAGGTTACATGCCAAAGCCAAGTACTTTGGCCAAGCCTGGACAACAACATCTGCATTTACTTTTTCACTGTGGCTCAAAATAATTGCTGAATTTATTCCATTGGTAAGAGGAGACCAACAACCATGCCATCTTTGGACTTTTCAGTATCACTGAGAGCCAAGGAACAGAGAGGGACAGCATTCCTTACAACATCCATCAGCACATTCCCCCATGGTCAGTCACCTGGCTGGGGGATGGCTGCTCCCTGTGCTGGGTGGAAATATCAGCTGTTCCCAGGGCAAGGGGCACTGGGGTTGGTGTTCTGGGGGAGGTGAGGAGGCAAATCCACTACCCCAAGAGCTGAGGAGTGACTGTAACATGGATCAGCAGCTGAGGGAAGAGAAGCAGCCCATGACAGACACATCAGCAGAGTAATTTCCAAGCAGCCCCTGTTGCTCACTCCTCTCCTGGGTACCTGTGCAGGAGCTGCAGGATCCCAAGTTGCTCCCCAGGGAAAACTCTTCCTTGCACACTGCACACACACACCCATGGAATGGCTTTGCCAATACCACTGAGAGCCTCATCTCAGCCAGTCAGGAGTTTTCAACTGCCTACAGAAAGGAACAGCAATGGGGCAAGGGATCCTTTCTGCCCACTGCCACCTTAACCACTAACTTCATCATCATTTAACAGCAAAATGGGCAAGAAACATTTCTTGCACTGTAGTAACAGTGATGATTTCTTATATTACTATTCCTTGCCTAGAAGCCTTGAGCTCCTGTGCTGAGTGATGCAGGATCCCCCCTGACCACAGAGACTTTACCAGGGAGTAAAGTCTTTCTTTCCCCTGCAGAAAGGGCAGAGTGCTCAGTGCACATTCCGTGGGCACAGGAAACTCCTGCACTGACACAGGCACTCGCAGGCAGTGGCCAAGCAGCCTGGAAAGCACACTCAGGCTGTCATTAGGTATTCCCACAGCCAGCTGAGATGCATGAACAATTCATGTAAGGCAACACCAAAAATAAAGCTAATTACTTTAGGCTTATGATAAGAGAGATCTTTTTCTACAGGCAACTTTGCAAGGTCACCTTCATTGCTTTGGTCTTTCTCTTTTCCTTTTTTCTTTTTTGTATTTTTTAAACAAATGACATTGAGCTGCTTTCAAAGCTTATCTAATTCTACCTCAGGGCAGGAAGGGGTTAAGACCTTAAAAAATACATAGAGATGAATAGAAAGCCAGGCTGGCATGGCAGTGTTTCAAAAAAAAGAAAGAAGGGGGAAAAAAAAGAGTATTTTCTTACAGTCAAAACAGAACCACAACCCCAGAGTTTAAGGTCACTTCCTCTCCTCCAGCGCTGGGAGCAATGCTGTCAATCAGCAGGGTGTGCTGGTGGTGCTCCTCACTGCGAGGACACAGCACAAGAGGAACATTTACCCGCTGGGAAAGGGGGATGGGGGAGCTTTCAATCGATTCCAAAGGTCCTTTGGGAAAGATGGAGCCTCTGGTTTATTAGCACTGACATTCAGCTCTCAGAGTTGCAGGCTGATACCTGTTTAATTTAATGCCATTTTCCAGCAGGGAAATCTGTTTGTCAGGCTCCTGCCAGGGAAGCCCAGCCAGCAGCAACCCAGAGCAGAGCTCCTGGTGGGACAGGACACCTCTGGCACAGCCTCAGCTGCAGGGATGTGTCCATCTCCAAAGGAAAAGAGGGCACTGTGCTCCAAACTGTCTGCTCCTGAGTCTGCTCACAGGTTGACCTAGTGAGGGCAAAAATAACAACACAACCATTTTTGTGTTTCTTTAGCGAGGGCAGTCTGCCATGGACAGACAGGACCTGTGCACCCAGCAAGAACCTCGCCTTTGCCTTCAGTCTGTGACATTTCTTTGTGCAAGTCCCTCATGCTTTTAAACTGGTGCTCTTACATGCAAAAGGAGGTCTTGACTTCATTTTAGAAATAGATTAGCTGCATGACAGGCTAGATATCATTATTCTTCCATTAAAAATTCCTCCTCAGACGATGGCATTGCCCTGCTGCTGCCTGGCTGGCACTGCCTGTGGAACCCTGTGAGTGTACATTGGGCTGGGATTGTGTCACAGCTCTGGTGACCACAGCAGTAAGTGATAAAGTGAGGACAGGGTCTGGGGCAGACTCAGGAATGCCCCAGGAAGTGAACATGGCTTTGGCTCATTAACCAGACTTGAGGTAACACTGCTACAGTGAAGCCAGAGGAGCAGCACAGGAACACCCCACACCAGGTCTCTAAAAGATGCAAATACCAGCTTGGTGTAATATTCAATATCACGTAAGGAATCTGGGCATCTGCTTCTCACTGATCCCTTAAAGCTTAACTCATTCATCTGTCTTGTGAACTGGAAGGATCTGTCTATAAGCAAATATCCTGATGAAGCTGCTCCACAATTTTGATTTTAGCTAAATCCTAATCCAGACTAAGCAGATCTATAGAATTATGCAAGAAATCCCCCATCCCAAAACAGCAGCATACCTCAGAAAAGGTTTCCATGGAATTTCCAGGCTGCTATCTTGTCTCCCAGTCCTTGCAATGCTCCTGAGGCAGTGACACAAGCATCTAGCAGTGCACCTCCAGCCAGACACATTGGCTTTCTCTGCACTGATTGTGGGAGTCAGGATTACTGAAGGAAATTAAAGGCTATTGCTGTTTTCTTATATACACCTCAGTGAATTATTCCAAAAAGGAAAAATATGAGACTATCTATCAAAATCATGCAGATCCAATCAGTGCTGTACCTATGCCTGTCTGTGTTTAAACCCAGAGGTATTATATGTCTGATGTAATTTTAAATTAAACACTGCATGCAATGTTCAGACCTACAAGTATTACATTACATATATAAACATGCCCACACACAGACACTTCTAGACAAATTTTTTGAGTTTTGACTATGGTCATGATAAAAATCAGTTTGCAGCCATGGAGGGAACTCTGCCCAGGTCAGCACTGAGCACTGACTGTTTCACATTCTTGGGCAGAAATGGTTGTGGAAACACAGGCTCTATTTTGACTTTTGAAGAGAGTGAAAGGAATAACATGACAGCAATGGATATTCTGGACTTCAGAACTCACACATTTCCTTGTATCTTTATCCCTCTGGTCTCAGAGGTGCAAAGCTCAGTGTCCCCTGACGTGCTGAGTGCCAGGAGGGAGGGCAGGATGTGCCCAGCACCATCCTGCTGCTCCCTGGGTGACCTGCCAGCAGAGCCAGCCTTCCCCCTGCCTCTGACTGTGCAGTTTGGACAGAAAACCACACTTGCAGCAGCCACTTCCATCCCTGAGAGAGCTGCTGCTTTGTATTTGCTCAGTGTTGTGAACAGCCTTGTCCTGTAAGGCCCTTTCAGCTGCCAAGCTCTCAGGGCAGGCCAAGTGTGGCTGCAGTCAGGCTCTGGCTTTCCCGGGGTCCTCCAAGTGCTACTTTGGGTAAAAACAACATTTGCAAGTGTAAAGCTGCCAGACTCATGGTCAAGGAACATCTGTGGGTGCTTGTTCATTCTAACAAGGATCACTCAGAATATTTGAACAGACACTTCCTCCCTGTGTTGGAGGCAGATGAGGAGCCCATCTGTGCCCCCACAGTAGCTGAGCACCCCAGCACCTCTGACATTCCAAACTGGATCACCCTTCAGAGATGGAGAAATTTAAAAATATTCCTTTTACACAGAGATGCAAAATTTCACATAAATTTCACTTCTTCCTAAATATCAACCAATATCAAACCAACACACCTACCTATGAACAAGTGTATTTAAATTAAAAAAACTAACCTAGAGGCCTCATTACCTGGGACACTGCACTATCCAGAAAAATCAAGAACCTTCAAAAAGCCATTCAGGCCCTGGAGAGGGCTTGTTTCTGTCCTCCTGGACCCAGGGGCCCTAAGGAGATCCCTAATTCAGACATATTACATGCCTGAAGTTAAAGGAGAAAGGATCCAAATCTGAGTTGCCCAGAATGAGAAGGGAAACCTGATTTTGAACCCACAAGTTTTTAAAACAGCTCTCACTATCTGTCCCCTTCGGGGTGCAGGACCCCACATGGGTCACTCCCTGCCTGGTACCCTACAGCAATCAGCTGTGGGTACATCCCAGGGCAGGCAGTCCCATCAAACAGCCAGAACTCATGGCTTCAAATATTTCTCATGAACGTGTAAGATATCTATGTAATCAGTCCACTGTCCAAGGCCAAGAGAGATTTTAACAGAGGTGTCTTTTAAAGGACTGAGATTTTATGTTAAAGTATATCCCAACCCCACACAAACCTACAAGGTGAGAAGAATTCGGTAGAAAATCTCTGGGGCACTATGCCAAGGCACTTTTTGGAACACTTTTTTATTATGTCTAATATTTTTTGGATTTATACCTTCTTTTGGTTTCAGAATGACCACTAGATGCAGTCACAGAAGCAGCACCTCCTTCAGTAATCTCCCTCCACAGACAGTGGAAGCACCCAGATCTCTGTCATCTTCTGTCTGTGCTGAGGAGAAAAGTGGGATTTTTGTGCTCCCAGTTTTTCTGTCATGAACACACCAGAGTGATATTCAGGCACTGAACGAGCCTGTTTGCTAAGACTAGACAAGAAACTTTCAATCTAAACCTTGAGCCAAGGAGGCAGATGATTTTGGCTTGTCTTGGGTTTCCCCTTTTTTACATGGATGAGGGGAAATGAAGTCTGGGAAGCTGAGCAGAGCAGGAAGGGCTCTCCCTGCTCCAAGTGCTGCCTTCCCTCAAGGCTTCCCACGACCTCCAGGAGCACAAGAAAAGGGCACAGCCAGATCTCAGACACACCATCGGGGCCATCCCCCGAGGAAAAGCAGCTCTCCCAGCACAGAACAGCAGCTCAGCGCTGCCAGCCCCTGAGGAGGGAGGGGACACTGCAGTGTGAGGTGTCCCTGTCACCTCCCACCCACCATCTGGGTGCCTCTCTCTCCAAACCTGCGCTCCCCATCCCGCTGCCCTTGCTGCTGCAAACACAGTTTATTTCAGAGGGAACCTGCACATGGAAGCAGAGAACACAGCAGGTGATGAACCTCAGTGATATCGAGGTCAAGGAATCCAAACCAGGTCATAAGACATAAGAGAGGCAGAATGGAAACCAGCACAAAACTGTCTCAGAGGCATTTGATTCTGTCTGTCCAGGCAGTGCTGTTAATGTATTCTAACACAGTTCCAGCTTTAACTCTCCTGGATTGACAACGGAATTGAATTACCCTTCCAAATCTCTCTCTTTCAACTTGTCATAAGATTTTTTAATCCAACAAGAAGCACTTCCTTGGCAGAGCTGCCATTGTTATATTTTTTCCAGCTTTTCTGATTTAGGGATTTAATCTTTTTAGCCAAGAATTGACTTCTCTGAACTAGCACTCACAGGAAAAAAAAATCAGCTCTTGCTTGCCATGCAGTCTGCCAAGCTCCTAGGACCAGATGGAATGGATCCCAGGCTTTTAAAGGAGATCACTGACAATCACAGAGAACACAACAAACACAGGCAAAGTTTCAAGAGGGCTGGACAAAGATTGATCACAACACAGAAATGACAGAACACTAAACAAGGAAATAGAAGCACTATCTGTTCATCTCCAACATCTGTATTGAGTAGAACAGGGAAGCTACAAATCCTGCTTGAATAAAGCTACAGAGTAATGCAAGCCACGTGCATCCCTGAGATGGGGACCCACAGCCCTGCCCGGCACGGGGCTCAGCCCCACCACCCCTGCCAGCTCTCACTGCTCTGAATTCCTTTCCAAACAAGCAGAGAAAAGCAAAAACATCAGCTTTAGGGGAAGGAAAAAGGGCACATTTAAACCATTGCTGAGACCTACAGAAGATGTTTGCCTCGAAGCATAACTTTAACAAGGTATGTTAGAGCTGCCACACAGCTGAAAAGGGTGGACAAAAAGACCAGCTCCAGAGCTTTCAGAATATTTCTGTGATTATCACTGAGCTATAGGCAGCATTTGTGCATAGGCACAGCTTAATTCCCCTCCTTTAAGCTTCTCTGCCTTCTTTCCCAGCTTATATTTGGATGCTCAAGAAAGGAACTATTTAGTTACTGAACTCAAGTTTATGATACAGACAGTGAAATTCAATCCCATCTTTTAAGCAGATTAGGACCTACACACAGACCTTTGAACCTGCTGTGTTACCGTGTTGGCTTTCACAGCTCATCCCCAAAGGAATAAAATGACTCCATTTAATTAGACTCCAGCTCTCCTCATTTGCCCCAGAAGTTTCCTGTCACCTCATTCAATTGTGCATGTAATTTAGGCTTAAAGGTTTGTCCTGATTTTTCACTGGGGTACTGAAGAGCTTCACAATGCAATAATTCACCCATCTTCAAACTTTTCTGGGGACACTACAATGGAAATGCTGCTTGCCTTCTCTTGGTTCTGTGCCTTGTCCAATGGCTTCAGAGAAATGCGTTGGAATTCTTTCCAAAATGCTGCACAGACAATACTCCTGATAACACACTTGCCTTCACACCCATTTTATGGCTGGAGAAAATGAAGCACAGAGAAGAGGCAATGTGAAATTCTCCTTTCCAGACCCAGAGCACTTTCAGCAAACATTAGGAATCCAGCAATTAGTATCACACTGTAATCACGGTGTGACATGCCTTTGTCTGAAGGTAACAACCACAGCCAAGTCCAAAGCTGCAGAGCTTGGTGGGTGTTGAAGAACCATGTGTTTTATGCAGCAGTCATCACATAAGACAAGATGTTTCAGAAAGAGCTGCCCCAGTGCCACCAGCACAGAGAACGGCTGCAGATCAAAGGCTCAGCTTGCTCAGCACCCTCTTTCCAACAGTGGCCATAAATGGGTGTCCAAAGGAAGAGAATAAAAATAGGGTAAGTACATATAATACTCCTGTCTCTCTATTTATATGCCTACATCTTTCCCCCTTGCTTCCACCACCAGTCACTCCCAGCTCACTGAGCTCCTGTCACAGTTCCTGCCTGCTCAGTGGCAATCCATTGATGATTTATTTGCCATTAATTGGCCCACCTTCCCACAAGTGAAGTAAACTTTCAGCACCTACAATTTCCTTGACAACACCCAGTTGCACTGGCCAACACCCTTCTAAAGAATAACCTACTTCTGATCTCCTTCATCAGTGCTCTTAGCAACTTCCTTTGGCATCTCCAAGTCCTTGTGCCACAAGGCAATGAACAATTCCCATCTTCCTGGTGCCCTGCCCAAATTCATAAACCTCTGTCATGTGTCCTTTCCTTATCCACCCAGCTGAGGGGCTGTAGTTCATTCAGTTCTTCCCACCACAGAAGCAGTCTGGCCCCTCTGAGCAGCCTTGCATTTCTTCTGAGCCCTTGGTGTCTGCAAGTTTGGAGAGGGAATGACAAGAGCAGCCCATGGCCATGACAGGTAAATCAGGAATTTCTATTCCATCACAGCAATGTTCCCTGCTCCATCCTTAGGACACTCCCTCAGCTTTAGCTGGTCAGTCTTTTATACCTCTACTGAGTGATGTGCCCATGTTTTGATGGAAACACCCATTATAACCCCAAAATCTGTGCCTAGAAATGGAGTTAGAACCTCCCTAATTTCACTTTTGCATGGTAATCAGCTCAGAGTCCGTCATTTCATTAGGATTGTTTTAGGGAAGTCACCAGAGTCCCTAAAGCAGCATAAGGCACCCATGCTTTGGCACAGGGCTGCTGCTGAAGTGCACTTGGACACACTAATCCCACACAGAATCTCCTTTACACCCCATCCTCTGTCCCTGCACAAACTGTAATAAAACAGGAATTAACAGGCCTGGTGTTTTTTCATACAAGCAGTGTCTTCAAATTTGCTAAAAGCACATATAAATATTTCATAGGGCAGACAATGCTGCTCTCACATCTGATTGCAAACAAGGTGTTTTTGTCTCCCAAACAAATCCAATAACTTGATTATCTGCTCTGGTCTGTTCTTATTTTTTCTGCTGCACAATTTTCAAATATTTGCAGTTGTAAGTCTTTCAAAGCCTTAATTTGCTTAAAATGATTCACAAGCACCTTGTTAATTTTTTATCAGTTTTATTACAAACTGTAAACAAAACCCAGTTCTTAAATAATTAAAGGACAGAACTAGCCCTCAGGCAAATGAAGTCCAGGAGGGGAGAATAAAAAATTTAAAAATCAGAGTAAGCCTGTAATTTTTTTTTTTCCTTCCCATCTAAAGAATTGGTGAGTCTAGCTTAAAAACAGAGAGGAATTCAAAAAGACCAGATTGTGTGTGACATCCTCCCAGCCAGTTGCTCTCTTCTACTGTGTCCTGAATATTAATCCATCAAGTACCTACACATTCCTGGTCACAGAGTTAAACACACCACAGGCTCTCAAGGCAGAAATTGGGTCCCAGACAGCAGCTCAAGAGAATTCCTGTGCATTTCTGTGTGCCCAGGATGTCTGAGCCTGCTTCCTTCTCACCCCAAAGGATCCCTCCCAGACAGCAGCCCCAAGAGAAGGCAACTGGAGCACACTCCTGTCCCCTGGGGACACCCCAGCACCTCCTCCTGCCAGCCCTGGGCAGAACTCACTGGGAACAGCCATGGGAGAACTCGAGCAGCTGCTGCCCACATCCCTGCAGCCCCAGCTCCAGTGCCTGCCAGCTCCTGGTGATGCCTTGAGAAGCTGACCTGGAACAGAGAGGCTGGACAGAGTTAAAAAATAAAGTAGGTATTTACTGAAAGGCCTGAATGAATACACCTTGGGCAGTACAAGAGTCTGGCCAGGGCTATACCCAAGATGGACCAAAAATGGTCACAAAATGGACAACTGGTCATGAGGTTTCACATTTTTATATTTTGGTCCATCTGCATATCAGGGTTAATTGTCCAATTACAATTTCAGGTTATTAAGTCTCATCCTTCTTGTTTTCTCTCTTCAGTCCTCTGTTGTTTGTGCTTTTGGGCCTGAAACTTTTAACGACTGTCCTTGGTATCAAGCTAGAAAAGGAATTGTTTTGTTTACCTACTCTGTGAAGAGAGTTCACTCAGTATGAAGCTCAAAACTACACACCTAGGCAGGGCAGAATCTGAAAAATATGAAAGCTAAAACTTAAGGCATCATTGGCATAGTGGTGAGAGCAGCTCCTGCTTGGAGGAACCCCACAGAAACCCCCAGAAAGGAGGCACCAGGATGATCAGAGGAATGGAGCAGCTCTGCTGGGAGGGAAGCCTGACAGAACTGGGACTGTTCAGCATGGAAAGGAGAAGCTTCAGGGTGACCTCATTATGGTCTTCCAGTGCCTGAAGGAGCTACAGGAAGGATGGAGTGAGAGGACACAGGGAATGGCTTCCCACTGCCAGAGGGCAGCGATAGATGGGATATTGGGAAGGAATTCTTCCCTCTACCTGCCGCAGTTTGCCCTGAGAAGCCGTCCCATCCCTGCCAGAATTCAGGGGCTTGGACACGGCTTGGAGCACCCTGGGATAGTGGAAGGTGCTCCTGCCCATGGCAGAGGGTGGAATGGGATGTGTTTTAAGGTCCCTTTGAAGCCAAACCAGTTGATGACTTCATCAAACCACAAAGATTAACACTGTCCAGGTCCTCACCACGGCGAGCGCTGGATCTCGAGCGCTGCCATCACACCATGAGCAGCACCCAGCCAGGTCCAGCCCTGGGTGGCATGGGCAGATCCCAGGGGAGAGCTGGAGTCCTGTACCACAGACAGCTTGGGGAGGGGAAACTCCAAACAGGGATGCTGAAATTGAGGAAAGAGCCTGCTTGGAGCCCTGACATGACAGCAGGTGACAGCAGCACGAGGAAGGAGCTGGGCTGGAAGAGGGGATCCCCAGGCAGGAGCCCTCATACAGAAGTCACACACAGGGTGATGACAGTGCTGGGTCTGGTCACCTGTAACAAGGGTACTGCTACATCCACACCTCCAAAGATTCAGATTAAGAACTGTTATTTAATGTGATTATCACTGCTGTTACAACCTCCTGTCACCTACCAACGCCTCAACCCAGCTGTGCTGCAGAACAGTGCTCAATGTGGCAGTACGAGCATTTCAGAGATTTTGATACAAAACCTCCAGCTTTCTAACCTATTGAGAATTTCCAAAGGTATTCAAATGGCATTTCCTTCTAGTTACAGAAAAGACCACTTCTAATGAAGCTTCCCAAAGCATTGCAATTGGAAGAAAACCTAAGGAACTATGAAGGCAAGACTGAGAAAATTCTAATTATCCTTTGAAGGCTACACTACCATGCACACAGAAATGGATTTAAATGCATTACAGACCGAAAAACGTGTAATGGATGCATTGCTAGCCTATTACATGCAGTTCATTGTGCAAAGGTTTTTCGCTGTATGTTTTGTGCAGTGGGCTGTAAAAGTTGCTTAACAGAAGAAAATACATTTGATTAAAAATTTACATCAGAAGAATGTAAAGGGGTTAGGTTTTTTTCTCTACTATTTTATCTGCCACTAACTATTCCCATTAGTATTCACTTCTTCTCAGCTTCACAAGAATATGCAAAAAACAAGGACTAAAGATGGAAAAGTTTGAGGTCTAGATCCCAATCCATATTAAAGACAGAGCTGTCTAAAAGCTGGCTCCAAGTGGAAAAAAAATGCTCATACTCTTCTAAGTGGGAGGACCCTAAAGTGTCATTGAGATGATTGAATATTTCTGCTCCAGTGACTTCTTTTGTGAGAAATACCAAGGGGAAAGTGGGTGGTGCTTGGATGTCCTGATGCTGTGAGTCCCACGGGGCTCCCAGCACCTGCCCAGGCAGGAGCAGCCCTTGAGTCATCCTGACGTGCAGGATGCAACCACTGCCCCAGATCAAGGAAGAAAAAGCCCTTTACATCTCTGCCATATTCCCAGGAAAGCCTAAAGAATTTAGAAGCCCTTGCTGATAATCATTTAGAGCAAAAAGCAGATGGCAAACATCCAATCTGTGGCACAGAAAGATTTTACATCTTAGTTAAACATCCTTATCCTAAACCACACAGGAACTGGTCCAACTACCAAGAACTGGCGGAACTGAGAAAGATCCATTTAAGTCAAAATAAATAAGCAAAAACATAAATAAAGCAAAAATAAGTAAGTAAGTTGGTTCTGCAGCCCAGGAGCAAATGAAAGCAGGGGCTGGCTCACCCTGAGGAGCCAACCTCCCACCCCTCTGGGACTGGAGACTGAACAGGGATGGAATTTGTTCCTCCCAGCCCTGCCTGCTTCTCACTGGGCTTACCAGGCCATGGAGACAGGAGCCTGTGTTCACTGCTGGTGCTCCAGCCCAACCCAGCCCGTGAGGCCGGAGGGAAAAACCTCCTCCAGCTGTGGCTGCCCCTGGATCCCTGGCAGTGCCCAAGGCCAGGCTGGACAGGGCTTGGAGCAGCCTGGGACAGTGGCAGGTGTCCCTGCCCACAGCACTGCATGATTTTTAAAGACCCTTCCAAGACAACCCATTCTATGATTTTATGATTTGTAGTAATTTGTGTTTACAAGTAAATTAAATCCCTACATCTGTTTTCCTTGATTACACCCAATCTCTGTTCACAAGAACATAAAATGACAAATCTCATTCATTTCCCCTAAAATGCTGTCAGTCACAGTTGCAACATGATTTTAAAAGTGAAAACTTGTACTATTCATAGGCAGGAAGATAAAAAGTGAAAAATATTAGCAGCCAAAAGTGATAAAAATAGTGAACCAGGTGTCTGTGCTGACAACCCTTTGCTGATCATCCCCATCAGTGATTTCACACCTGCAGAAATCCTTCTACAAGGCAATGAGGAAAAGAAGTAGCAAAGAAAAATAAATAAAATCAGCACTTTTGGTCAAGGAACAGGTGGGTTGCCACCTCACAGGCAAGGGTGGTTTGAGTGCCAGTGGAGCAGCCTAGTTGACTCCCTGCACTCCTCCCATGCCTCTGGGTGCAGCTCTGGCCCAGCAAGTCACCCACACACAGTTATCCCTGACTCCAGCAAGCCAGGCCTACAGATTTCTGGGAGGCTTCATCATTCCAGGGAAAATGAGTGTTGTGGTGAGCTCAGGTCATCAGGGGCTGATTTATCACCTCAGCCATCAGGCTCTTTACAGCACTGCATTTTGCAAACACTGCGCACATTTCAGTATCTGCACTTATGGAATCCCTACCCCAGCAAGGGGAGGAAACAGTTTGGGATGAAAAACCTTGTGGGGAGTGGGAGGGAGAAGAGGTTGTGCCACACAGGAGATAAATAACCACATCTTTGTCAAACTACTGCTAAAAGGGACAAGACAAATAACGAGCAGAGTCAGGGATGAAAAAAACCTAATTTCTCTAAAAATACAGCCAACTCATGAATTTCCAGCTGCAGAGCAGCTCTTTCAAGTTGCAACTCTCATTGCTTGCAGAGAAAGATGCTTCCTGCCTCGATCCCCTGCAAGAGCAGCACGGTCTAATGGAAGTCACATTTGATGTGCTCTGTGCTGCTCAGCACACAGTGCCTGAATTACCGGGTGCAGACCTCATCATACTCTTAAAAAGTAATTTGGAACCAGGGCTTTGATTTAGATGGGCTTTATCCTTTACTTTCAAAGTACAACTGGTAATAATGTAGTCTGTGAGTTTAACATTTGAAACAGGGGTTCCATTTACCTCTTTGTACTTACTGGAGGAAAATGACTGTAATTGAAATCTTTCTGCTGGAAATGAAGCCCTTCTAACATTCAAAGTGGTTGCTTGTCCTTCAGGCTTTTTATTTTAGCTGTCAAAACTGTAAACTGCCTTTCAGGGTAGTGAGAGTCTTACAAGAGAGGATGAAATGAATGTACCCCAGATCTAGGTAGTGGGTGTTTTAATCTAATTTTCTAGCTAGAAATACAGCACTTCTCTCCCTTGGGCACTGCTGGGAACAGGAAAATTAAGCTTTGCTTCAGTTCAGCAATATCTATCAATGAACCTCTAACAAGGGACAGGGCTTTTTAAGGACAAAGCAAAACCTTTCAAGTCCTCCATTTCCATCCATAAGCTCCCTCAGATCCAGGCAGCAACACGTGAAGCCAGACTGCCCACTCACGCTGCCTCCCTCCACACGTCTCCCACACTTGCTAGAATGTCACAGATTTTTTCCAAGAGCTTGCCTTTTTTCTTTCCCCCTTCAGATTAAACTGATTCCTGGTGTCAGCAATATTATTCACATTAAGCCTTTGAATCTTAATTCCAGTGTAAATGCACTCAGACTGAATACAGGGTATTGTGTCCAAGTGGCTCGTGGCCAAATGACCTTACATTAAATCTTTGAAAGGACAAACATAAAAACTTTGGGGTTTATCCTGTAGGCTTCCTTTCAGTCTGTATTATAGAATGTTAGCAATTAACTTGATAATAGACTCAAGATGAAGTTGTGGAGATTTCTACTTTAGTTTTTATATTATCTGGTTATTTTAATCACAACTAAAAATGTGCTGCTGGGAAAAGGTTTTATTTTGCTTGTCTACACAACTTAAAAAATTGTTTGGAAGACTTGAGCAAACTAACACACCAAAGTACATCAATTTAACCAATGTCTTTCTCTCCTGTTTCCAGTTCCAACATGCCCTTTAGGATAAAAGGTGACCATTTTTCAGGCTTTGTGTTGCATCCACAGATGCATAACCACTTCCCAGAACAAACCAGCCACTGAGCAGGCAGCCAGCTGACATGATGAATGCACTGATTAAGAGATGTCAAGGTTCCAGGTGGATGTGATGAGTTGGGAAACTCCCAGAAGACCCATGAGGGTTCAGTCCCTCAGGCTCAGGCCAGTTCCATCAGCACACCTCAGTTCAGGTCTCTGTAGATGACCCAGCTGGGATGAGCAGTGCTCAAACACAACCAATGGAACACATTACAGGAAAGCACAGAGATGCCAAGAGAAAAAAACAGGTTGTCAGTCAACATGGGAAGGAAGGTTTTACAATCTACAAGCTTCCTGCAGTTACCTCTGACACGTATATAAATATATACACTTTATCAAAGTGGGGTCTTCAGACATTAACATCTTTTGAAGTAAACCAAAAGAAAAAAGAATAAAATTTGTGATGGCCAGAGGCAAGAAAGTCAACTTCAGCAAAGCCAGCCAGCCAGCAAAAATGTCAATGAACTTCTCTGCAAGAGAATTCAGAGGGAGCAGTGCAATGTCAGCACACACAGGAAGAGCAGCTCCAGTTCTGATTAACTGAGATACTGCACTGATGGGAGGGCACAGACCCAACCTCTTCCCAACCTAAAATGACCTCCCTTAAACAGAGATTATGTAACACTTCCACATGAGGAGAGCAAACTTAAATTAATTTGGTTTTCACAAGCTGCTGCCAGAAGAGACATCACTGTCTTTCCTGCTCATCCAGGTACACTCCATAGGGCCATACCTTCATGGTGAACTGGGACACACTGACCTGCCTGGAAACAAAGCCAGCACAAAAAAGGAGTAAAGCCAGCTCAGGTGGAGGTGGGATCACGTCCCCATGTCAGCTGCACTGCTGCTGGCAGGCCCAGCTGGGAGCGGAGCACTCGCTCCTGCAGCAAGCTACACTTGTGCCAGCTGCAGAGGAGAAACTGCATCTCCAAGGGAGGTTTTAAATCCATTTAGAAAAACTGCTGTAAAAAGCTGGTTTGAGAATTTCAAAGGTTCTTCAGCTTAGCTCACATAAACCCAATTTCTAAGACCATGACAACACAGAGGAGTTGCAAAAGAAATCGACCTAATTTTTAAGCCAGTTTGGTTATACTATTGCAGAAACACTTGTTTCATGGAGTGTGTACCCAGTGTCCAGCCAGAGAAACGCACAGGTTTAATAAATTCAGCATCAATTCACACCCAAGCCACACTAGCACAACTTTCACAGGCAGACTAGACTGGGGGCAAAAGCAGAGCAAGCCAAGCCCCAGCTGCAACAAGAACATTGACACAAAATCCTGCATTCAGAAAGGGGTCCAGCCCTCCCACGCAGCCAAACTCAAAATTTCTCAGGAGCCTTCCATTATGAAACCCCTACTTAAACAAAAAGGGTTAGGAGTCCCTTATCACACATGCAATCCAGTAAAGGACCAGGAATGCACTTCAGTTTTTGCCTTCCTGCATGGGTACATCATGGCTTGGGGCTTTTTTTCCCCTCCAGAAGATGAAGGGACTTGGCACCTTCCCTGGTGGATCGGAAGAAAGTCGTGTAAGGCACAAGTAACTGTAAGCATACAGATTAAATGGGTTTCCTGGATTTCATCCACGTTCAAATTTCCCAGGTTGTAGATCTCAAAAATATCCGTCTCTGACAAAACTGGTATGACAGGTTATGTAACACTCCACAGAATCACCCGGTGACAGCAGAGCAGGAACATTATCTGCTCTGCTCAGGGACTCCAGGGCTTTCTGCATCAACTACAAGAGGTGTCAAAAAAAAAAAAAAAAAGGAACTGAATCACAGAATATAGAGGAAAAAGAAATCCCCATGCGTTTTAAATAGCCAACCTCACCCAAATAATAACTGGTGATTTCCTTATATGATTTCCAGGAAGTTCCATATGATAAATATGCTGAGATGATTTGTTTAATTATAGATGTTTATAGGTCTGATATAACTTTGAAGAACACAGAATTATTGCAGAGAAATATCAAGAAGAGAATAACTGCCTAATACAGTGGATTCTGCAGCCTTTCTGCCCAAAACAAATAAAATTGAACAGTTACATCTGAGACTGTTAAATATGCTATTTACAGCCTGGGATAAATGATAGGACAATCTTGTTAAATGAAATATATATGCTTTCACTGAGTGCAGTATAACTTGAGGCACAAAGACAAGAAATAAATCACTGTGGGACTATTTTCCAGAAGAGAAAATTTCAGACTAACAGCACATGCATAGGTTTTCCCTCTATTCTAAGATGAGCAAGTTGCTAACTGCTCAAGGTATGTTTAGGGAACAGACAGCAAGGCTGCTTAGTGTTTTCATAAAAAGTTGTCTTGCTGTTTTCCCTATTTTGCTGGATTAAAGAAACAGCAAAGCTACATCCACATTCTGCCTGCATCTCAGCACTACAGAAAATCGGATCAGCCTCTAACCTGGGGCAGGAAACCCTCCAGGAGATCTCCAGTGAAAATGCAGCGCTCTTAAGCAGGTCCCTGTGCAATCTTGGTCCATTCTCTCCCCCTATCTCTGTTCCTCTGCTTCCCCCAGGCATCTGGGTACCAAGGCACAGGCGAGATAAAGTGGAAGCTGGAGTGTAAGAGGAAAATCCCACAGAAAACACTCTGATTTGTGCAACGGGAAATACAGCAAACTCCACAGTAAACCCCACAACAAAGAGTCCTGAATACATCTCTCTACTTTTTGTTCCATTTCTTCCAGCAATAATTATGGACAATTAAACACTTAGCTACTAAGGGAGAAGAAACAACTGACCTCCCTGCAGAAGCAGGTCACAACTCATAATGGGCTCCACAGAAGAGGAAACATTGTTCCCTTTCAAGCTCCATATGAGGAAAACAAACACATCGCTACCATCTCTATTTGTAATTTTTTTCCCGTCACGGCACTGGAGGAATCAGATCTGAGCTTTCCTCCTCCACCTGCACCGTGCTGAAGTTGCTGCCACATCTGCAGCCCGTGCCCTGCGCTGCTCTGGGCACAGCCTTATCTGTGGAGGAAAACCAATTCCCGGCGACACTTCCAGGGGCACAGCCTTATCTGTAAAGTCCCAGGAAAACCAATTCCCGGCGACACTTCCAGGGGCACAGCCTTATCTGTAAAGTCCCAGGAAAACCAATTCCCGGCGACACTTTCAGGGGCGCTGCTGGGGAAGGGGAGCAGCTGAGTCCCACCGATGCCCGGGGAAGGGCTGCAGCAGAGGCTGCACTTACCTTCTCGGCATGCTTGAACTTCACGTAGAACCAACTCGACTTGATCATTGTCTCACCCTGCCCTCGGTCAACGCCAGAAGAGCGACCCAAGCCTATGGTGCCGAGGAGCGCGGCTCTCCGAGGGGAGGCTGCGCTGCGGGGAGGGCAGCAGAGCCGAAGGCACGGGCGGGGAAGGCGCTGCGCCGCGGAGCTCCTCGTGTCCCCCTGCCCGTGTCCCTCCTTCCTGCCCGTGTCCCTCCTTCCTGCCCGTGTCCCTCCCTCCAGCCCCTATCCCCCTCTCCTGCCCGTGTCCCTCCTGGCCGTGTCCCTCCCTCCGCCCGTGTCCCTCCTTCCTGCCCTTATCCCTCCTGCTCGTGTCCCTCCCTCCTGCCCGTGTCCTGTGTCCCTCCTTTCTGCCCGTGTCCCCTCCTGCCCGTGTCCTCTGTCCCTCCTCTCTGCCCGTGTCCCCTCCTGTCCGTGTCCCCTGCTGCCCGTGTCCCCTCTCCGTGTCCCCTGCCCGTGTCCCCTCCTGTCCGTGTCCCCTGCCCGTGTCCCCTCCTGCCCGTGTCCCCTCCTGCCCGTGTCCCCTCTCCGTGTCCCCTGCCCGTGTCCCCGCTCGCTGCGCTGCTCGGCGCTGCTGCCAGCCCGGCTGCCCGGCAGCTCCGCTGCTCACGGGGACTTCACCGCCTCCATCACAAATGGCACATGTCAGTAAAGCCAGGAGGCTGGCTCCGGCGCTGGCAGCCGCCCAAGACCGTGACCTCCCCCAGTGGGATGAATAATGAATTCCAGCACTTCCCTCCAGACACAGATTAACACCTGGCTAAACATTATTCTGACAATGCGCTTGTCCACTGCGAGAGCCCCGGACCCCACCTCAACCCCTCGCTCGCCCACCAGGCAGGGTGGGAATGCTTTGGAGGCTGTCCCGCCACGCACTCCCCTATGGAAAGCGAGATTACAGGACTATATATAGTTTAGAAACAATAAAGCCTCTTAGGCATAAAGCAAATATCTTCTTTTCGAATCTGCAGCTGTAGTAACGCTGCCGTGGAACCAGAGCAAGTTCTCAGGAGCCAGACTGGTTCCGGGATCCCCCTTTCTCAGCCTCCCCTCTACAAACACCCTTGGTAAGCTCTGAAGCTGTGATATGTCAGACTCATGTTTTAAAATAACATCTGTAAGGAAAAAAAAGCCACAAAAAACTGCCAAACCAAGCCAAACAGAACAACCACCACTACCAAATTAAGCTACTGCATAGAAAATCCCGGGAAATCAATGGCCAGCGTTTGTTCTTTTGTCTGTTCAGAAACGCTGCCCAATTCCCTGGCTCTGCTTTAAGACGACACATTGATCTGGCTGCAAACCTCCCAGCTCTGTGCATCCACGGAACAGTGAATATCAAGTTACAAACTAAAGGATGGATATAATCAGCCTCCTGTGTTTCCGCTGTACGCAGCCAGAGCTATCTGGCCCCGCATCCTGTGCCCAAACACTTCAGGATGCACAAGGAAGTAATGTCAGGAATCTCAAGTCCAAAGATGTGCCCTCAGTAACACAGGTAATGACACAGATAGACATGAATTTGTCACACGGGTACCCGAACCTCTGCATGTTTCCATACAACCATGAGTGAGGTTCAGAATTTCATTACAGAAGTAAAAAAAAGTCACCTCATTTTGCTGCTTCAAACAGCTGTCTGGTTAAGTCAGAGTCTCACAGTATGCTATCCCAGCATAAGAGGATAATTTGCTTCTCATCATCTTCAGATCATGACTTTATAGATTTTTCTTGCCTCCCTTATATCACACCTCCCAGACTATTAAATTTCTCCTTGTAGGTAGGCTATGCATGTCTCCACAGATCCTTTTCATCACTCCCTGTACCTTTTCTAGGTCTAGATATCTTTTTCATGGGCAGAGCGAGATGGAATAAATACATTTACCACTGACTTACCATCTCCTACTATATCTGCACACAAGAGATATAAAGCAGGTGAAACAGACCCTGAAAACCAGTTAGTCAGTGTTACTCACCTAAAAAGTACTGTCAGTGCTGATAACAGTGTCAATGCATTACCTGAAAGTGGTGGCTTTGACAACCTGGCTACTCATTCACCTGCCAGCAGAGATTTCTAGAACTTTTCATAAACTAGGACTTACACAAGGGATCCAGACACCAATACTGACCAATAATGGTCACTGTGTTTAGGTGGAGCTGAGGCTGCTCAGTACTGCTTGCCCTGAGAATCCTTCCCTGCCTACCCACACTCCACATTTGGTCCCTGCTCTTCCCTTGGACAGGGAATTG
This sequence comes from Anthoscopus minutus, assembly GCA_013399455.1. Classification (NCBI taxonomy): domain Eukaryota; kingdom Metazoa; phylum Chordata; class Aves; order Passeriformes; family Paridae; genus Anthoscopus; species Anthoscopus minutus. Next base: position 100,942 of record VWYI01044820.1, on the reverse strand, counting down.
GGATGAAGCCCTTGCCAAGCCCCCTCACTTGCAGTCAGCTGAATCATGGCTATCCATGGCCATAGCTGCCAGAAATGACTTTCCATTAATGCCACAGAAAAATATTCCCACTCTCTCTTTAATTCTGCATTCCTGTGGGAGAATTAACCTATGCTAAAAAGGTAGTAAGATCCTCCAGGCATTTTTTGGAACTGGAGATGTTAAAAATGGATGAGAAGGTGTCCTAAAGGGAGCAATCTAAAAAGAAAATGAAAACACTGTTTTTTATCAGCACCTTCTATTTTCTGTACCTCAAAATTTGGTTTTTGAAGTAGCAAATGGATGAATGGGACAGGTCTGTGTGTGGATTTGATTGAGATCAGGTCAGTAAGAGCCTCACTTCCTCCTCCAGTCCCTGAGCAGCGCGTTCCCCGCAGCCCTGGCGGGCTGCTGCAGACAGACAGGGGCACAGCCTGGTGCTGCAGCAGGACAGACAGGGGCACAGCCTGGTGCTGCAGCAGGACAGACAGAGGCACAGCCTGGTGCTGCTGCAGACAGACAGGGGCACAGCCTGGTGCTGCTGCAGACAGACAGGGGCACAGCCTGGTGCTGCTGCAGACAGACAGGGGCACAGCCTGGTGCTGCTGCAGGACAGACAGGGGCACAGCCTGGTGCTGCTGCAGGACAGACAGGGGCACAGCCTGGTGCTGCTGCAGGACAGACAGGGGCACAGCCTGGTGCTGCTGCAGGACAGACAGGGGCACAGCCTGGTGCTGCTGCAGGACAGACAGGGGCACAGCCTGGTGCTGCTGCAGGACAGACAGGGGCACAGCCTGGTGCTGCTGCAGGACAGACAGGGGCACAGCCTGGTGCTGCTGCAGGACAGACAGGGGCACAGCCTGGTGCTGCTGCAGGACAGACAGGGGCACAGCCTGGTGCTGCTGCAGGACAGACAGGGGCACAGCCTGGTGCTGCTGCAGGACAGACAGGGGCACAGCCTGGTGCTGCTGCAGACAGACAGGGGCACAGCCTGGTGCTGCAGCAGGACAGACAGAGGCACAGCCTGGTGCTGCTGCAGACAGACAGAGGCACAGCCTGGTGCTGCAGCAGGACAGACAGAGGCACAGCCTGGTGCTGCAGCAGGACAGACAGAGGCACAGCCTGGTGCTGCAGCAGGACAGACAGGGGCACAGCCTGGTGCTGCAGCAGGACTCACCCAGCTGCCCGCATGGACACCACGCTGTCCTGTCCCAGCTCCTGGGAGCTCCTGCCCGCACTGCCCCGATCCCCGCCGCCCTCGGGGAGGGAAGGAGCAGAGGGCAAGAGCCGGCACCGTGTACCAAGCACAAGCAGCTGTGGCTCACAGCAATTACTAGGCCCTGGATGTTTTCCACTGCTTCATTAGCATCTGGCAGGGTCTAAAGTTCCAGGGTCACAAAACACAGAGCTGTTATTTTATTTCAGGAAAATGCACAGCGACATCCCTCGAGAGCTGTCCTTTTGTAATCAAAAGACAAGTGCAGCGCAGGGAATGGAGACACAGAATTTGCAGCCATCACATCGCCCAGCCGGGCAGGGACGAGCCCATCACAGCAGCGATTGCTCAGTTTGTGTTGCACTGTTGAAAGCCCCCACATCAGCATCCACAAACAGCCCTTGGCAGTGCCTGCAGGGCCGGTGATTCCTTACAGCACTGACAGCTGTGTGGCTTTGCACACACACACAAAGTACATACCAGCTTAAGTTTTCAACACTTCATTCATCTTTGCAGTAGGACAAAACACACCATTTATTTTCAAACCTGCAGTGTCAGCACTTTCTGTGAACTGTGTTTGGTTCTCCTGTTTTATAGAGCTGTAGTCTTTATGGAGCGTGATACAACAGCTTCACTCCTGCCTGCCAGTTCACTTCCTAGGGACGTGGTGCCAGACAAACACCACAGAGGATGGGGATCCACCCCTGAAAGTGCTGAACTCACCTCCAAAACCCTGTTAGGCCACATCAGTCACCCATCAATAACATGAAATAACATACTGTTCCTATTCTGAGTTTGTACAGGTAAAATCCCAACTTGTTTTCATATGACCCCAAAAAGTGAAATATGCTTCGTTAGAATATTCACAATTCTCACAGAATAATCATTCTTTGATTACTCAGCAGGTTTTGCCATACTCTAATAAACCATTTCAACTGTGAGATAGCATAAAAATGAATTAAAATAACCTTCTTTTTAACAGACCATTGGTTCTAAGCCTTTTAATACACCCTAATGTATATTTAGGTATCGATCCACGTTCATTTCAGTTGTTCCCCATGACAAAGCTGATCACACACTAATGCAATGTGCAGTGCAACAGTGAGAACTGAGTTGGTTTTTAAGTCTCCTAACAGCAGTGGGTACCTCCTCCTCTTCTTTCTGGCTTCGGGTTTGTTGGTAAGTCAGACTAACATCTTGGTCAGCTGAGGGAGGGGGGAAAGGAGCAAACCAGGCACTGCTTCACCTACTTTCACTATTTCCTGAGGCAGAAGAAATGCCTTGAAAACCCACTTGCACAGCAGAGCCAATCCCGGAGGAAGCTAAAGAACCCTGACCCTCATGCCAAGCAAAACCAATCTCTGTGAGTGTGCAGGGCGACTAAAACTAAAGCAAGATGGTGCATTTGCAGCAGGGACTACATCCAAGATGAATTACAGCCATTCCTGTGTTCTTGGCACTACAAGAGCAGAAAATCATCTCCATCCCTATTATCATAATAGCTTTCACACTTCCCAACCAGCAGAGTGAAGTGTGGGGATGCTGAAAGAAATAGCACATAAACAACAAACAGAAAGTTTAGATAAATAAGAAGATCCCATCTCCAGAAAATGTTTACAGCAATTCTTGTAATTAGCCGTGGGGAGGGTGAAAAAAAGGGAGGCGGAGGGAAAGCAATTTGGAATAAGTACAAATAAAAAGGATTTCAAAATGTTTTTCACAGTTCAGAATGGCTCCTATTGTAGCAGCCAAAGCAGGGATCCCTGGGAGATTAAATGAAGCTGAGAGCAAAGCTTGTAGGATCTGCAAGCTTACTAAGAGAGAGGGTTTTTCCCAAATTCAGACAACTGTAGAGTAACTTGGATTTGACAAATGAAGTACAAATGCTGAAGCTCCTGCTTGCCTCTGAACATTCCCAGCACTCCCCCAGCTCTAAACCAGCAAACATCCAGCTCACTTCCAAGCACCCAGATTCCACAGCAGCCTTTCTGCTTTAACCCCGAACCACACCAGCTTTGTATTCCAACACTTTACATCCTAGCAGGCTTCCCAGGGCACGGGCAGTGAGGGAAGGGTCAGACTGCCCAAACTCAAACAAATCAGTGGGAACATCTCAGAACCAGCAGAACAAATGAGGCGCCTGCAGCCTCCCGAGGCCAGTGCTGCCAGACCTTTGTGGGTCACAGGCAGGTCCACAGGGAACTCTCATCTTCCAGGCTAATAGAAAGCACTGTGGGATTTGCTGTCTTGTCATTAACATGGTAACAATCCCATCTTGTACCTCAGGACCCTGCTCGCCCATCAACACCATCTGCTCTTCCATCATGAGCGCTGCCGAGTAATCCCATCATGAACATGCTGCTGTCAGCTTGAACTTCTGTGCACGCCTGCAGAGAAACTCTCCAGGTCACTGGTTTGAACTCAGTGAGGGCTGGCAGGATTTGGGAGCCCTTCTGCCTTCACCCCCACTGAGAGCAGGCACAGGATGGGCTGCATCCCATGTCTGGTGTTCCTGGGACTGGCACCATTTCAGCCCAGGAGACCAACACCACCACCACAGTCACTCTCTTTAAAAAAATGAGTTTGGTTTTCTTTTTTTTCCTTCCCAGTGACTAAGAAGTGCAAGTGACATCTTCTCTGGCAGCTCTAAGCCCTGTCAGGTCTGTCAGTGCTCTAAGGTCTTACAGCTGCCTTTCCCTTGGAACAGGATAAAGCCTAGTAAGTCAGGCCACCTGACTCAAAGAGAAAGAATACAGATTAACATGAGAAAACCAGTCTGAAGTACTTTATCTCCCCCAGCAAAGTGCCAGTGTGTAATGAGTTACACTCAGGGGTAACCCAGCTGGGGCACATGCTCAGCTTTCCAGGTGAAATTATAGCTAAGAGGCACAACCAGAGACCCCTGAAGGATTCAGACACCTCAAGGCAGTCCACAGAGGACAAGAAACAGACATTTGCTAGTGGTTTATAACCTGCAAAAGACAAACTGAGACAGAAGCAGGACAGCCCATGAGCCTGGCACACAAGGGCTGGGCTCATGATAGCTCACAATCTGCTGCTTCTGCCACACTGAGTTAGCTCGGGGTGCAGTAAGGAGAGCTGCTGATGGTATATGATATATATGGAACTGTGCCAGGAAGTCACGTGTGACTAGCTGCAGCAGTGGGAGGCAAAGGTGGCTTAAAATATCTTTTTGACCTCTCTGAAAAAGAAGGTACAGTGCCATAATCTGTAATTTAAAAAGCAACAATAATTGCCAGCTGGACAAAATCACTTAGGATATTAAGAGATCAAATGTAATCCTACACAATGGTTCTGCATTTTGTTGCCTGGCTTTCTGTTTTCCAGCACTGTTTGGACAGAGGTTTATTACCTTGAGAAAAAAAGTAAGTCACTTCTGAGATGACACCAGAACTCCAAAGTGTTTGAAATGACATGATTCTCAAATGCAGAAAGCAGTGATTTCTGCGACACTCCATCATTTCCTGCAACTGAACACAGCTCTGCAGTGCACTACAGAGCTGTGAGTGCAGATCTCCCTCATCTGCACATGGAACAGGGATGAGGGAGCAAGACATCCAGCAGGGATGGGGGAAGAGGAATCCCTGAAAAAACACCTTTGCAATGTATGTATTAACACTGGAGCACTAACACAAGTTCCCTTTGAACATAAAAAGGGATTAGATGGCAGGGCACTAATGCCCACAGCTAAATCAAGTCCTGTTCAGCAAAACATTTGACACTAAAAATTACCAGCAGCAGAGATTAGGCTGCAGCACCAATAGCTGCTGCACCAGCCATGGACACAGGGCAGTTTATACCTCAGCAATGAGTGCTGTAACCTATTTAACACCCACCAAGGCACAAGGCTGGGCACAGGAACAGTGACCAAGGACCAAGCAAGGAGTTACACAGAGCTCTGGGGGTCCCAGCACTCAAACAGGTCTCAGATCCCAACCCCAGCTGCCCTGGGCAGCCCTCTCATATCCTCACCACAAGCATATAAACCCAAGGCCACCTCTGGCATGATTCAAAATTCCTCTTGTGTTACACAAAACAGGAAATCCATCAGAGTGCAGGAAGGCAGAGCCAAGAAACAACCACTCTCTCTCCAGACATGGTGCTACACATCCCAGCTCCCCAGCAAAAAACACCCTGAAAGGTCCTTCCTGAGGCCAGGCAGGTACATCACCTATGACTGGAAAGCTCCAAAGTTCCATACACCAGGTTTGGATCAGCTCTGAGGATGCTCTGTACTCACCAAGCAGAAAAAACACCCTGACAGAGGCAGCCTGGAGCCCACAGCCAGAGCACACGTGTTCATACATGTGGATGCACACCCAGCCAAAACACAGCCAGGCCATTGGCACCCACATGGTCCTGTCATTTTCCAAATAATTCTAATTCTTGTGAAGTTTCCCTTTAAAAATCAGATTTTGTTCTTTAATATTCAGTGACTTCCAGTTTCCTTCCCACACACAAGGCATTATTTACTCTACAGTGGCTCGGTGCATCAATTATGGTAATAGTTTGTGAATAACATTTGCATTATGGGAAAATGAGCCTGGTTATTTAGCACTAGCCGAACCATCCCTCTGGAAAATTGTCACAAACATATGTATCATATGCCTCCCCACTTAAACAGATCTGTAATTACTCCAGTTTATTAAAAAGAAATAGCTTTTTTTTTCTCTTTTTTTTTTTTCCTAAATCTTTCTGAGAGCAGACAAACATCTACAGAACCCTCTCCTTTACTCAGCCAAAGGGAAAGGCTACTGACTGCTGCTACCACGTCCTCTTATTTTACACTGAGATGTTAGAGGTGGAAAACATCTTCTACATTAGTTTACTCTGATGCAGAAATTGTGGCTCAGTAATTGTGGCATTTGATTAATGCTCCGTTTCAGTCCCTTCAGCTAAATTCCAGGCTCAGTTCAACTACTGTAAATTCTGATTAATATCTGTATTACATCAGCACCCAGGGTTTCTATTCCACGAGCAGGACTGCCTGCTGCAAGGACACCACAGTCTGTACTTCCTGCAGATCAACTGCTCTGCTCCTTAAGAAAGTTGAAAGCAGCAAATAAGGCTTTACACCTTGTGGAATGCATCTGTGAGTACCTGCTTTTAAGCAGCTGAGAAAAGCTAAGAAATATAATTCAACCAGGGGTGGTTCAAAAAGCCCCACAAAAGCACCCCAGCAAAATGAACAGCTTTGTACATTGAGGACTTGTAGTACCCAAATTCACAGCATTTCTAACACCCAGACTGCAAAATTCTTGCAAATTAGCAGTTATGTGAGTGCATAGCAGCTTTTGGCTTGCTTTTACAGTGCCCACTGTCAGCTCAGGTATATTTGGAGAAGTTGATCAAGGCCTCAGGCTCTCTTAGAGCACCAGATGCTGTCTTTGTATGTAAGAAATGCACAAAACTGCCCCTGTGCATGGAAAGGGAGAGCAACACAGCCAGAATGATCCCAGCAAAGGTACTTGGCTTCCAAGGTCACAAACTGTAATGTGGACAAGAGAAAGTATTGATGCCATCAGATCTCCACAGGTAACCCCACAGCCAGAGAGAACTTTCACAGGGAGAATACGCCACAGACTTCAAACAAGCCAAATGGAAGTGGGAAGAGAGTGGCACAGCCAGCCTAACACAGTGGTACCTGAGCTGATGAGCTGGCACTGCTCTGTGCCAGCAGCTCCTCCCCAGCTGCAGGGCAGAGCGTGGTCCAGGCCAGTAAAGAGATAGGATAATTGTTACTATTTACCACTTCTTTTATAGGCCAGGACTTGGTGATGTCAGGCCAATTCCAAAGTTTCCAGCCAAGAAATCATCCTAATGAGCCATCTCAAAAAGCAGTCAAAGGCTACATAGGCTATTGATAGCAAACTGCAGCCTTGCTATTCAGCCAGAAGTGAAAACAAAATAACAATGTTGGCCAAGCTTAGTTTGCTCTGCCTCTGTAGCATCTTCCCCCTGAGCTCTGTGGTACTTGAGCAATACCAAACCCCCTTTACACCAGCATAGCACACCAAGTGGTTTTTCCCCTCTTGTGACAAAACTGAAACTGGTCTTATTCTGTACCAGTACATGGTGTGTATATTTGGAAATTGCTCTAATGCCTGTATTTCCAGCTCTGCTATGAAAATCTGCACAGCAAAAGCTCCAGCAGTGGCACCAAGTGCTGTGTGCTGCACCTCACACATGGGCTTTTCCAAGACAGGTGAGGATGGAGGTATAAAGCAGAAACCGGTTATTCCTGTGATACACTTGAAATTTAAGTATTAGCTTGTATTGAAGCTCTTGATTGAGCAAAGTACTATTATAAAATGCACAACCAAGCCCAAAAACTCACCCCCATCCTATCTAGGCGAGGCTACACTCACCACAGCAATTCCAAATCCCACCAAACCTTTTCCCTCTACTTTGGCCAACTGAGCAGCACAACAACATGATTGCAACAGGGCTCAAAAGCAGTGTTTTGTGTCCTGCCTCAGAAGGACAGGTGTGCTTGTTTTAACAGCAAAGGAACAGGTTGGCAGTGCTTGACAAGTCTGAATCAAAGTGTCTGCAAATAGAATGGCAAAGGTCAGACTGATGCTGCAAGCTGGCACTGCAGCAATGTCTCTGCTGGAAAAGCCTTCAGCTCTTGTCTTCAACACTTTCTCCTGCTACACATTTATCTTCTCCATCCTAAGAGAGGAAATATTAAAACAGACATGTAAAAAGGATGAGGAAAAGAAAACTGCAGAACAGTCCCCTCCCTCATTTTAATTATTGATGCAGACAGCCTAAGCAATCTGTAAGCCATATACATAATGTATTTACTTGAAAATCCCAGCAAATCCACACGGTATTACAGAACAAACTACAAGCTGATCTGGGAGCACTGTCTTAAGAACTGGGTAAGCTGTCTCCATGTACTCAAAAATCTGTTTGACAAACGGAAAGATTAGATTAATGTTAATAATGCTAACGTGCTCAGCAGCACTCCCTGCCCCAGCAACAGGGTTTGGGTGCCCGGGGTCTTGTCTTTCATCCACACCAGATGAGTCTGTGCTGCAAACACCACTTGTTTAGAATGACAAAGGCAAGACTGGCTCACATTCTTGAAGCTCCTCTCGTCCCCATTTGATTATACACCCCAGCAGTAATGTTTAGGGATCAGACAGAAAGCAGCAGATGTTTTACATAGCAAAAGACCATGCTAAAGAAAAAAAAAATCACTTCTTGAAACAGCTGCTTCTAGGTTTGGGGCTAAGGAGGGTGGATGGGGTAAAAGGGAAATAGGGGCAAAGAAACAGACTTCAGCCTGAATTTGGTGAGAGATGCTGTGTCCCCCTCTGCTCTGTCACTGACTGCAACCAGCTGCACAAGAAACACATTCATTAAAAGTAACATTCCCTGCAAAGCTGAACAGACAGTGTAAGCAACAGCAGGCAGCAGTTTACTACAGCATGAAAATACAGAATCTGTAGCTCATTGAGCCATTCATTGTTTTAATTCCTGAGTTTCATCTCACTACATAAGAGGCTCAGGACAGCAAAGCTTTCTGCATCTACACCCCAGATCACTCCATGAGCCTGTGTGCCACAGCAGCGAGGAGGCACAGGATGGGCACTGACACTGTCACCCCACAGCTCTGGGAGGTGACACGGTGAGCCCAGGCCCAGGCTGAGCCCTGCAGGTCCCTCGGAGCCCCACCACCACCTCCTCATGGCCCAGATGCTGAGAGACCCCTGCGGCAGAGCAGAGCCGAGCCTGTTTGCAATTTTCTTCTCAACCACCAGTAGGAAAACACAAACCTTCAGAGAAACGGATCCTTCACTTCCTCCTTGCTGCTTTTAGTGGTTTCTTTAATCTTTTAAGCTTCTGGGTCTAATCCAGCAGCTGCCATCAAAAGTACTTATACAACTACAGCGGCGGGGGGGAGGGAAGGAATGGGATACACCAAATCATGAAACACATTTGCTGAACAGCCTCTTTGTTCTTGCCACAAGTGAGTGCCTTTGGAAGGTATCTGTTCACAGCCCAAACACATTTAGGTACATCTACCTGAGATGTCCTCCACTGCCTCGTCTATAAAAACACGCTGTAGAGAAATGCTCCCAGATGAATCAGATGACACATCTGAGCTGGCATGCTGCAGCACAGTGTGGGCAATGAAAGGGGGAATCTCTGCACTAAGCAGCTCATGCATGAATATGCTATAGGCAGACAGCTCCCAAGATGAAAAGTGCTGCTCTTTTCTGAAACCTGAAAATATTTAGTGGTGTTCTTCGTGGAAGGCTCCAGCAAGCACGCAGTGAGTCTGTTCCCATTTCAACAGAGGAAAGCATATTTCAGATGTCCTGGCAGAAAAGTTTAACACATGGTCTGAGAGCATAGAGAAAGTTCAAAATCCATTAATAAAGGATTTTTAAATTAAAGAAATCAAAATCTGTTAAGATTTCATTATTTAAAACAAACAAACACCCCAGGGGACTCTTGTATTGAGCACTAGGATCTTGCAATTTCTCCAGGATGCCAACAGTAGTCTATATGCTAAATCCCATGTTTAAAGGGGCTGGAGGGTTGGAGAGGCACAAGGTGGACAAATTCCAATTAAAGCTGTGTTTTTGCTCCTGCTGTTCCCAGGACACAGCACACACAAATGCTCTGTTCATGCTGTGAGCTGAATTTGCTGGTACATCCTTCTCTTCGAGCAAAATCTCATCCCCCAGCATACTGACATCTATGCTAAGTTTCTAAAAATAGCATGTCCTTCTTATATAAACATGACATAAAGGAATTAGGTGACAGCTGACCAAAAGCATCCCTTTAAAAGGCAAACTTTGCTGAGCACCAAATGCAAGCAGCACTTACAAGCAGCCAAGTCTTTTTGTATTAATTGAAGACAGAAGAAAACTGTCTTCAGATAAAGTCCCAGTTTGCCTGGAAAGGAAAGATATTTCCTCTACACACTGCCTCAATTACTCCTATTTTCACTTATTTACAAATTAATGAGTTTTCCAGTGGATTTCTACTCCAGGAAAAGATCTGCCATAAGCACTCTTCTAGGTGCAGGACCCACAGGAGCTCTGCGATTCCCACTGTGATTGAAGAGCTTTGTCATTCAGGCAGAGATACCACTCAGGCTTTAAAAACTCACCTGGAGTTTTCTAGAAGGAAAAGCTTCCAGAATTTCCAGAGCCTTTTTACACTACATGACACCTATCCAACTACAAACCAGAGCACTATTAACTTCTAGCATCTGCAGGCGTTCTGAATAATTCTTCAGTGTCTCAAAGCTTATCCCTCCTAGCAACAAGATGAACTTCACCAGAACCAAATCAGCAATGCACAGGAAAGTTAATATGCAAATGAGTCTATGGGGAAAAAAATAGTTTTAGCATAACCTGGCTAATCCCTAAACCTCAGGGAACTGAATTATATATGAATTACTGGATCAGGATCTGTCTCTATGCCAGCACAGAATACGTCAAGGAGGTTCAGGGCACCAGGCTGCCAGGAGATCCCTGTTGCAGGATGGAAAGAGAATTAAATAATCACTCCAGAGAAGCACAACGGAGAAAGCCAACACCACCCATCCCTGCCACCAGCCAGGAGGGGCCTTGTGCCATTTGCTGTTGAGTCAGGCAGGGAAGCACAAACCTCAGCTGTTGGGGCTGGAGCCGGTGAGGCGCTGCCTGTGCCCCCACATTGCTCTGAAATCCTGCTCTGGCTCTCAGTGACAGCTCACAGGGCTCCATTCCACCCCAGGGCTCCCCTGCAGACGTCCCCAGGGGCATACAGGGCTGTCACCAGGGAAGCTCCCCGGGGAGCCTGTGTTCCCTGGCAGCTGTCACAGTGCAGGGCTGTGCTGAGCACAACCCAGCGTTTGCAGGCTCAAGCAATTCTCTGTTGATGAGTACCACACTCCCTGTTGCCAGGTAACAGGGCTGTGGCAGGATTTCCCCCTGCTGATGCACAGCCTGCTGTGATGGCTGGGCAGACCCCACACCTCCTGCCCTGCTCCAGGCCCTGTTTAACTCTTCACTGAAATTTAAACAGCATCGACAAATAGACTGAGATCTCTCCTGACTAAAGGGGTATCTAGGCCACATTACTTGGAAAAACTGGTTTGCAAACCCCTGCAGAGAGAAATTAATTTACCTGGGCGTTCAGCACACAGGTCACCCTCCCCTGCCAGCACACCCTCGCAGACAGACTGGAGCAGACTCCATCCTCCCTCCTGGTTTTGGTCTCCCAACCAGCACCCTCCTCCTCCTCCCTGCTGTTTACACAGGACACACGTACAGGACACAAATAATGAGTTACTAAGCCAACAGCTACACCATCATTTGAGAGCATGACCCCAAATGCTCAGTGTTAGGATTAAATATCTCTCAGTGAAAGTAAGGCATGGAAACAGGATGTTTTCCCATCCTCAGTCATGCTGCCAGAGTTCCTGCTCATCTGCAGAATTTCCTACATTCTTTCCATTCCTGAAATACAACAACATCTAGCTTGACTTGTGAATGGAGTTGGGAGATACCAGAGTCAGGTTTTGGATAAGCCAGGACTTATAATCACTACACCTTTTAAAGTATCTTTGGAGCTTTGTTTCTCACATGTGCTATTCCTGCAAGCCTTCAAAGCTTCTACAGAGGCTCCCACTTCCCTCAGACTGTACAAACTCTGTGCCAAGGAACTAAACTTCTTTTTCATTGCAGCAGAGCAAATATCAACCCTCTGTTGTAGGTTCTGTGCACGACTTTCTGATGGGTATAAAAAGCCCTCAGGAATTCCTAGCTCTGGCCCAGGATAGTCAATGCAGCAGCAACCTTTGCTATTATTTTTTCCATAACAGAACACATTTTAGATCCAGAAGAATGGAATTCAGAAAAAGGATGGATAAGTTTCAACATCACTACGGGCACCCGAGTCTTCTTCAGTCACCCGGCCCTGAAAAGCAGGAGGGCAAAGAGCTCCTCACAAATGACTCTTGTTTCCTTGCTGAATGTTTCTATTCATTGGCTTCAACACTGTTGCAAAGCACATGGGAGAGATGGCCCAAAGGAACGGGACAACATTCCCACATAAGCTGCTGCTAATAAAAGCAGCATTCAACAGTATTGCCACTTGCTGGTCACATTTTCCAAGGAGAAAGGCAAGAGAAGAGGACCAGCATTCTGTGGGCATTCGGGCTGTGTGACACACAGCTTCACACCAGTTCTGAAAGGAACTCTGACAATCAGGCTCTTTATGAAGTACAACATATTTTAGGTATATCCACACACTTGATCCATAGCACATGTTGTATTGAGCAAACAAATTCTACCAGTCAGCTGTGAAGTCCAGTATGAAAATTACTTCATTACAGCTCCCATTAAGAAAGAAGCAATGAGTCCTCTTACACCTTACCCAGCAGGACTGCAGAGCTCCAGCTAAATAAAAAAAGCAGCAAGGTAAATTACTGGAGATGAACTTTCAAGCTAAATTAAAGAAAATTAAAGCCTTTTCTCATATAATTTCCTCCTTTCATCTCTCATTTTTATACACTTATGCACTGATGGATTTTAGCCAGATAAGAAATATGACCTAGGTTAATGCATCTCCACCCTTTTTCCACTGAAGGACCAAGCTGTTTTGGAGAGGTAAAAAAAGTCCATGCTGTATTCCACATTCTCCCTCCAGCTGGGAAGAAAAGACTGCTACTGGAGCACCTATTGTTTCTTTAAACAGAACCATATTGCTTTATTTATATAATAATAACCTTAGTGTTAAAAATTGGTATATTTTCATTAGGCAGCACTAGCAAGTAAATGCACATAGCAACATTTCTTCAGGAATGTGTCCAACTGCACAGGGGTGACAGTGTTTACACTTTTTGTTTTCTAATTAGTTCTTTTGTGGAGCCTCTCTGTTGGCTTAGAAACCCTAGTCTGAACTAGTTTGAACAAAGCTAATCTAGTAGAAAACAGACCAGGAACCAGAAACTCCTTTGTTATAGTCATGCCTAAGTTTCCCCAGCTCTAACACTTCATTTTACTCCACTTTTTTTTAATTGTCTGCTTTGACCATTAGTGTTTGTTCTGCTCTGAAATGCCCAGACAGCAAAGCCTGATTTTGGGCAGCTGGAGATTCCCATCAGCCTGGCCCAGGTGATACCCTCAGACACCCCAAGACACGGCTGGAGAATGGAAAAACTGAACATGCATACAAGCTCTCAAAGAAATGGATCTTCTATGCCAGTTTTCACTGTCTAAATGGTCTCTACAAATGGCTGGTGAATCATGACTTTGGCTTCCATTTCAAGCAGAAAGGGAAGCAGCACCTTCAGGACCGTGTGCTTCTGAGATTCCTGCTCCTCACACCCCTGGCCATCACACGTGGGGAGTGATGCAGGCACAGGATTGCTGCTCCAAGCACAAGCAGCTGGGGCTCCTGAAGAAGATTCAGGGGCTAGGAAAGCAGGAGGAGGCCAGATGAATCATTTCCATTAGCTCAGCATGCCCCACAGGAAGAACAGGGGGGTGATCCCTCAGACTCCTGTTTGCATTAGCAAAGTAAGTGAACACACACATCCCCTCCAGCAGCTTGAGCTGTGGCTCCCCACAGACCAGAGCAGGGCGTGGGGATTTGCTTGTACAGCTCTGCCTTGTGCAGAATCTGTGCCATTCACACTGCCTGGTGAGTGCTTTTCCTCTGGGAAAAGTGTAACATCCTCCCTAGAAGATTTGGAAGGCTGCCTCGCAATGACTGTGGGTTTGGGCTCAGACAATCAGGGGATGGAAGCACGGGCGTGGGGCTGCAATGACACCTGCTGATGAGGGAGGCTGTGAGAGGGACATGTGAAAGCAGCCAGGACCCAGAGTTCCCAAAGCAGGTTACACCTCACTGAGTTCTCCTGGAAACACGAGGCTGTAGGTGGGCAAGTACACCAGGGGACAGGAAATGCTGCAAGGTGAAAAAGAGTCAAATCACAGTTTCTAGCTCCTGTGAGCACAACACAACACAAGGGAGAAAGCAAAGTACCTATAAACCTGAGCAGCTGCACACACTGTGTCATGGCTTGCAAAAAACCCTCCTCCAGCAAAGAGGGTATTGCAAATATTTTGGCAATACTAGGAAAAGAAAATAAAAACACATATTCTTTTCTTGGTATGATCTCACATAAAATGAGAGTGAAATACTTTCTCCTTTCCACATCTGCTGGTCACCTCCTCTAGCAACACACAGCAGGAACCAGGGAAAAGTGAGGCACCATTCAGCATTTGGACATGGGCAGACTGTCACTCTGTCCCCTGCAGGCACACTGCAGGTGAACACAACAGCTGCAATCCATAATGCAACGAGCAGAGCCAAAGCCAAATCCAGATCAATACATCACACTTCTAGCAAGACAGTCTGTATTTATTCCCAAAGCACCAACATACATGGGATACTTAAATCCCCTGTGCTTCCTAAGGGTGTCTTCTGTTTTCTCCAAGTGAAGCAGCCAGGATGGAGCTTTCAGCTTTTCTGTTAAGCAACCAGGGCCCTTGTAAACAGAGAGGGGGACAACAGCTGCTGCTCTGCAGCTTTAAAGGATGCCATCCACAATGACATTATACTGTTCCTTTTACTCAATAAACACCAAATTTAAAAATAAAACAGAACTCTGCTTTGATCTGTGGAAGCTCAGGAGGCTGAGATGGAGGGTGAGGGGAAAGAAGGGAGAAAATGAGCACTTCTGTTACGCAGTGATCCAGAACACTTGGCAGGAGGCAATGGATCCCCACAGAATGCAAGGAAACCAATGTAACACAATAGCAAAACCATGGGAGATGGAGAGATAAATATGCTTCACATATTTTTTGTTTTTTAAAAGCTAATAATAATAAAAATCTCTACATCCCAAATACAAGACGTTTTCAGAAGACTCTCAGTCAGGCAATTTGCTCTATTCATGCACTTCAGCGAGCAAACATGAAAAGCTTTTCACACATATGCCATCCCCTGGCCCAAACTGGTTTTGCCTCCCATCGAGCTACCTCCTGTTGTCCTCAGTGAGGATCAAATACTGGAGAGAACAGAAAGTAAAGGTAACCACTCACATATGAAAACTAACAACAGGAACACCAGCACATGCAGAAAGCACACTCCCCTGCTCCCAGTCCTGAATGGGAACCTGCCTGCTGCAGGCTCTGCTGCTTTGCATTGGCCTTGAAGCTATAAATGTTACAAAAAGGTCAATGTGTGACCTCTCTGGCAATAATTCAGTGCACCCAGGGCCTTTCAGCCTGTCGGACTACTCATGAGCTGAGGTGCCAGTGGGAGGCAGGGCTGCCTGAGGGACAACCCTTCGCCTTCCCTTCAAGCATCTCCCACCTGCAAACAGGGGAAAATGCAAACAGACAACATGAACAGGAAAATAGGTCACACTTGAGTGACTTCAAACTTCAAAAATAGGAAGAGTTTCAACAAAGGAGAAAGGAAAGTGACAGGAGAGCACATTACACACTTCTGATGAATCCATTTGATCCTGTGACTGATCAGACTTTTTCAGTGAGATTGCTTTCTAATTTATGCCTTTAAATGGAAATAAAGACCTTGATCTTAGCATTAAATCTATGCAGATAGATCCTTGAGGCAATACTTCTACAGAAAACATTTCTACAAAGTGCAAAGACATTAAATTAATAATGCAAACACTGCATGTGTGTCTAGTGTCACTCTTGAGGATTCAGCAGCCGTCAAACCCTCCAGTAACTCCTGCTCTGTCATTTTGACTTTAGTAGTAACTGGAGATTTCCTTAAAGCCTGCAGCCCAGGTGCCTTACCCTGCACCCTGCCTGCAGAGGAGTGTGGGGTGGCTGCACTGGCAGTGGAAGGTGTGAGCTGTCCCCTGCCACTCTGCAGTGCTGGCAGGGAAGCAGGGCAGGCAGCAGACACCTGACAGGCTCCGTGCTGCCTCAGCTCCCCACACAGTGCCATCAAGTGTCAGTGCCAAGGCTCGCTGGAATTAGGATCACTGTTAGATTAGTTAACAGCTGTATAATTAGCCACGCTAAGCCTAGATGTTTTCCCTTGAAACCCAGTTTTTACAGTTATAAATAGCAGTGTTAATGATCTCCAGCACCACTGCTTACACTTGGAGCCCTCCCTCGTCCACCAGCTCTTCTCTCACTGAATGTCACATTCTCCTGACTTTCTTGTAACAGCTATAGAGGTAGATAAAAAAAGAACTAAAAAAGGCAGAAACCAAAAATAAACCCCAAACTGAAGTGGACCAAGAAGGACTTTTTTCCTTACACGCATTAAAACCTTAGGAAATAAGGGCTGCAACTTGTACTTAAACTGTACTTTCATGCATTAACTTAATTACATTTCACGAGAATGGGAGGAGATAGCACCAACATTTCATACCCAGGTAAACTGAGACAAAGGAGTGCAATAGTCTGGAGTCACATAGCAGGATGATGAATGGGACCCAGAATGAAACCTGAGTGCCCAGCACATCACCATGCTATTTACCAAATGGGATAAAACACCAGGGCACTCCAGCACTGAGATGTCTTTCATAAATCTGTCATGTCACACTACATGTTAATGAAGGGATATGAAGAGCATTTTTCCTTATTTTGAAGGTATTCAGTGCAGGAAAATTTCAAGAAATAGAGTTCACGCTCTTTAGATAAATTTGATTTGCCAATCTATGAATGCAGCAGAACTCAGATTTGTCATCTCTGAAATCTGAACTTTAGACAATACATTCCTTAAATCCTAACAATACTGTTAATTTATCACCAGTAATATTATCATCTAACCAAAAGATTCCACCCCTTTCACCAATGATTAAAAATATTTCTTTTTAAACATTTAATATCATCAGAGTTTTCTGAAACTGCAGTGCAGGAACAGAATCTCTGGAAGTGTCCATAGCACAGATTACAGATGCAGTTACTGTGAAAAATTTATAATACACAGATATTTTCAGCTGTTCCAGACATTTTGCACCACATGTCTGAGAGAAACAGCCTCTTTGGAGGTATAACAAAAACAAGTAAGAATTTTGAAAGGCTGTTTCTAGGAACGCTGTTAGGGCTTTAATAGGGTTTAGAAATGAAAATGTAAGACAAATTTGGGATAAATTGAACCCTGCTGCTTGCAATTCCCTGTGTGGTTACAATTGGGGTAGTGGCCCGTGCTTTTGCACCCCAGGTATCCAAAGTGAGTGCCTTCCCTCCAGCAGCACAGAGCCCCAGGCTGTCTGAGGGATGGCAGACCTGAAGCAGAGCACTAGGCTTTCCAGGGTATTCCCTTCACAATATATATGCAGCATCTCTGCTATTTCTTGAATCCACTAACTACTTTAATGCTGGGAGGAAACAAATGCCCACAGGCCGAGGCTGCAGGGAGCTTCTGAGAGCAGTGCAGGACTCTGCTGGCGTGCAGCCACGCCACAGCACCTGCTGTCCATACCTGCTGCTCCTCCTCCTCTGGGACACTTCCTACAGGCAGGAAATCTCAGGGTGCTTTTCATTCAGACAGCACTGGAGGTGATGTGGCTTCCCCAGAGCAGCCTGAGAGATGCTGCTCGCCCAGCCCCCTGCTTCACCCCAGGGACCCCACAAGCACTGGCATCCCTCCCTGATTAATAAACCAAGGGCCAAATCTTTGACTTGTGTCCCAGGGGCAGTGAGGAGCAGCAGTGGCACAGCACTGTGCTAAGAGCTCCTCCAGCACAAGGCATAAACCCCTGCAATTTGGGATGATTTATCTGCACCTCTGTGAGCCAGGCTTCCCACAGCCAGATCTGCGTGGGTATTGATCAGCTGAACCAAGAGACAAGTCTTTACACCAGTAAAATCTGAGAACATCTACTGTAAGCAAATCATAAACCCCAGAAAATTTGTATTCCATATTTTATCCATTTGACTGTTAACAAATTGTCAAAATCTGAACAAAACCCCCAAAGTTACTGGCTCATGTATTTTAACAGTGACTATTGATTTTGCTGTTTGTTTTCTTTTCCCCACTTCATGCATACCCCATCCCAACCTGGAAACATTTTGAAAACTGCTCCTGCTGGTGTCACTTTCAAAGAGTCTCATCAAAGTTCCCACTAGTCCCTTAGCAAACTTTTGCTTATTATTTTTAGTTAGTGGGAACTTCTCAACTGGGTAGCTATGCCCAGACAATTGATCATATTTCCAAATGAAAACTGTGGTTCTGGTGAACACTTCTTCTGTGAAGGAAACAAAGAAAGAAAAAAAAATGGAAACGAAGAAAAAAAATTTAAAAAAAATAAATTGAGAGTGGAGGGAAAGAAAATAAATTAGCTTTCTTAATGATCTGAAAGTTCTGGCAGTCCAGAGCAGGATGCAATAACCTCTCCTGCAGTTTCTCCTCTCCTTCCAGCTCTCATGGTGCCATCCCAGTGCCAAAGCAGGGAAATCACAAAGGAAAAGCCATTAGAGAGGCAGCAGGCCATTACACTTAGTTGGTCAAGGGTAATTACCCTAATTAAAACATTGGTAGAGCTTGTAAACAGAAACAAGTGACTTGCCAAAGAAAAATCCCTGAACAACTCCTCTGCTCTCTCTGTGCCACTGGTCAGGTCAGGACCTGCTGGCCCAGGTCTGCAGCCCCTCTGACTGTGCAGAGCCATCTGCCACGGGGACACTCCTGCAGCCACACCAAATGGAAAAATACCTGTGTTGCTGGGGTGGCTTCCCAAGGAAACAGTGCAAGAGAAAGTCTGAGAGTGCCCAGAAGCTGAGAGGAAACAATTCATGCTTCTATTCAGAGGAATTTGCTGGCCTCAGCAGCTTTGGTCCTGTGCAGGGCCAGGAGCTGGGCTTTGATGATCCCTGTGGGTCCCTTCCAACCCAGGATATTCTGTGATTCAATGATTTGGGTGCTGCCTCCCTTCTCCTCTGCCCCACCCAAGTCATGCCTTTCGTTTCACTTCAAACATCTGAGTTCCTGGGGTAACGAAGGCAAAACCAACACCTTGAATGAATGTCTGCCGGCGCTTTAACCCTGCAAAGTCACCGTGGATCACCTCACCCCCATGCTTTGACAGAGCTGAAGTTTCACAGCCAAAGCTGGTGGAGGACTCATGATTATGGATTTCACTCTGCTCTCAATCCCCTCCGTGCTGTGTGCTGTGGAAACATGAGGCATTGCTCTCAAAGCTCACAAATCCCCGGCACAAACGCTGCAGAATTTGGCTGCAGGCGCACTGGATCCACTGTTCCTGTGAGAGCTGCTGCATGAATATCTCCCACTCACACGAAGGAAGGAGGAGCAGCGGGCTCTTTGCCTTGTGGCATCACTCCAGGCTCCCTCAAAGCCTGCAATGGTGTTGCTAAAGAGCCAGTGATCCAGGGCTGTAAGAGTTCTTGGCAAAAGCCTGCACTGGATGGTGCTGAGCCAGGGAGAGAGGAAAGGACTGCTGCAATGTGCACAGAAGGAGCCAGAGCCCAGGCAGCACAGCTCTCACCTGTGGTTCCCAGGGTGCTGATAGTTCTAGGACAGAAACCTTTCATAAGGGGAAAAACACATCCCTTTTTCTTTATACAAAGGGACCTTTTGTACTGGGAAAACAAGCACAGAAGACGAGAATTCGCTTGGCATCATCACCAGGCTGACAAAAAGCCTGTGTCACCTGTGTTAGATCTGACACTTACACTACATGGAAGTGAGAGGGAAACGTCCATTCTTGGTGGCTTTAGCAAGGCTGTGCTACAGGAGAGGGTGGCCACAAAATATGAGATGTGTAAAGCAAAGACCAACAGGGAATCACAGGGCACCCATCACTGCAGGTGCCCAGAACCAAACCCCAGTGCTCCATCGGGGCACAGGGGCAGCGAGGCTGGGTCACTGCTGCAGGGAGCCTCTGGGACTCAAACCAAAAAGCATTTGTCAGGGCTCCCACGGGCACGGGGACAAGCAGCCGTGCAGGGATGTAATCCGACGCACCCGCATCTGGCTGGCACACAAACAAGGCATGCTTTCATCCCCGCGGGCAGGGCTGGAATCGCTGCTGCCTATTTTTAACATTTTCAATTGCTTGCAAAGCCGAGGGGGCTGCAAGGCAGGAGCCAGCCCCTGCTCTGCACACGGAGCCTGTGCCCAGTCATTGTCCCCCAACAATGAACGGCCCCGAGCCAAGCGGCCTCGCCGGCTCCAGCGGCGCTGCTGACCGCGGCAGGGACCCGGGATCCTTCTGCGAGGGACTCGGGGAGCAGCCACGGAGAGGGGAGCCCGTGTGCCGGGATTTGCAGAGGTAAGTATGAGCAGTGTGTTACCTGTGTTAAAATCGGGAGCAGGCTCCCGGCACGAGGAGCGATTTCAGCATTTACTGTACAAAGAAAAGCCCCAAGGCCCGGGGGCCCAGGCCCAGGCAGGGCCGGTCCCGAGGACGCTGCAGCGGCGGCGCTTGGGTCCCCTCGAGCAGCGATGCCTCGGCCCCGCTGCTCCAGGGGCAGCGGCTTCCTCGGCTCAGATGTTCCCTTTTTATCCTGGTTTTGTCCTTCTGGATTGGTTTCTCTTTGGATCCTTTCATTGCATGAAGGTTTGAGGTGCTGGATTGGCCCATTTTAGCTTTTGGCTTGCTTTGCCAGTGGTGATTTTCTTATGTGTAGTACAGTATTTCTTATAACTACTCTTTTTACCCCTTTTACAATATAATAACAGTACAAATACAATACCAAACACCAAACCAATAACAAACTAACAGTACATGCTTACAACAGTTTCTAGCTTATTTTTAACACCTTTATCTAGGGACAATTCCCCAGGAGTTTCAGAATTTGTGACTGTGAGGCAGATTCAAGCAACTCAGTTGAAAACTTGCTTCATGCCATTTTGTCTCCAGTTTGTTTTCTCATGGCTGCCATACACTGACACTCTTGGGAGAGCAGCCAGGGGTGGCGGGATAGCAAAACACACAAATGGGATATTTCCTTTTAAGAGGGAAAAAATTCAGTTGTCACTCCAAATGGACCAACATTTGCTGGTGTCTGTTCCCATAACAAGTGGACAGTTTGAGCAATGATCTCTCCAAACTACAAAACAGTTGGTATGTGGAAAAAAAGCTCCCAGACAACTTGATGTAGGAGATGCATACCCTCAAAAGAAATCCATTTCTGCTCAATAAAAGCGCTCCACCAAAGCAGGAAGTGTCAGGAGCTGTCCTAAACCACTGCAGCACAGTCTGGCTCATACCTATTGCTGCACAAGGACCACTACAGTCCTACACCAAGCCAAGGTGCTGGGCACCAAGGCTGGACAGCAACTACTCCACAGCTAACCTGTAAAAGTTAAATTCTGGAAGCACCAGAATTCACTTTGAAAAGTTAAGCTGCACCAGAGCAGCCGTGTTGCCCAGCATTTTCCTACACAAACCTGTGCTCTGCCTCCTGCCACTTGAAATTGCAAGGGAATGTTTAAACACACAGGCATATGTGATTCTTTACTTGGATCATACGAGGCATTGGTTACTGATAAAGGAAATGGCTGATGCAAAAAACCTCAAACTCACAAGCTAGCCTCATCCCATTGATTTTAAGGCAAGTAATTCTCTCTTTCAGTGAGGACTGACCTTTGATACTTCACAGGAAAGCGCTTCCCAAAGTGGATGATCATTTGCAGAATCAATAAAATGCACACATTCAATATCTTCCCCAAAAGAGGGTCAATAACTGAAATAGGTATTAAGTTAGAAGTCACTCCCACAACAACATTGAAGGGATTAAAACATTATTCCCCTTATCACTGTATTCTTTTCCTTCTCACACCACAGCAAACAACTAACCTTCAGAGACCAAAGCAGAAACAAAGAAGCCAAGACCAAAGACCAACCGAGATTTTGACTTTGCAAATTCACAGTATCAACAGCACTGCCCTTGAGCACAAGCCCAGGAGTTGGGAGGGATGGGTTTCTATCCAGCCTCTACAGAAACCCTCTCTGAACCTTACACTCTAAGTTCTGCAGTGAGCAGGAATGAAGGACCCTTATTAAAATGAGAAGCTAGCACTTAGGACTGTTAGTAAATACAAAATTAGGACTCTTAGTAAATACAAATCCATAATAAAATGCCTGTGACCACAGGTTAATTCACAACATCCATTTCTTTTGATTGTGATTTGTATTTTCACACAGTTCCTAAAACCAAGACAGATTTTCCTCTAACACCTCAATATTTCCATTGAAACTGTTGTGAAATGCCACTACACCTTTTTTTTCCTAGAAATAAACCCTAACGAATCAAAATAGGGATCTTTCTGCATACTCTAACATCAAACAAGATTTCAATGTTTGCCAGCAGGAACACAGTACAGTGCCTTAGTTCAGATGCTAAACCTACAAATGGAGCACTTCTAGATTGATACCAACATGTCCCACACTCACAGTGCTGTGTTTTGTGTTATTAATAAAAGACTGTTATTCATACATACAAATGTGTCCCATACTATTTCACCTAAAACATCCTTTGGGTGTTGCAAATTGCTTGTCTCTATTTAGAGCACAACTTGCTTCCGTTTCACGCTGATTTGCAGGATATGGAATCCACAGGATATGTTTGAGAGATAAATTGAGAACAAATTGTAAAACCTAGGAGTTGTTGGGGATTAGGTGGCCTTCCTTTTGTTCCTTCTCACCTATTGGAATTTTTCCCCATCAGCTGAGGGGAAACCTGGGCTGTACTTGTTCTTGAGTGCTTAATAAAGACAAAGAATTCAGCTGGGCCTGAATACTGCTGTAGCCTTTGCCTTTTTTTTCATAGTTGTTATTATTTGCCCATATATATTGGAAAGCTAGACACCCCCATTTTCTACTAGGCTTGTATCCTGCCTTGGCATATTTAACCTGACAAAAACAGCATGAGCTGCTCACAAGTATGCAGAAGAATTATCTATTTTAAAGCAGATTTTCCATGGAGAGCCCTGGCCCATTCATAAATGCAGTTCTAATTATTCTGCTGGCAATGATGCTTTCCATTAACATCCATACCTACATGTGCCAGAGGGGCACACACTGCAGCTCATGCTCTGAAATGACTGGACAGAGTTGTCTCAGGTGTGTCTTGCAGCACAACACACAGAAAACCTATTTTTTCTCATGATTTTCTAAAGATACCATACATAAAATACACCCACAAACATGCAACACTACCTTTGTCAAGACAGCCCTTTAGTAACTCTGTTAGAATTACACATTAAACACTCCTATCAAATGACCACTGTATCAAACCCCCTCATCTTTAACTCATCTAACCCAGCGTGGCCATGGCAAATTACTCACATACACATTTTGAAGGCATCTTACAAACCCCCAGCATGAGGCAGTTAACATTGGATCTTCCAAACTCAATTTTGAGCCACAAGACAAACACTTTCAACATAATTATCACTACCATATGGGCAGCTCTGCTATTGTGCTGGTTCTAATTAGGACTGTATATGTTACACATGTTGAAAGAGTTTGCAAATATGTTTTGTGGTTGACAGTTAAGCTCAGTATTTAAAGTAATGTGAACTTTTGTATGTTTACATTGCATTTGCTATAACAAATACATCATGTGCATAATAAACATACATATGTGCACATATACATGCATACACACTATTTTATTTTAGCAAAATAAACATAAAACAGGTGTCAGAAATGTCAGAACTCATAACTGGAATAAACATATTCACCAAAAATTTAAATCTAGTGCAGTACTACTCAGCTATTGGCTTCTACAGAGAGGATCCAGAAGTATTTCCACTTTCTTACTAACATACTTTATTCCTAAGATACTGGTATTTACATCTGTACATGCTACTCAAAATTTGGAATTAACTTCTCCAAGAAGTTATCTGTGTACCTATCTACTGAGATGTAGCTTTTTGCTACCAAAAGAATAGTATAGCAACTCAAAGACAGAAAAAAAAATTTGAGTTAAAATCTTGGAATAGTACAAGCACAAAAGCCACTGGAGTAGAGGCGTAGAAAGGCAAAGTATCAACAGCACACAAGTAAAGAACAAAAATCAATCCTTTACAAGTACAAAGCCTGGGGTAATTAATTTAATTGTAAAACCTTATACAAATATGCCAGGCATGCAGCAGCTGTCTGTGAATTGCAAGCAGGGCTTTGGCACTCTGCTTTCCCAATCATTGTTTATTAGAAGTGTGTACCTCTCCCTTTTGATTTGAGAGAGCCTTACAAGATGCAAGAGCAGTACACAGACACATTTAATTGCTAATGATACTGTGCTCTGTTTCAAGTTTCAGCATTAGCATCTCAAGGTAGAAGAGCATTACAACCCTTTCAAAGCTTCAAAACCCACTTTTCACATAAACACATTACAGCCTGAGCTTCCCTTTTGTCTTGCTCTAACCCTTCAGTTCAAAGCCATAAAATAACAAGATATCTCAATATTGGATAACTCTTGATACTGCTTTGAAGCAAGAGGACAGCAAAGCACCAGTCCCTATCAATAACACACAGGCACCTCTGAGCATGACCTGCCTGCTGCACAGGGGGAAGACACCAGAATTTTCACTTACTCAAAGAGACTTTCAAAGGCTCAGGCCACTTAAAAATGGATGGAATCAGTTTCTTAATGCTCCTTGTCCAGGGCAGGCTGCAGAGGGCAGGTATGGGAGCTTTACATCTCTGCCCAGACAGACTCCATTGTCCTGCTGCAGGTGGGAGGGAGCACAGGGCAGCCCCTGACACACCTGACCCACGGGCATTCTTTCCCCAGAACACAAATGAGTACCACAGTGCTCCTGAAGGCACAGAGATGCCATTCAAACCCAGCAGGATGCAGGCAGCCTAGCTGGAGCCCACCTAGCAGAGCATGGTTGTGCTGCAAGGAAACCACGACACTTCCAGAAGCAGATTTGTGTCCTTGATGTAGTAAAATTAAGTACTGATGCACACTTGCATGCATCAATTTAATCCTACCTGTCTACCTGGAGGACCTGCCTCCATCATTCCAGTAAGATAAAATAAAAAGCTCAGCCTAACATATTAACTGCCAGTCTCAGGTTTTCAGCTCACAAACCCTATCATATTTAATGCAAGTTATGCTGATTTGGTATTATAAAATTATTTGCAACCACATTTGACTGACGAGGAGTAATCAAGATAGAGGAGAAGAGTGTCAAGTGCTTCCATGGTAAGACAGACTGCAGTGTAAGCTTATTCCTTATTAGACAGCAGAGAATCAACCAGGAAAGTCTGTAGGAATCCATGCTGTGCTGGATGTGTGTCAGCACTCTGCACCTTACCAATAAAGGGGAAATGAGGGAGAAAGATAAGAAACAGCTATTCTTTAGTTGTAAGAGTTACAGGTTTACTAAACAGAGACCTGCCCTTCACCAGAGTTAGGGCAATTCTCTAAATGCATGCAAAACAAGAGAAAAACATTCATTTCCATCTCGCACTACAGTCCACAGAATTAGTTACTCCACTGGAAAAGACACGTCATATCTAACCTTCAGATTAATCCATATTTATAATGAAGATGTTATAATTAGTGATCTCTACCACTCCCATCCAGCCATACTGAAACATTTCTACACTTGTTTGTCCATTAAAACAATCATGGCTGAATAATACATCAGTAAGGCTGATAACAGGCAAAACAGAGTTTGTCAGTTCTCCTGCTCCTAATCTGCTACAGCATTGTGACAGCAGCCAAACCTGTCCTATTTCAGACCCAAGAGAATTCTAGTTCCCCATTTCAGCTGCTCTGATGGCTGGTGTTTGATGTGACGACAAGGAGGAGCCACTGCTGCTTTTGTAAGCTTCAGTTACCCAAGGATGATTGTGAAGATGCTTCAGGGGTTCACACTCCCTCTGCAAATTCCCTTGCACTTCAGTTAATAGGTTTTAATAAGAAAATTTTTCATGAACTTCAGAGGAGGAGCAGAGGGACCCCAACAACTTCCTGGGTTCTGTCTGCTCCCCAGGACTTCCCTTGATTTCTGTCATTTCCTGGCAGTGGCCCCTCAGGGTGCTGAGCCAGGCTGTCACTCACAACAGACCATGAAGATCTTCCAACACCAAACCCTTACTCCATTCTTTTCCACAACCACAAAAGCAATTAAAGCATTGCCATTCACACTCTTATTCTGGACCCCCTGCTGACTACCCAAAGGAAGCAGGGGGCCCGTGACACCCTTAGAAGTCTAATTTCTGTTTCTCTGAGAAAGGTTTCTATCCCTGTAGCAGAAGTTTTGACATATTTAGTGTTAGCTGAAGTTTTACAGGATGTGGGAGAGGGATTCAACACTCAGCTGTGAGTCAGTTACACCCAAACCAAAGCAGCCAACAGAAAAGGGGAGAGAGGCAGTGCACAGGTCTGCTTTTCTCTCTCAGATTTTGTATTTTCAAGTAGAACCACAGATGGTGTGGGTTGGAAGTGAGCTTACAGACAATTTAGTTACAACCCCTCTGTCATCAGCAGGGACAATTTCCACCAGACCAAGTTACACCATCAGCCTCTTGCCTCTCAATAGAATACACTTGCACTTCCAGTCCTGACATCAGACCTGTGGGAAGGCTCTGAATGTTTTCAAACTCTCACTATGTGGAGTCAAACAGCTGCTCTGCACAAGCAAAGCCAATAAATGCCACTTTGGTGAGATAAAAGAATAAACCATGGAACTCTGATTCCCTGTCAGCTGATCCTGTGGCTGCCTTTGTTATCTGTTGCCTTTTCTTCTGCTTGCTCAAGTGGCAGGAGGAAGCCAGCCATGACCAGTTAATGTCTGATCAAAACTGGAATCTGCAATAGTTTGGTTAACTACAAAACTAGAACACAGCCCAATCCTTTCCCCTTAAACAAGCATTCTTTACCAAGGGCAATAAATCACAGAATCCTAGAAAGGTTTTGGTTGGAAGGGACCTTAAAGCCCATCCAGTGCCACCCCTGCCATGGCAGGGACACCTGCCACTGTCCCAGGCTGCTCCCAGCCCTGTCCAGCCTGGCCTTGGGCACTGCCAGGGATCCAGGGGCAGCCACAGCTGCTCTGGGCACCTGTGCCAGGGCCTGCCCACCCTCCCAGGGAACAATTCCTTCCTAACATGTCATATTTCTTCTCTTTTTGTTTAAAACAATTCTCCTTGTCCTATTGTTACCTGCTCATGTAAAAAATCCCACTTTTTTATAAAATCCTTTTAGGCACTCGAAGGGGCTCTAAGATCTCCCTGGATCCTTCCCTTCTCGCGGCTGAACACCCCCAGCCTTCTAATCGTGCCTCCGGAGCAGAGGAAGGGAATTACAAAGGGAAGGAAGGAGAAAGGAAAGAAAGGGGCCCTGCCCGCACCGCTCCCGCAGTTCCCCGGCGCGGCCCGCAGGGGGAGCCCCAGCGCCGCCCAGGAGCTCCCGGCCCAGCCCGGCCGCCCCCGGGCCCTGAGGGGAAGCGGCAGCGCTGGGAGCGCCCGGGACACGCGGCCTGGAGAGAGCAGAGTGCGGAGAAATGCTGCCCAGAGAGTGCCCACAGCAGCTGGGGCTGCCCCTGGAGCCCTGGCAGTGCCCGAGGCCAGGCTGCACACTGGGGCTTGGAGCAGCTTGGGATGGTGGAAGGTGTCCCTGCCATGGCTGGATGAGCACTGGATGAGCTTTAAGGTGCCTGCAACTTAAAGCCTTCTGGGATTCTACCATTCTATGCATAATATATTTTTGTTAAATTAGGAGGAGAGAGCAGGAAAGAGGAGCAGGTGACACAGAGGGGCCATCAAAATGGTGAAAGGTTTGGAGGGGCCACACAAGGAGCGGCTGAGGGCACTTGGCCAGGCGGAGGCTGAGGGAAGTGAGACCTCAGTGGGGTGTGCAGCTGCTCCTGAGGGACAGCTCCGGTTTCTGCTCCCTGGGACAGGGACAGACCCAGGGAACAGCTGGGGCTGTGCCAGGGCAGGTTTGGGTTGGATTTTAGGGAAAGGTTCTTCCCCCAGAGGTGCTGGCACTGCCCAGGCTCCCCAGGGAATGGGCACAGCCTGAGGCTGCCAGAGCCCCAGGAGCTGCCAGGGATGCCCAGGGTGGGATTGTGGGGTGTCTGTGCAGGGCTGGGATTTGGTGGTTCCTGCAAGTCCCTTCCAGCTGAGGATATTCTGTGAGCAGGAAAGCCAAAGGATGGGGGAGGAGTGTTTTCCCTGCCTTATGGACTGCTTTCAACTCCAGAAGTCACTACAGAGCGTTTCAGCGGAGATCACCTGGTGGTGGAGAAAACTGCCTGCAACTCGTTGTACTGAGAGTTAATGCCAGGGGCCCCAAGTGCCCCAGCACAGTTACTGGTGGAAACACATCCTCCTCCCTGCTCTGCAACCCCACAGACACCCTGGGAAAATGTTCATAAACACGAGCGTGCTTTGTGTTCATGTCAAAGAGCAAGCAATAATTTTCACAAGAGTTACAAAGTATTGTCTGAAAAATAAAAATTAAAATCTTTCAATCATAGATAAAAGGGCTGGTTTACGTATTTTATATATAGAAATATATATATTATCTACATCCTATTTATTTGCTTTTTACCTCTTTATGACCTAAACCCATCCCTTTTAGCACAAAACTTCACTTGGGACATTTTTTAATAAAAAAAATATTTTTTTAATTAAAAAAATAAGAGGGAAGTCAAAGTACTACTTAAAATTAAATATCCAAATCACTGAAGTAAATCAAACATTAAAAATACTGTAAATTATCTGAATTGTGCACAGTATTGGATGGACAGAGATGTCAAAGGGCTGATTTCCCCCACTCCCCATATGTGCAAACACAACTCTCATCTGCTATCACCAAAATCTGCTATCACCAAAATCTTCCCAAGTATTTTAACAACCACTCCTTCCTAAAAAGCCTTTCTGGATAGAAAATGAAAAAAGGTTCTTCATTTCACCTAACAGGCTGCAGAAGTCCCAGTTCAAAGGTGAAAGGAAGGACAGGGAGAAAATTGCCTTCCCCCTCCAATCCAAGTCAAACATCTGAAATATATTCAAACCAGCTTTTTGCTGCAGCTCCTGCACTGGCAGTGCCCTGAGCATTGCACAGCCCTGAGAGTGAGGGAGTGCCTGTCCCTCTCTGCTCCCTGCACCAGCTCCACAGGAACGCCATGAGCTGAACCCTGTGCTGGCACAGCCCCCAGCTCCCCGAGCTGTGTCACAGAGCTCCTTCCAGTGCCCCTTCTCCCACAGCAGCCCCACACCGTGCTCAGGATGCTCCAGCCATGGCACCGGGCAAGGAGCTGAATGAGTGAGAATGTGAGAAAAATCCGTGGATCTCCAGTTCTCTTTGTTTCAGGAGAACCTTTTCGTTTCGTTGTGCTTGGCTCCGAGTCGCTGGTTTTATCTTGCATTTCACACTTAAGGAAACCCAGCCAGGCCTGCCAAATACTACAAGGTTTTCTGTCAAAACTTGGACAAGCTGAAAAGTTTTACATTCCTTTAACCGTAAACCTTAAAGCAACTCAGACTTTTATTTTACTCGCAGCTCAGGTTTGAATGTTCCGTGACATTTGGCCAACCTGGATTGAGTTTTCTGTTTGAGGTTTCATTACGAACTCCTAATTCCAGAACAGAGTAATTAATACTTTTATTAATAGTATCTGTAAAAAAAGATTATAGGACTTGGAAAAATGACTCTTGAGTGCAATTTGCTGCCCAGCAGACTACATGCAGTCCAAAAAGGAGATCAATCCTCTAATTCAACTTCCAAAGCTGTGTGCTAACAAATATGCAAAGGCCTTTGGAGACCCAACTACCAGTAGGACCATTCCCTCAGATGGCCTCAGCAGTGCTTGCTGTCCATGTGACAGTAACAGCCCCAGAGCAGACCCCAAGGAGCAGCAATGGTCGGCAGTTTCTGTACCCAGAAATGACTCGCTCAGCGTGACACAACAGTTTGGGTTGGGGAGCCCTCAGGGGTGACCTCATCCAAGCCCCACTCCAAGCAAGGCTTATTCAGGAGAGATCTGGCTGCTCAGGGGATGGTGGATGTGATCCCACAGCCTCTGGACTGAAGGGAGCTGCCTGCCTCCTTGGCAGATTTGAGCAGAGCACTGCTGGGCTCTGACCTCCTCGCTTTGTGCTGCCCATGCTCCTCAATGCCCCTCTGCTGGCACTGTGTGTGAGAGCCAGCATGGAACCACAGCGGGGGACAGACCACACTCAGCTGAGTGCAGATGCCAAATGTGGAATTTCTGCCGTCCATTTCCCTCATTTTCTAGTCTGCCTCAAAACAGGATGATGCTTTAGAGCCTGAAGATGAAACAGGAGCAGGAAGCAGTGGCACCCTGCAGGCTGGGCACAGAGTGCAGCAGCTCTTCTGAAGGAGGAGCTGCCAACGCTCTGCCAGGTGGGCTTGGACTGTGGCAGCCACTCAGCTGGGTATTGGTGGGACTGCTAGCATGAGGAACTGTTACACAGGCTTGTTATGAAGCTCAAATGTTTTCATTAACATAAACGAGCATAAGTTAGGTTAATAATCTGAACACACTGACAGATGTTCAACAAACACTTGGCATTGCTGCAGCCCGAACAAGAAAGAATTCAGTGTTATCTTGGAACAGCCTGCAGAACAACACAAGGCGAAGCAGCAAAGCTCTGGTACCAGCTTAGACACATGGATACACAGAAAAGCCAGGCTCTCTCCTAGCACAAGCCCAAGAGGTACCAGGATACAACTCAGCCCTGTGTGCAGGCCTGAAAATTTTGCAAATCATAGAAAAAGAGATTTTATTTCCAGTGCAAGTAAAGAGCAGTACAGTGGGGGCAAGGGGCAGGCTGCTCCTGCAGGAAAGGAAAGTCTCCACTGCTTTTCATTAAATTAAGACATCTCCTGAGTTTTGTCTTGTGTTCAAGTTCAATCCACGGCAAGTTCTAAACACAACAATGGACTCTTACTCCCCTCACAATGTCATTACTGTATAGAGACACAGGATTAGTAAAAATGATGAATTTGGGGGCAACAGTAATGTGAATGCATTCTGGTCAAAAAAAGCCAAAACCCACTAAACTCTCATGCAACAGTTAATAGAAAAGCTCACAGAACAGCATGTGTGAGAAGTTCTATCAGGAACAGGGAACTGGGCATGGCTGGCCAGCACTGACCTCGTTACTGATGGCTCCTGGATGTTTGGGGTACCTGTGTTGGAGAGCTTCAGATGAATGCACTGGTTGGGGTTTTTTAATGTGTCAACACTGTTCACAAGTGTAAGGGAAATAGTGGGATCTAAAGCTTGTAAATGAGCTACAATCTTGGAGGAGCTAAAGATTAGATCGACCTGTGTTGCATCACTTTACAAGTTAAATATTTTTCTTAAAGTGCTAATCCAATCCAAACAAGGGTTTGATTCTAAATTAAACAAACTCCACTTTTATTGGTATTAACAAAAATATGCAATGCTAATTTCAGCAGGCAAGCACTAACAAGAGCAGCTATACAGGCTGTGCTTTCTCCAGGGTAAAGAAGGAAGGACATTAACTTCAATTTCCTTTTTTTCCAAGCAAAATGCATTATATTACAAAATCCACTGTGAGGTTTATTAAAAAAAAAAAACCGAAGCAAACAACACAACAAAACCCAAAATTTCCTACACACCCATGTTTTTAAAGAGTCTTTTAAAAAACCCACTTTCATTGCATCTCCACTTCTGATTCAATTTGCTGTCAAAGGTCATGAGCTAAAATATACAGTTTACGCTAAAAGCAGGAAGCAGGGTAAGTAATTGAATAACATCAGGAAATGGAAGAATACTGCCATTTTCCTAATGGATATAGTACAAGGTTTACTCTCTCCAAATTTAATTCTAAGAGCTCCTGTAGGAAGGGGTTTATTTTTCTTCAGCTTCAATTTTAGCCTGCAAGGTTTAAAGCAAAATCCTCATGTAATCAAAAGAACAAAATACCACAGCAGCTTTATTTTCTAACAGACAAAGATGATCATTTCTGCAGGAAAAGAGAAACCCCTATCAACAGTGTCTGAAATGAGAACTGGCATAGCAGTTCTGGCTGCTTAATATACATGGGCTGGAAATAATTCTGCTAAATCAGAGTTCTGAATTATTCATTAAAAACAGATTTTCATGATTTAAATTAGAAAGACTTAAAATTACAAGCCTTGCATTGCTATTGATAGGTAAGATCTCTTTCCCCCTAAGTGATGTTACAGTCTCATACAGCTCCACTCCTGGAAATGCTTTATGATCACTCTAAGACAGTACAAAAATCTCCTGACACTCACTCCTTCTGGACACAACACACCCTCTGGTATGTGCTTTAGACCAGCACTAGCCCAACAGTAAGAATTATATCAAAATATATCATTATGATAATGAATAAAGTTTGAAGGGATCGTTTTCAGTATTTATTGCATATGAAAGCACAGGTTCATTTAATACATTGGAAGCACAAGCTTTAGTACTGCAAATAAACTCCTTCCATCATGGAAAACACTGCACTTCTTACAGGAAGCATCAGACCACAAATCTGGCTTCAGATCCTTCCAAAGCATTTTGTGATGATACACAATCCCTGTACTGTTACTGATTTATAAAGACAATGCCATTAATAAGCTGAAGGCTTGTGTTGCTTCCTGGGAGCTGCTATCCAGTCATTCCACACAAATCCAGTCAGCTGCCATGGCTCCAGCACTTTGCATTTGAAATCATTAATATTCATTCATCACACAGGTACAGTCTTTCATCTGGAGATCTCCAAACTCTGCACAAATTCTCCAATTAAACCTATCTGCCTTGATTAGGAATTGGTAGAGAAGTTCTTCCTGATTAAACAGCATTTCCATGCAGGATGCACACGGGGCTGTGGGGCTGTGGCCGTGCCCCTCGCAGGGCTCATGTCTGGACACTGACTGAGCACATGGCAGCTCCATGCAGAGCCTGCTCGAGGCTTTTCTACACTCTAAGAGAACTTTTTGGAAATCCTCAGCCTGAGCTACAGCTTAAATGTTAATGCCAACAGCACCTGAACTGAATTGAGTAAGTGCAGCTCAGGCTGGGCCAGGCTCCAGAGCAGGACCAGTGGAGCAGCTGGGATAACCCAGCATCCAAAGGATGCTTTAGTAACAGCTTCTGTGGGCTAAGGCAGAATCCCTGCTTCTAGAATCTTTTACTTTGGCACAGGAGATACAGAAACTCACTCCTTTTCCAGTTAGCAATGGATCAGTCCTCAGCACATCATTCTGTATCATCAAGAGAAGTGAAGACAACCAATATCAAATCTTGCAAACTGAGAGTATCATGCCACCCAAATATAGCTTTTATTTGACAACACCACACTAAGTCATCAGTATTCTGTCATTTCCTTCTTCAGAACCAAAGCACAGAGCACTTGTCTGTATATTAATTTATTTTCTTAAACATAGGAGCTATTTTCCTCACCTAAGCAAGCCCTATTGAGCAGGTTATATAATTAACATTGAAGCAATTTGAATGCTGCTTGACTTGCTAAAAGCTGGTAAACAAGCAGGAAACAGTAAGGTGCTTTACAAGAAAAGAACATGTGTTGGGGGGAGGGGAGACAGTAAAACATTAAACAGATTGATTAGTGATTTTAACAGAATTTCTATTTTTATTCACCCTCTGCATGCTTTGGCATTACGTTTTTATTTCATTTATAAAAGTAGGAGACTTTTTTCTTCAACTAGATCAGAGAAAATCATGTTCAGAAGGAAATTATGACCATGGTTGGCAAAAATAAAAATACCATGGAGAAATTTCACTTGCCAAATATCTGTTGCTTCCAATGGCTAGGATAAAATCCACCTGCTTTATGATTGGAGTATTTTTTATTAACTTTCTTAGAAAAAGACAACCTGAAATCTCAAGGAAAGGTATCAAACCTCAGCTTCCAGTTGTACATTCATTCTTAGCTGTATTATTTTTATTGATTAAATGACTTGAGCCTAGGGACAGGGTTAGCAGGGCAAGCTGGGCTTTGACCTGACAGCATTTTATGAGCAAACTTTGGTGTTTCTCTCTTGTTTCTCTGTTCAAGCAGAAAAGAGTTGCATGAGAGGGAACTCGGTTCTTCTTTCCTAAGCCCACAGGTCCTTTACAACCATTTCTAACTCCTCCACCTGGGAAAGGGCACACAGGACAGGGGAGCACTGAGGTGAGTGACTCAGTCTTTGCTGTCAGGGACTGGAAGGGCTCATGGCTTTTTATATGACCTAAATCAACTTGTGCTTGCAAGCCAGTTATGTTCCTGCTTCCTTCCCCAAAAATTTCTTGCAGGATCTCAGCAGGCTTTGGGTTGAAGGCTTCACTTCCTGCACCAGTTTACACCTCTGTCAGACTTTACCTTAAATAGATCTGAGATGTCTCAGGATGTTCACACATGGACAGATCTAGACAGACGAACACTCTGTTCCTGTCTTTGTTTTGCTTTGTTTTACAGAGAGCACAGTCTTCTGATGTCTTCCATACTAGGAGGAATTGTGATTAAACTACAATAGCAATTCTTCTTTAATTGGAGAAGGTGGAGATTTGGTCCCTAGAGCTCCCAGAGCCCAGCAGTGCAGGAAGGCAGACACCAGGGAAGCAGCTATGGCCAGAATGGGCTCCTGGACCCTCCCGAGTAAGGGGGGACTTTGCTACAAGTTTCGTTTTTTTCAAGAAAGTCCACTCACAGCAGAGCGACTCATTTCAATACTCTTTAATAGCTGATCCAATACAGATGGATAAATCTGAAACTGATCTTACATTGACTATAAAAAATGGGAAATAAGACACATCAGGACTGGATAGTTGGTCACAGCCTGTACAGTGTTGCTGATATTAGAGACAAACTTCCAGCAGCACTAGAAACACAAAACCATGGTAACTTTTGCAGTCAATTTTCTATAAAAATATTTGTATTCTTGAAGCAAACTTAATAAAAATTCTTAAGGGTAACTCTTTCATTTTTGCTCATGGAACCTTGCTGTATTTTAATATTGAGCAGCGAAAACTGTTGCAGGGAAAGGTCAAGAGGCAAAGAGAAGTTTGTTTTGTCTGTTTTAGGAGTTGTGGCCTTACACAGCAATGGCCACACTGTGTTCTTCAACTGGCTCCACAACCCATCCAAATATCCATTGAAACTATCCAAGAGGACAGCAAGCTTAGATAAAAAATCACTTATGGCGCATTTTGCTAATGACACAGGAGGCCTTCCTAGTGCACAGAGCTCTTATATTGTTGATAAAGCATTAAACATAGGAAATGGGGGACTTAGATTTAAAAGTTTGTTCCATTTCAGTGGGTTTGGGCACAAATTAAGATGTCTTGATTTTATAAAATTGCAACATTATGATACTTGAAATTCCATAAAGCAGAGAACAACTTTCTCAGGTTGAGGAAGATTATCAATAATTCTCCTGAGCTGTATAATCAGGTCATTTTTTGCCAAAATGAAATAAACAGCAGAAAGTTTAGAAGTGCACCCTGTTTCTCCAGCAATGTTGTGCCACCTCTGGGGACACAGGCAGCCTTTGGGGCTGGCCAGTGCCAGCCAGGCTAAATCCAGGGAAAGCTCAAAAACTCCACAATTGCCCAAAGCACTGCAAACCATCAAAGCAATTGTGTGAGCTCCATGCTGGAATTTCACAGGGATTTACTGCACACTGCCATTTCCCTGCCCTCAGCTCCCCACTTGTGATAAATCCCAGCCCCAGATGGGGCTCAGACCCAGGACAGTCACAGCCTCCCTGCACATCTGAGGGACTGGAATGAGCCAGCTGTAAGAGCAGGAGTGTTGCCTTTAGTCTACTAAGAGACACAAAAGCAGTCCCAGAAACAGTTCAAGGCACTGCTGCTTCCCCTGGGAAGGCCAAACAGGGGAGCCTTCCACTCCCCTTGGGAAGGGAACACTTCACTCACATTTTGAAAGGAACCTTCCACTCTCCTTGGGAAGGGAACACTTCACTCACATTTTGAAAGGGACCTTACACATTTTTCAAAGCCATGCCCTAAATCTGTGCCCCTGAATCCAGGGAGCTACAGCACTCAGGAGCTGAATCTTACGACCAAGCAAGAGTTTAAGCATCCGTGGGAGGCTGACCCACTCCTGAGGCTGCTCCAGCACTCACAGTGGGGCAGCACTGCAGCCCCTGCTCCTGCCAGCAGCCCTGCACCACAACAGTGCTGCAAACCCACCCGGTGCTGCTGGCAGCCACAGCCAAATCCATCGCTCCCATGCTCCCTGTCCTGGTGAAAACTGACTTTGTAGAGGAAAAAACAAGAAGCAAGTAACATAATTTCAACAATCTAAGTTTTCATAACAAATGTGAGGATGAACGTCTGTGCTTACAATTAATCTGGAGGC
Organism: Anthoscopus minutus; assembly: GCA_013399455.1. NCBI lineage: Eukaryota > Metazoa > Chordata > Aves > Passeriformes > Paridae > Anthoscopus > Anthoscopus minutus. Next base: position 64,409 of record VWYI01044820.1, on the reverse strand, counting down.
AAACCCATAGGTTAGAAGTCTTGGCTTAAATGTATTTCTAGAATACAAAAACTATTTTAAAGAGTTCTGGATGACTTCTTTTTTCAATTAAAAAGGGTCACTTTATTATGCTGTCTTATAATACTTAAGCTAGCATTTAACTTATCTCCAGACAGACTCAGTCAAAATTAATTTTTTGTTTAATTCCTTACTGGTAACATGCATGGAAACTTTTAAGACAGCAATTGATTGCATTGAACATTTAAAATATGGTTCACTTCCTAGCACATTTAACAATCATTTAAGTTTTCAATTAAAGTAGGGTGTCAACATTAAAAGAAAAAAGATAACTCTGAGATCCAATAGCTGCTCTGTGCACAAGAAATTACTTTTTTTTACTAAAATTCTCAAGATATCGAATTGATTAATATAATTAGGTTAGCCCAAAAGTGACTGTTTCTCATCTCCTTTTTTTCAGCTGGAATTTGCTGGGAGTTAGTGTCACACTGGGTGGGTGGTGCACAGCCCCCTGGAAGGGGCACTTCCTCTGACACAGCATTACCTGTGGTCAGGTAACAGCGTGGTGACACCTCTGCAACTCTAAGAGCAAACGGGAGCCAGAAGACAAAGTGAGAAGCAGCAGGGCAGAGCAGAGAGAGTGGCAATATTTGCATTAGAAATAAAAACATGCCAACATTGCTCATTTTCTTGCAAGCCTGATCACACTCAACACAACCACAACGGCAGCAGAGGAGCAAAGAAACCCTTCCTCTGCCACAGCCCAGGGGTGATCAGCTCACACATGAGCTTCAGAGACATGGGGGAGATCTTAACATCCCACTGCTTATTCCTGTGTCCAGATGTGACCTGAGCTCCTCCATGCTCCTCCTTGGCTGTGCAAGCTCCACCAGCCACAAGTGTCACAACAATCACAGTCACCGTGTCAGGTGCTAATGGCCATTCTGAGTCCTGGTTAAGGGATAATCCACACTGCCCAACAGCTGTTATTTCACCCAGAGTGGCCAAACTCCAGCCTCTAACCAGGTGTTAAACTTGCACCTGGGCACTCTGTGCCTGCACTGGAGCTGAAGCTGCTCGTGCACAGGAGGCTCTGAGCTGGGCAGTGCACACAGACAGGATCAAACCATCACACCAAATACAGTGGTTCTGAGGCTGAGGTACAGGCATTTGCTACTTCAGCATCAATGAACAATATCTGGGTGAAGTTCCTCTTCCTTCTGGGCACATACACTCGTCCACAGGACAGAGGCATGGCAAAAACAAGGCCCTTTTCTTCCACCCTCATCAGCCCTGCAAGGGAAGCTCTCCATGGAGAAGCCATTTTGAGTCTCTGGGACTTCCCAAAATGTATTTTTAAGCCTTCTAGCAGGGATAACATCCTTAGTAATCAATTTGACTCATGATTACTATTTCAAACACAGGCTCATACCCAGACGAAAAAAGCACACTTACATGGTAATATATACAGAACAATAACATTGCCAGATGGTATAATACTGAGCAGAATTAATTTCACACATGATGTTTTCGAGGTGTTAAAATATGTCACAGCTTCTGCTAATAAAACATCTTCCTCTTCCCTCCTCCTTTTAAGAAAATGCTGCGTTCCCACCAGCCTGTATTTTACATTATATGTGTTTCCATCCTGATAAGGGCAGCTGATTGCTTGCAAATCTAATTACAGTCAAATGAAAGTCTTTCAGAACCATCATTAGCAATTAGGACCTGCTGGATTTGCAGTGTATCATTTAGAGAGGTATAATTCAATAGCTTATTGAAAAATTGTAGGTGAAACCGGTGATTATGAGGGGGGATGCCCGTGACACGTCACCACGAGCGCTCGGGTGGAGTGGCAGCTCCCCGAGCACTGATCAGGGACTGCAGGGGTTTGTTCTGGCCAAGCACAGCCCTGCCCCAGCCCAGAGCAGCATCCTGGGACCAGCTCTGCACTCCCTGAGCCTGGCTTTGTGTGTGCTCTCCTGGAATCCAAAGTGTCCATTCAGGAGCTCGGGGCAGCCGTGGGGGATGTGCAGCACAGAACAACAGGCACACGAAGCTTACACACATCATTTTTCAGTCCCTTCTGCAGAGAACAACAATCTTTTCTGTGCCCATTGAGCTCAATTATATATTATCAGGGCCCAGAAGCTGTTTGGATGCTTTCAAGCAGCTGGGTGCCTTCACAGATGACGCACTGGATATGGTGACTGCGGGTTAAGTGCTGCTGGAGATTTCTGTGGCCTCTGATCAGAGGCAAACAGCAGTCGAGAATCACAAAATGCTTGTAATTCAAGCACTGTTTGTCACCCACGGCGGTTTCCAAACGGGAAACGAGACGGGGACTGAATGGCAACCCAGCTTTGAGCACAGGCTCCCCCACAGACAGCAATCCACACACGGTGCATGTGTGAAAATTAACTCTGGGTCCCTGCCAAGGGTGAAATTACCAACTGGCCAGCACGAAGCACTCAGCATTTGCACAGCACATGGTGGACTGGATAAACGGAGCTGGACATTAGCAGAGGCAGAGGATATTTGCTCACAAAACCTGTCCCCTCTCTAAGCATCTGTTTGCACACCATGTGTAACATTTACCCCTCGAAAGCCCCACACACCCCAGCTTCTCTCCTTCACCTCTTCACTCCTTCCCCACAGATCTCTTTCCTCTTTTCTATCCTACAAAGCGTTCTCAAAGTGTGGCTGCACTAGCAGTTGTATCTGAAAAAACCCTAAGCCGAGCAACTTGTCCCTTTACATCCAGAATGGGAACATTATCCGTGTGTGGCCATATCCCTGCTGACCTGATCCTGGCTGGATCTATTCCCAAGACTTTGTCCCTCATTCTACCAGTCAGTAGTGATGTTTCCTGTCACTTCATACAAAGCCAGACCTCCAGCAGTGCAAAACCAGCCCAAAAATCCCACACACAGCTTCCAATCCCCTGTGTTGCCCTGCACGAGGTAGTTTCACAGCCCGGGTTCCTTCCTGATCTTCAGAAGTTTTATAGTCACTGAAATCCAGTGGCTGCCAGTAAAGGAATCCCAAATCCCAGCAGCCATGTTCAAGGAGGTTCAAGCCTTTATCACTCACTCCGGGTGATGCATGCTGTAGGCAGGATTTCCAAGGTGACTGACCTCACCCTGCACAAATATATCCCAATTTCTTCCCTTGCACAGAGCTACAGTAAGGAACCCAAGAAATGAAACAGCTCTCCGTGGCTGTGCATCGTACTTACAGCTGCTACTGCACTCCCAGAGCCCACCCACAATTTCATGTTCAATTAGCAGCTCCTAGAGAAGCAGTAATGAAAGCAGTTGCTAAAGAGCACTCAGATGTCATTGAGAGCCTGCAAACCCAAACTGTAAATAGCACATTGTAAATCGCTTGTCAGCACCGTCAGCTGTCCCCGGGATCGCAGTGCCGGTGACAATGCAGCCCATCTGCTCCGCTCCCCGCCCGGTGCCACCGCAGCCCGGGGAGCTGACAGCACCTCCCGGCCCGCCGGGGCTGGGCTGGGAGCCTGCACCAGCCACCCTGGCTGCAGCACAGCCTCAGCCACACGGGGATTGCAGCCTCTGCACCACAGCTCTGCTGCACTGGGGCACACGAGCACCTCTGCAGCAGAGGACAAGGGTGCTGGCACTAAAGCTACGCAGGGAACCGCACGCTGCTCTCGGGTGATGATGGCAGGGGACAGCAGCGGCAGGGAACAACGATGGCCGACCAGATCAGCCACCCAAAGGCTCAGCAGTCTCAAATTTAAGGTGCATAGATTGAGGCTGAGACTGCCAAGGGGATCGTGGACTTAATTCTGCGAATTCACTCCCCTTCAACACTCCCCTCCCTCCCCTGTAATTGATTCATGTAATGGACTACGAGGTGAAAGACAATGGTTTATAACACTTGTAGCTGGGGACTGCCAGAGTCAGCAGTGTATCTTCTTCTGTTCTTCCCATTTTTCCTTTATCTCATTACAATTTACCTCCTAATTCATTTCTCCACCGTGAGTTTTCTTCCCTCTATTTATCATCCGCCTCCTATTTAGTACCATTTGTCTCCTTCCCTGCACTCCTGCAGTATCTGGGATTGGGATTTGATATTCTGGAAGCATCTCTGGAATCAGGTGGCAAAGGCAGAGCCCAGCAGCCGCTGGCTCTCATGCACACAAGAGCCAGCCAAGGCACCCCTTGCCCAGCACACACGCTGCTGCTTTAGGAGCATATCCTGAGATGATCCTCTTCTGCAGGAAAATGCAAGAACCTCCCACCAGATGAGGAAACACAGTGAAGGAAATGGTGGATGTAGCAAAAGGCAATGTCTTCTGCTCTTTCCAAATCACACACCCACTGATAAAAGAGAAATGATCCTTTCCCTCATTATCAAAATACTCTCAACCCTCCTTCTGCCCTGAAAGCTCATTGTTTCCTGGTATGCCCCACTGTGCTCAGACCTGGAGGAATAAAATCTCATTAAAACCCATTAAAAAATGTTTGCCACCCTTTTACTAGTTTAAAAAGGTTCACTTTAAGACTTCCAAATTATTTTTACAGAAAGCACATAAAAACATGCCATCACCAATTAACGTAAAGGAAATTAAATTTAAAACGCTAGAGAAATATTCTGATGAGTCTTATGTTTGCTTAACGCCAACTAAAATTTCCTCAAGGCATTTAATAAGTACATTTATAAAAGCTCACAAAGCAGAGTTCAAAAGTCTTCTTGCTAGTAAAATATGAGCCTTAATTAACCTACAGTTTCACATTTTCTAGATTTCAATAAACCTGTAGGCATTTCAGCAGAGCTGGATAAATACCTGTATGAATACTGCAAGGATTTTCTCTGAAAACTAATTAGCAATGCTTTCAATAGCTGACTTCAACTAAATCTGTTTGACAAGGGAACTTCATACCCTAAATCCTGCAGTGAGAGTTACTTCCAGCAGATAACAGATTTCACAGAAAAGCATACCCAACAGGATTGTCAGCCACTGGAAAAACTATGAATGGAGATCTCCAGGAACCTTTCCCAGCAAGGACAGACTGCAGCCAAGGTCCTCCACGAGCTCTGAGACTGCATCCTGCCATCCAGTTACAGTAATCACAGGTGACAATTCAGGATTCCCCCAGGGACAGGAGAGGCAGGATAGATTGTTTATGTATCAAATATAAAGCCCTAATATAGCAAGGACACTGTATACATACAGAAGCCTCCTGAACTTTAAGTGGCTCCAGACACTCCTGCTGTTTCACACACAAACCACAAAGTGGCCCCAGTTCTTGGCTCACTGCCACCTGAGGAGGTTGACAAGCAAATCTACTTCCCCTTCAGGAGCCCAGGGATTCAGTGGGATGGGCCTGGCTGGGTAAAGCAACCCATGATGTGCAGCCAAGAATCACTTGAGGAGGAAAAGTGTAACATGGTTAGAAAAAAAAAACCATGCTAAGAACTTATCAATCTCCTCCTTCTTTTGTGCTCTTCAACATTTGTCTTGAAAGAGGTCAGAAAATGCTTACCCAAAACTCTTTCTATAGGTGGTGGGCATGTCATTCCAAAGAACTTTGCAGTCTTTTCCATGACATCTTTTTTCCATGTTAAATGTCAAAGCTGGATGGGTTTATCATCACCTACACTGTTCATAAGACTTAAATTTTCTTATCTGAGGAGCTCTACCCCTACCAAATATATTACATTTATGTTGAGCAAGATACGTTATTTCCTCTCAGTCTCACTCCTTAGGAATTAGGCAAAGTACTTGGATTTATCAGCTCAAAGGAAAAGCATTTTCCATTACATTTATCAACTCGATACCTTCCAATCCAATACATATTCATTCCCAAAAACACAACCTCACAAATAATCTTCTTCACAGATGATTTTTATTCTGGGCAGAAAGGTTCCACCTGACATTAGGCCCCACTAGGAGAGTTCAGAATGCACCAGGCAGTTCTGTTGCCCAAAACAGACACATCTGACAGACTAAAACAGAACAGAGACCAGGGAGGTGAACACAGGAAACAGCCAAGGAAACACAGAACCCTCAATATCTACTGATAATGGAAACACTGCATCAACCATCATAAAGAGTTTTCCCACCTTGCTTTGAAAAACCAAGTAAAATTAAGTAAGAAGAAACACCTTTAACAGCTGGTAGTGCAGAACAGGCATTTTACAATTTATTTGCTCTGCAGAATTTTTCAGAATATTCCTATATACAGCTTAACATACAGGCTTCAAAATTATCATGAAAACCTATTTCTTCCCAGCTTTTCTAACTCTGTATATCAAAATCAAATACAACTCAGCATACTTGTCATCCTCAATGTTGCTTCCATCTCCCTGAACTCACAAAATGAGAAGCAGTGAATTCTCACTATTTGCTACAAGTTTCTCTGCAAACCAAAGTTTGGTTTGCACTAAACATGACTCCATGAATATCAATGATCCCTATAAAGTGTTTAAATTTTGGCTCAAGAGTCATTAATGTCACTCAAATACAGCAAAAGCTGACCTAGTCACTACTACTGTGTACTATTACCAGCATCATAGAAATCACACTTGTCACACTTTCTTCTTTAAGAAACACAGCAAACACAACACTGCACAGTCACAAAGACAAATCCAATGTTTTCAGCCTCAAGCTTTGCAATCCTGGGTATTGCCTGCTCACTTCCACCACTATTGGGAAGACAGAAGTTCTTGCTTAGTGTGGGTGGTCAGTAACCTGGGGAGCAGACACCAGCAGCACTGACACCTCACAAATGAGCTCCTCACACTCTAATCAGAGTGAGGTTTGCCTTGATTAACAGCTGCCCTTCTTGCAATTGCCTCACCTCACCCTGGACATTCAGGGGGCTCTTCTGCTTCTGTGTACCAAGCCTGAAGACAGGAAGGTCTTTACAGGACAAAGTTGGCCTCGCAATCACAGAGAGACCTCATTTGTCTGCCCTGACAGGCTCACAGCCAGCCTGTGGAAAGCTCTTCCCACCTTTACACATTTATTAATCAGATCAGCATCAATGCTCCACTTGCTCTCTCTCTCAGTCCACCTCTGGCAGTGTAGGACACTGCACAACATCACATACAAGAGCCCAAGAACAAAATAAGTACCAAAGCATTAAAATAAGCAATCCCACAAATGAGAAATTGCCTTCTACATACCATGAGCCAACGGGCAGAGCCCTCCCTCCCCGCAGCAGGAAACTTCTCTCCCACCTGTCTGAGGCCCTTGGGCAACTTCTTCCTTTTCCCAAGGTGCTGGCACAGGTTTCGGTCATTTTCCCGGTCGGAGCTGTACTGGTGGTGGTGGAGTCTGTTCTTTTTTGGAAGATATGACAGCCCATTGGAAAGTGCTTCTCGTTTCTTCTTGGCCAGAGGATTCTGTCTCTTCTCCACGCGTTCCTGAGGTTTCAGAGCTACGTCCTTCTGCAGAGGGAGGAGAAAACACAGTGGTCAAACTACAGCTCTGGTTTGGTTCCAGGTGACCAGCAAAGCACTCTCAGAGCACTGCTGCAGTCACCTTAAAAGGAACAAACCCACTCTTCACTGATGTCCTTTTAATCAAAAGATAGGCAAATGCTAAATAAAATTGGCAGGATGAAGTGAGTGCATGAACAGAGACACCTCCCTCTTGAGATCTCATACAGTCAACCTCAATTCTCAGAAGCATCTCATGTATCAAGAGAGCACACATTTAGAAGACAGCATTTATTTATAATGCTTAAATTAACAATCTTCTTTGATTTCAACAATGCTTGAATTTTCAATATTTATTATTTCTTGTATTTGAGAAGCCGAGGTATGAGCTGGCCTAAATCCAGTTAGGTCCAATGAATCTCCACTGACTTCAGGGCACGCTCCCCTCAAGCCTTACTTAAGCAGCAGGTTTCCAGAACACAGGGAGAGGGGTGAAAAGTGCACAAAAAAAACCAACTTGTATTTGAAAACTTTGTCACTGACCCTTTAACCCCCAGAATCAATGTCTGTCTATAAAAAAATACTCCACTCTTGTAACACAAATGTGAGTTTTGTCACTTAGCCCACAGCTGTTTTCTTACAAATAACCTGCAACACACAGAATCCCTATTTTCACTTCAGATAAATGTTACACTTGAAATAAATCCTTTTCAATAGCACAGAATTAAAGGCAGAGGAAGAGGAGGCTGGAGAATTCATTGAGAGAGAAGAACAAGAAGCTATTGAGAAGAAGTTAATTACAGTGCAGATTCTGCATCCAATAAATGCAACGTGCTGAGTCACATCTCCTCCCAGAACTGCCCACCTCGGGTCTGGGGCTGCCCTGTCAGAGGAAGTCACTGAAGCAGGGTTGTGCTTTAGCACTCTCTGAAAATGTGCCTGCATGCTTGGGCCAGAAGCTTCCATGCCCATCATAAAGTGCTGGGTAATCTTGTGAACATTTTGGCTGTTGTTTATAGTCACTTAATATTGTAAATGATGGCAAGAAGGGCTATTGGTCCCTGTGTCACATAAAGACTGAGGCTCAGGAGAATATAATTCTACTTATGGCACCTTTTAACACAAAAAACATGCCTAAAGGCAAAAAAGCAGTTTGACTTTAATTAAAGACTGCTCCCTAAATGACTCTCTAAAACACAAGAGCTTCACAAAATTCATAACTGAAACGAATGAGATGATTAATTAAACTGAAGACAGTCATTGTTCAAATTTGATATTTAGCAAAGGGAATGATTTTACAGGCATTAAAGATGGGACTACTGAACAGAAGCTGTAAGACATTTTTTCTACCTTTTCTTCACCCAGGACACCACAGGAGATACCCTGGGCTTTTCTTCACAGTATTATTCATATGCAAAATGTTAGGACCCTTATCCAACCTCATGAAAGAGAATTTGAGCATCCTTAGCTACAGCACAGGATTAGTAATTTAAGAACCTCCTGTGCCCGCTCACTGGCTCCTCCCTGGCTCTACTGAAAAAGAGCTCAGGAGTAGCACTGATCTTCCTGAAATGCTTTGGGATCTCCTTGTGCACAAGTGGAGGGATCCTATGGAGCTGCCCAAGGCAATTACAAGCAGGAACAACCCCCTTTTCTCAGCACCCCTTCTGCCTCCCTTCCCAGGAAGCTTTTAGGTTTAGCTGCATGCCATAAATGCAGGAAGGCAAATTCTCAGGCACAGTAATCATTTCCCCAGTGCTTCCCCATCAACAGCTTTGTAAAACTACAGCATCCACAAACACACCTGGAGCTCCTGGATAGCAAGGGCAGATTATAAACTAACAGATATTTTATGTTAGAACTGATTTGTAACTTATGATAGCTATCATGCCAGTAACACTTTTTCTCAGGTCAGCAAAAAAAAAATCCAATGTTTTATGAGTATAACATTATACCAGCAAAGACTTCTGTTAAAACACAGAGCTCATGTTTGTAGATTCAAATGCTATTCAAGAGGATTCACTCTAAATGTGAAAGGCTGAAGGAGTGAACAAAGGGGAAACTTTCTGGGGAATAAAAAAATTCTTCTAATGACTAAGTAGCTTTTGTGGGATTTTTTCCCCAGCTGTGAGTGATCTAAATGAAACAGTGGCAGGCTTCCAGAAGCTTATGAAATGTCTAATGGGGCCAGGCACTTCCATCAAGAAAAAACTTGTTCCTATTAGCTTTAAGAGGGGTGTGAGATGGGTCAGAGCCAGCTGATCGCTGTGGATGCACCTGGGAGGACCCTTCCTCAGAGCCCATGTTCCAGACATGGCATGAGGCTTCACAAATTGTCACATATACCTAAAGAACCTGCAGCTCAGAAGAATTGGGAGGAAGGAATCTGCTCACACACCTCTGGCAAAGATGAGTGACTCCAAATCCACAGAGCCTTCCCCTGCCTGGATGGAAAGGCACCTTCCAAGGCAGAAGGAACAACTGGCAGGAATGTTCAAAATTAAGGAATGTTCCTCTTCTGCTCACAAGCAAAGAGAGACCAAGGAGCTCCAGATGTGCCTAACCTGTGAAAGGGACCTTAAACCCTGTTTGGTGGGTGGGCTTGCTATGAAATTTAGCCATAAAGATTGGTGTTTAGACAACCCCATCCCTGCAGAAGAGCTGTCTGCTTTTCACCAGCTGCCACCACTGTGGGGAAAATGACAGAGTGCTGAGCATTCAAAGCCTTTGGGAGGGTCCTGTGGGGTAGAGCCTCTCATGGATTTCAAGAGACACAACCTGAAAATAAGTATGTACATAGAAATGTGCATACTTACTGTATTTAATGTTAAATTCTTCATCTGCAGACTGGATGAGGACATGCAAGAGGACATGATAAAAGAATAAAACTTAGGCACAGGTGGACAAGATGCATTAAAAGATGAATAGAGCTCTCTCAGGGTGTCTTCCTCGTGTTTGGGGGTGCAAACTGCCTGGGATTGTCTCGGGTTCTGCCCCATGGAGCCCCTCTGCTCTGTGGAGGCAGCACTTGGCTGGGAGCCATGGCCCTGCATAAATCACTTCCCCACTTGCTGCCCTTTCTCTCTCATCCCATTTTTATCTTTCCCTTGTTTAGACAGGACAATAGCTGTACCATACCATGTGCTAGTACATTAGCCAGCACAATCTTAATTACAGACTTCAGGCATCATCATGATTAGAGTAATAAGCTGTAATTACTCTAAGGTGACAGGACTGCACAGACCTTATCTACATAGATAAGAAGATGTAGTAATATTTCATGTTGAGATGTATTTTTCAGCAGCTACCCATGGAGTGGATTCAGCCTGAGCAGCAGACCCCACAAACACTTTCAGTCTCTAATGGGGTTTTTTCTCCTCTCCTGCCAGCATACAAGCCCACTCATTATTAAGTAAATCCTACAAACATATTAGACACAGTTTAAAACCATCTCTTTCAGAGATATCTTTCATCAGTAAAGTGCCTTAAGTGTATCAGGAAGGTGACTTAAATGTATAAATGTGTAATTGCATGCAATTCAATACAAAAGTGCATTAATATTTATGAGTGTACTGTATAATCTAAAAAAATTTCCATTTGTTTTATTTCTATTGGGCACATTAATCAAGCTGATCCTGCTGCAGGTGCCCTGGCAGGGAAGGGCCTGTGGTGCTGAGCAGGCTCCAGCCTGGCAGGGCACTGCAATCACCTGGCTCCAGTCAGCACCCACAGCTTCAGCCCACCCCTGCCCCAGCCCAGGGGAGGAGAAGCAGCCCCCTGGCTCCATCAGACCATTTCTCAAGGCTTGAAGGACACTCTGCATATTCTCACCAGGTCTTTCAGGGATTTATTTCAGCAAAGTTAATTGTCTTGATACATAAATGACAACTCATTGATCAAAAATCAACCCCTCAGTGGCAGCAGAGCAGGGCCTTGTGGGGTACACTCATCACCCCCATGAACCCCACCAGAGTCAGTCCTTCACCACCCTTCCCTCCTGCCCCTGCCCTCTGACAACAACTTCAAAACTACACATGAATAACTCTGTTCCACTCCTTATTACTGCAGTTTTCTATGGGAATGCTGGATGAAAAACAACACTGTAAATGCAGTGTGTAGCAAATGCACTGCAGAAATTTCTCTGGACAAACATTTCAGGTGCTTCTCAGCCTTGACCTTTCCAAACCATCCTTGTGGATTAACATTACAATTCCAGTGTTGTAAAAACTTATTTTCTGAATTTGCACTGAATGTGTAAAATGCAACTTTTAAAAACTGATTTTTAAAAACAGGAGTAGTTCAGACAGCAGTGCTAGTTAAACCAAATTACAGTTGCAAAAGTCTACAACGATATTCTAATTATTTGCCCCTCAGGTTCTTGCTGAAGTCTTCTACAGCTGTATATCAAAGCCCAACAATTTATCCTTCACTCCAAGAACAAAGTATAAAGAAATTAGACATTTTTTTAAAAAGCATGTCAAATAGTCATGAAATGTCAATGTAATGCTCTGCTTTAAACACAAGTATTTAGAAAATCAAGCTTGAAGCTGCCAGTCTGCCCCATTCACTATTCAGACACCCAAGCATCCCTGTCAAACAGAACTGTAAGAAAAGCACTTCTGGAGCCTTTCAAGGTACAAACAATTCACATTTGATCGGGAACACTAGTGCAGACGGAAGAAGCCAATTAAGGAAACAGAAAATACATTTTCAGTAGATACAAAAGTGAATTTGAAATTCTTTCCCAGTTCTATCTTGAGCCTAGGACAGCCCAGCCCCTCAGCCTGCTGTCAGCTGCAGCAGCTCGAGGGATGGGCCCTGGGGAAAGCAGGGAACAAAAGGATGGCAAAGCCACCACCCCCACATTCACTCACTACACTGGCTACAGAGCTTTGGCTCACAAGAAATTAGGATTTCTACAGGGTACAGCTGAGAGAAATCCTGCAGCTTGGCCAGCACAGAATCCCAGAAGGGTTTGGGCTGGAAGGGACCTTACAGCTCATCCAGTGCCACCCCTGCCATGGCAGGGACAGCTCCCACTGTCCCAGGCTGCTCCCAGCCCTGTCCAGCCTGGCCTTGGGCACTGCCAGGGATCCAGGGGCAGCCACAGCTGCTCTGGGCACCTGTGCCAGGGCCTGCCCACCCTCATAGGGAAGCATCACAGGGAGAATCATTAGCTGTGAATCCAGGACAGCATCATGCACTAACTGCACCCAAACCTGCACCAACTGAACCCAAACCTGCACAAACTGCACCCAAACCTGCACAAACTGCACCCAAACCTGCACAAACTGAACCCAAACCTGCACAAACTGCACCCAAACCTGCACAAACAGCTTCATAAACTGAACCAAAACCCCTCAGAAACCGTGCTAGTCTCAGGGTATACAATCTGCTACAACATCTTGACAGTCCCCATCAACTCCTTCTGTGTTTCTGTTACATTGGAGAATTTTTACAGCTGATGGATGAAAATGCACCAAATCTTCAATACTTCTCTCATGTTTCATAATTTGCTGTTTTGATTCCAGCAGAAACAACAAGATGCAAAGGTCTGAAAATAATGCACTGACCAGTCCCTCTAATCAAAATCAGAAAATGAGATGCTTACAATAACCAATTTACCTCCAGATAAAACAGTTAAATATACTGTGTATTCTTCTGATGAATGACTAGTTTCTCAGAAGCATTTATCTAGGGGACAAGAAAATGCAAACACTCTTAAAATAACACTGGGGAAAAAGGAAGGCAGCTGTAAAGCACAATGCAAAAGAGAAAATGATTCTCAGTGTCACTCCTATGGTATTTTAAAACACCAGGGACTGGTGAAGAGAGGTGTGATGTCAACTATATTGGGTGCAGCAGCCATCCACTAATCCCAGCAATTCCTTCAAGCCACAAGACTTCCACAGAAAGGTTTCATCTTGCTTTGTTTGCTTTGATTCCATAAAGTTGCAATCCATTGCTTCCTGCATCTCCCTGGAATCTGAAAACAAAGTGGTTCAGGGTTGTGCAAAAGTGGTTGAGCAACAGAGTGGGGATGAAAGGCAGTGCTAGGCTGGGGATGCTCAGGTGGGTGCAGAGGAAGGAAAACAATAGCAGAGCAAGTTGCTGTCTGCTCCAGATATGTCGTGTGAAAGGGCTTCTGTGGCAAAGAGATTGCTTTGATTTTTCATCCCCAAATCATTTGTTAACAATAGCATTGGTAAACAAAAGGCTCCTTTTCAGGTCCTGCCAATTTAAATTACACACAAAAATACATTAAGGCAACATTATTGAGGTTACAAAGTCAAGGGCTTGGAAGTTATGAAAGTCCAGGATTAATGCTGCAGCCACCACCTTAATTCAGGGCTCTTGTGCATGCATTCCAAGATATAATCTTTAATTACATGATCCCATGCTCCTATTTCCCTACACAGAATGGAAGGTGTTCAGCTATTGAGCAACCCCTCAGGATTTTGTTTGCTCCTCTTTGTCCATAGTGTGGACATAGGTCTTGTTTACTGCCACTCCATTCACACCCTCCTCTGAACACACAAGGATTAATTTCCTCAAGGGCTTTTCTGTACAGCTTCTCCCAATTGTATCAGATAGCTCAACAAACACCAATGGCCTATTTTACAGTTGTTTTGCCAAAGGTATTTCTCTATTCCCATTTTTATAGGTGACAATAACAGTCCTGACATGTTCAGGTCAAAAACAACTGCTAATTTTAAGCACTCATTGGGAAACACCTGAGATTTGATTTTTCAGAGAACTTGGCTCCACAGAGCACTTTCTCTAATGAAGCACAGCCTTCATTGACTTCAGCAGCTGCCAGGAGTGCTGAGCACTCCTGAAAGTTGGGCTTTAGTGAGCACCATGTGTTATAAGGCTACAGGGAAGAGCTGTTTCTAAAATAATGTGGTGCCATGGCCTCCCTCAATGCCACATAGCAAATACAAGCTGGAGGTAGAGGAAATCTAAGACTGGTGACAGCTGTTGAGCTGGCAGAAGCTGGTATCCTGCATGAAGATGAGCATCAGAGCAGTTGATTGCTACTCATTCACTTCATATTTTTCAAACATGACATTGCATTCTCAGCTTTGTCATTCCCCCATCCCTTCTCCGTTTTATCATTCAAATACTGTGCCATAAATGTTACAGCTGTGCAGAAGTCAAGAAATCACTGGAGCCTGTGCAACCTGAGTTAGCAAAAACGTCATCCTGGAGCCAGTGCTGAGAAGTGCTGAGCAATGCCAGCCTGGACTGCAGAGCCATGGAACTGTTTTTCTTGAAGCTGCCCAGCTTTGTGGAAGGCAAAGTACACACAGCTGATTCTGCTCTGACTGGTTCAGCCAGAAGCCTGTGTGCTCCAGCCAAGAGCTCCTGAACCTCCGGCTTCTGCCAGCCTAAAAATCCCATTGTGTTTTCTCTAGAGATTTTTCTAGGTCCAAAACAAGTTGCCAGCAAAGTCCAAGGTTATGTCTTTGCTGCAGATTTGGCTCCATGACCTCCAGCACACCTGGGGCTGCCTTTTGGAGGCTGAAACAGCAGCAAGATCCAGCCTGTCCCAGCAGTGGATCCGTGTTCTCTGCTGACACCATCCCAGCCACGCTCTCTCAACTCCTGATGCAAACTCTTCAATCCCCTTTGGTAAGTGCCTGTTGTCCCTGCAGCTCCAGGCTTTGATCCTGGCAGAGCAGGACCATCCCCTCCAGCTCATCCCTGCTCCCTGAGCAAGAATGAACAGAATCAGCCCCAGCTCCACCACAGGTCCCAACCCCTCCATCCCACCGTGCTCCACCCAGCTCACAGCCCTGAGACTGCTCACACCTGCAGCCCTTGCAGCCAGGGAAAATGGATTCCCACTGGCCCTGGGTTTATCTCACAGAGCTGTGCCTTAAATAAATGTGCCTGACTTACCCTGTGAGCAGCAGAGCCACATGCTCATATTTATTTGCTTTGTTTGAGGAATGAAAAGAAATAGAAAAGTGTGCAGGGGAGTCCCTAGGGATGCTCCCTTTAAATCTCCACGCCAGGGAAGAGGGCTGCAGTGCTGGTGCACTGCTCAGTTAGGATCACAGATAAGGCAGGGAGAGGAGCACTGAGCCAGCAGCTCCTGAAGCTGTGCTGATGTTGGTTTGTCCCCTGTGCTGTGACACACCAGTGGCACACTTGTGCTGATACACATCCCAAGGACCCAGCAGTGTCCCAGCCAGCCAAGCCTTGCACAGCACTGCCCTGATGTGGAGCAGGAGCACATCCAGCTGTGGGCACGTGCTGGGGCTGGCACCTCCCACAAATGTCCTTGCCTCCGTTCAAGGGGCAGCTTCAGGTCACAGCAGGGCCATGAATATTGATCCTTGGACAAGGGGGTGTTCATGGTGGTAAGAACCCAACTGAGCAGTTATCAAGAACCACATAGAATAATATGAAACACAAATATTTTAGTATGTCTAAATTATTGAGCAGCTCCTCAGTTCTACACCAAAACTTCAGATTTTATTTTCTTCATATAGTTTTCTCAATTTTCACCTTTTTTCTCATTTAGAATGGAAAAATTATTTTAAAATTTCAAACTTTCCCCCAAAAAGAAAAGTTTTGTACATTTATATCTGTAGTTATACAGGATTTGCATATACTGATCAAAACACAGATTTCACTGGAGGGAAATACAAATCCACTGCAGGAGCTGCTGGCACAAAGCTGGCTGTGGGCTCCTCCACCCTCCACACATATTGCAATCCATCAGTAATCCAACCTGCAGATTTTTTTACCCAAGCAAAAAAATCTCCACATCATAAAGGGTTATAGTTATTGAGACTTATGAAAAAGTGCATCTATTTTGAAAAAACTCTTCATCTTGTATGTCAAGAATTCAAACTACTCAACAGCTTTTCTTTCTTCTAAACTCCTACTGTCTCATATTCCTCTGGATTTTCTTTTTTCTTCTCTAGGAACTCCCTAACTGTACCACTGTTTTTGTGTGTGGCATACAGCCAAAAAGACTGATGAGGAAAGATTTTAAAGGGAAAGCACAGTGACTGTAAAATAAGGAGAGAGAAAGAGACTCAGCTAGGACCTGAGGACTGCAACACTTAAGGTGAGGCAATATTCTTCATTAGGAAAAGGATCAGAACCTTTTTGCAATTAGAGGGAAAAAAGAAACAATGGTTCAACTTCCCATCTGTAAATGAAACCACCTTCTAGCACTCAGGCTGGAAAAAAATAGTAAAGAAGAGAAGTTTAAGAAATGGAGCAATATGTAACCTTTCCATTTGCTGGCTTATTCTTCCCCAAGGAAACAGATACAGTGCAGATAAATTTGATGATCAAAAAACCAGAGGGATTACATTCTTGTACAGTGCTGATCACTGGCAAATCCCTCTCTCTGCAGTTCAGAAGCACAGCTTAGCATAACAGACAAGATTTATCATTGCCTTGTCCTTCGCACCACTTACAAGGTAGACATAAGTTGCTCCTATCTCAAGAGTCCTCACTCACCTACATGAGGAAATAAATACCAGAACTGTTCTGCTGTTCCTGTACAAAGGAATAAACTCTGCACCCAACACAGAGCCCAGACCCCCTGGGGAAATGCCACGTTTTCCACCTCTATTTCTGCACTGCTCTGAAGGCATCATACCCTGGTTTCACCTCTGGGCTCAGTGGGATGCCTTAGGCTTTTAGGTTTTTCTGTTCTGCATTGGTGTGTGGCTTTTGTTCAGGAAAATCTGATGCCTGGAAGAGCTGGAGCAGAGGCTAGATGGAGTTAGGGGAACAAAGGAGATTTATTGAGAGGTCACCCCCAGACAGCAGCAGGGTTACAAATCAGGCTCTGTCTGGGTGGCTCCAAGGATGGAGGCCAAAGGGAGAGGGGCCAGTCCCAAGATCCCACTCTTTTTATAGGTTTGGGTCCATTTGCACACAGGAGCTTCATTTGCCCACCCTCCTCCTTCCACGTTGTTTCACTTCGAGCCTGAAGTTTGCAAAAGGTGTCCTTGAGTTCTAATCACAGTAGGATTTTTGTGTGTTCTTCACCCTGTGAAAGGATCTCAGCACCCTGAACAAAAACCACACCCCAATGCAGAATAGAAAACCCAAAAGCCCAAGGCATCAAGTGGATGCTCCAAAGTCTTTGTGAGATCACCCAAAAACTCACCAGGTACATACAGCAATTCCTAGACGGTGAAACAGATCCTCCCTTCCATTAGTATGTAGAATACAGAGTCTCCAGTTAAACAGGCACACAGCACAGCATGAATAAATAAACAGGAAAAACCAGAGATGGCTGTTTTCTGCAGTTTTATCTTAGGGTACAGACCCTGCAAAGCCACTTCATACACCAGAGAAAAACATAATTTCCTTCACAGTTAGGCTGTGGCTGAAAAACATAATTTCTTCTGCAAATATTCAAGATATTTTGTAGATAGATCTTTTAAAACTGAAGTGTCATCTAATATTCAGGGCTATTTAGTGGCTGGAAAAGCAGTTACTGCAATATTTCTTGTTTATAGCCACCTAGAAGCTACAAATTTAACTTGGTAGGGATGCACAGTCAGGAGATCTGGTTCCAAAGCAGAACATCTCAAGTCAAGAGCTTTGCTAATGCCTGCAGCAAACTCGCAAGGAGTTACAAAAGCTGTGAATCACATCACTTCAGCAGCACTTAGGAGTCAAACCCCACTTCATCACACGTGGCTGCCTCGACTGAACTCGAGCTGTTCCTGCTGTAGGAAGCATCCCAGCTCCTGTCTCTCTGTAAAACTCGCCTCGAGCAGGAACAGATAAAGCTCTGCAATGCATCTCTCGAGAGCCACAGAATATGTTGAAGAGAATAAGAACCATAAGCAGGAAATCAGTCTGCACTGGGAAGGAAACCTTCCCTAGGAAAGATTTGTTTCCTAAGCTGCTTTTAGGGGCTGGTATCCAAATCTGTCCTGTCTGACCTTATCACCACTTGTGCCCTGCCAGGCACAGGATTAGAATTGGCTGGACTGGGAAGGTAAGTAATTAATGTGGGGGCTTGGAGGTGGATGTGGGAATTCCTGATCTCCCCCGATGCTCCCTGTGACCTGCAGCACTCAGCTAAGCCCTGGACCACAAAGAGGGTATTCAGAGGCCTAAAACTATTTAATTCCCATTGACTGGTTTTCCAAAGGAAATAAATGGCTCCATGAATTTGGGCCTTCAGCCCTCCCATGCAGCAGAGCTCATCTGTGAAATGGAAGTAAAACCACATCCTGTTCCATCTGTGCTTGCAGCACTAAATCCTTAAAGAGGGGAATGGAGCAGCCCCACAGAACCACGGGCTGCACACCCAGAGTATGGAGAGCAAACAGGCCTGTGCAGGCTGAGGGGGCTCATGGCACATCTGCCTCCTCCCAGACTACCTTGGGCTGCAATGCAAGGTGTACCAAAAGTCTCTGTTCTATTCCCAGCTGTTAAATCCAGGTGGGGCAGTGTTCTTTATCTCTTCCACAGCCCATCCTCCCTCCAGGGGGAAATCTTCTGTTCATGGCCATGGAGCCTCACTGCAGGACTGATAAAATTCCATCATCCCTTTGGGAGATGCTCCACCCAGGGGAGGAGCCAAGCATTCCTACCTGGATACAATCTGGGCCTGGGAGCACCACAGGCAGCTTTATCCACTGCATTCCCAGAGCAGAGACCAGACCCATCTGCACCAGTGCAGCTTCAGAGGAAAACTGCACCCTTGTGCAGGATCCCTGCTCCAGCAGAGCCACGTCTGGCACTGCAGGAGGCTGCAGCCACCATTTAATGGGACTGCTCCCAGCACCCTGCCCAACAGGTGTCAGGCTGTATTCTGACTCTGGCGCTGCGTTGGGGTTTGTTGGCTTTCTTTTTTTTTGTACCACTGCATTTTTATTTCAATTTCCTTAGTAAAGAACTGTTATTCCTCTTCCTGTATCTTTGCCTGAGAGCCCCTTGATTTCAAGATGATAGTAACTCAGAGGGAGGGGAAGTGGTTTACATTTTTATTTATTTCAGGGGAGGTTCCTGCCTTCCTTAGCAGACACCTGGCTTTTCAGACTAAGACACAGACCCACACCAAGGCAGCCCCTTCCGGACAGGAAACAGGAGTGATCAACTGCTGCACCCCACAAGGCATCTGAGGGCTCACACTGCCCATTTGTTTATTTGGGAACAACAGAAAAGCCACTCTCTCCTCTTCTAAGCCTCTGCAGCCCTCCAGCTTCACCAGGCCAAGCCACCACAGCCAGGGTGTTCCTGTGGGACCCTCTTCCCTGCCTCCTGCCAAGCAGGTACCTTGCACCTCCCTTATTCTCCCCCAGCTGATGTGTAGGGTGGGAAATGTCTTTTCTATCTCCTCCATCATCCTTAAGGGAAGAAATGAGCATCTGCAGCCTCAGTGCTACCACTCAGCCATGTCTGTGGATGTGGTTCTTGTTTTCTCCATTATTCCTTCCCACACTGACAGGCTCCCTGCGTGCCCGAACTCAGAGGGAGCACAGCACTTCCCTCCCCAGGTTTTCATTCTAGTGTAACATCTCATGTAACATGGACACTCCTTAAAAAAGGAGTTCAGGACAGAAAATCCAAACCAACACTTCCAAAAGACACCCAAGTCTGCAGCTTTATTATGAGGCAAAACTTACCTCAATCCACTGGACAAAACAAATGCCCGGGGTGGAAAAGATGGAATAAATTAAAGGATATAATTATGCCTGGGAAATGAGAGAAAGAGGTTGCTCAGTAGGATGAAAGAGGGATTTGAGAAACAAGAAATGAAAGGAGATGCCAGCTTGAATCAGCCAGGTTGAAAACTGCTGCTGATTTTGACTGACATAGGGAGACTTTCCTATTGCAAACTCTTTCTCTAATAAGCTGCAAATTCACCTCTACACTTTTACTTTGACCTTAATGCAAATATTTTATAATGGACACATTTAATGATTTTCAGGTGCTTATTGGTTCTATCATACTTGATACTGGAATCAATCTCCTCTTTTAGAGAGCTTGGGTTAATGGCAAAGTTTATTAAACTGCATGCAGTCATTCAGAGAAGATCAATAGAGACATGATTACAGAGCAACCAGAGGATTAAACATGAGATTTATCACAAAATTAAACTGAATTAAATGTTCTCTGATAGCACTTGAAATGCTGTCGATACTCTTAACTGATAATCTATGCTTTCTGTGTTTACATACCAGGCAGCAGGAAAGTCTGACTTGAGGAAATGACTGTAATGTAAAATCTGCAAAGGTTTGCTGAGAGCATTAAACCTCACCTAGAAAACCATTATTTCTTCCTGTTAGAAGAGCAAAAGCATTTTGCTTCTTTGCCCATTTCCTCTTTAAGGGAGAGGAGGATACAGCCCTCTCTCACATCACACTTTGCAATCTCCTTCTCAGGGCCATTATAGGATGCACAGGACACTAAAGGATCCTACACAGGGTTACAATGAAATCTTTTATGGTTTCCTGCTATGGCAGTTTTTACCTCATTCAGAATTAATTTTGAGTTCTCGATGACCTTATTAAAACTTATTCCACACACTGAGAAATTTGCAGCACTGCTGCTTCTCCTTTCCTTCAGCTTAGCCCAGCCACCCCCCAGGTGCTTACACTCACACCTCTCCTTGCACACCACTGTGCAAACTTCTCTGATGTTCTCTGCTAAAAAAATTCAACTCCAAAGCATCAAAAAAACCAAACTAACCAACCAACCAAAACCCACAACCTCCCCCTCCAAAAAAAACCCCAACAACAACAAAAAAAACTTCTAAAAACTCCAGGTGCACCAGCAATACAGTACTACTGTCCTAGGAAACAGAAAAGGAAGTCCAGGGGAAAAAAAATCAGGCCAATTTTATAGAGAATCTAAATTCAGACACTGTTATTTGAGATAATTCTTGCCCTTGCAAGAATTACCCAGCCCCTGCTGCGCCCTGAGCTCTGTTACCAGAATCACAGAAATCATTTCCATCTGCTCTGGGATAACGTGGCTGGCCTGGCTGGAGGAGCAAAACCTCAACTCCCAGCAGGAGAGAAGGGGGCAAAGGGAGGGAAGGAGCAGGTGACTCTGAGTAAACAAGAGACCAGAGGCAAAGTAATACCTCATCACAACCATAGCTTTGATAAATTTTGATCATGTTTCCATGGGTTTACAAAATGGTCACAACACATAAACTCAGCTGATGAGTTCCTTTAAAATTTAATGTTTGTGTTCAACAAGCAAGCAGAAGGAGAGATGTCAGCTTCCAGGCATTTTTCCATCATACTTTTCAGAGAAAATTTGTATCCCACCACAGCCTCCACCAAAAGCTTAATAAACCTTGATAAAATACCCCAAAGGAAATATGGTCATCCAAAAGCAAATAAACTACCCAAAACAAAACCCATCAAAAAATCCCTCATCAACTATCATGAATTGAATTTTTACTGACTTGGAGGGGTTTAGCTGCTTTCTAAACAGGCTCAGCTATCCCCAGAGTACTTTGCAAAATTCAATCCAGTAATCCAATCCCAGATGCATTACGTGAAATCTTATTTCTCCAAGCTCTAGAAAAGAACAAGCAGAAGGGAAGGCTTTAGGAACATTAATTTGCCAATAAATACTCACTGAGCCAATTTTGCCTTTGCTGCTTTTTGGAGGAAAAGAAAAGGAAAAAAAAATCCCAAAACACAAACTGCTGTCCAAGTACTATGTTCCCTTGTTAAAACTTCACTTCTGGATAGAAAAAACTACCATGGAGCACGTACCCTGAAATTAGCCCAGCAAGTGCTGCCCCAATAAACAAATCCTCAGAAACTAGATTAGCATCATTCCCAGTAGGCTTCCACTACAGAAATCACTGCCAGTTCTGTCCAGAAAAGGAAAATCTCAGAAATATCTAATAAATGGACCAAAATACCTAAATGCCACAGTCAGTCCACACCATGGCTGTTAAATTTTACATCGATGCCATCACACAAGGAAGTCCCAGAGCGACCAGGCAGAGTTCTGGGTGTTCTGGGGGCCCTGAGCTGAGCAGGGACAGACTTGCCCTGGTGCTCCATCAGCAGGAGACAGCCCTGGTTTATGGGTTCCCATGTGCCTTATGGGATTCTCCATGAGTGACACAGATGGCATCAGGAGCACTGCCACTACCCCGAAACAGCAGCTGTTCCATCAGGAGGGCAAGGCCCAGGTTAGCAGCTGCAAGTGACATTAAACATCCAGCTCTGACAGCATCCTTCTGCCCTGACACTGCCCCATGGGATCCCAATCCATCTCCATTCCACTGCCCTTCAAAATAAGCATTTCTGCTTATGTTTACATGCATAAGTTTATGTAAACTTATGTTTACATGCAGAAAAAGGGAAGTAAAGCCCACTGTAAAGAATACACTTGCATATATCTCAGTGTAGCACCTGAAAGGTGGATTGAAGCCAAGCAGGTAACAGACAAATGGTGTCAAAAGTGAGATTTTTCCAAGCAGTTGTTTCCCTGCAACTGCTGCCCTTTTGGAAACAGAGGCCATCCCTGCAGCTCCTGCTTATGGAACACACAGCACGTTGCTGCTGATACCCCAGCAGTGTGCCAGTGACCAAGAGGCAGCTCAGAGTGGTGCCTGTTCCTGCCCTGGGCACAAGCAGCCTGTGAGAAACAGAACTAAGATACAGCTGGGAATTCCTCATGTGAGGCTGATCCCCAAGTGTGCTCCTTCTGTCCTGTCCCACAGCTAAGAGATGCTGGACTTGCCTTTTCCCCCTCCTCTGGCCCTTAGACACAGGGGTCCAGGGTAGCAGGCAGGTGACAGCTCAGGACACAGAGCTGAGAGGTTTCTGTGGCACCAAAAATCACCTCCCTCAAAAAGCAGCTGCCGTGTGCTCTGCATTTTATTAATTTAATGGTCAGGATAATAAATTTGTCAGTAATGACAAAGAAATTCCCTGGAAACTGGAGTACTCAAGTGTCATTGAGGCTCCATCTATTTAGCAAATAGATGAATGCCTTTCATCGAGGCCTGGGTGTGATTAAGCAGCTGTCACAGCCTCCTGCAGCAGCTGCTCCAGCAGCACAAGCACAGGTAGCTCTCGGGGCTCTTCCTCACACGGATGGGAAGATGATCCTGATGTGAACAGAAATCAGCAACTGAAAACCCAATTAATGAACTGACACAGAAGTAATGGGTCATTTCTGTAAGTCTTCTGCTCCCGTTGACTTGTACAAGCTTCAATTTTCACAATCAGATTCATTAAAGTTTTACAAACAAAAGGGAATAGATTACGCTTTCTGACTCGCTGAAATTGTATTTGAGTGGACTCGTTCCTTCATGAGGGAGTGTGAGCTCCTTTAGAGGGACTTTGATTTTTGGAACACATTTCTGTTTTTTCAAGGACTGACACATTGAATCTATTTTAGTATCTTGATTTCTTAAAAATTCAGGGTGATAAACTGTTTCTGTTTCTTTAACCCTTCTAATTGAGCAGTTCTTTTCATATATGTACTCTGCTTAGCAGCTAAAATTGGAGGAAGTTTTCCAGGGAATTTCTGTGTGCTGTTTCCTAACACACATTGTGAATGGTTAAGAATAGAGAATACACAACTCTGCTCTCCTACTTTCATAACTAAACATTCACAGAAAGTCCCAGTGAAAATGTGGCTGAATAATAGAGAGCTCACTGTCCTTGGGTAGGAGATACCAAAGATAACACTTGGTCGATTAGAGAGGAAAAATAAATGGCCATGAAGGGTCTTTAAAAACAAGAAATTGAAGCAAGAAAGAATCAGCAGAAGACTATTTTTGTACAGGACAGGGGTGCACCTCAAAGAGATGGTTTGAAAGCCTTTCCCTGCAATGCAAGGTAGAAAAAGGAAAAGAAAGGAAACAGCCACTGGGACAGACTCTCAACCTGGAAACAACAACATTTACACCAGCTGAGAATGTGCTGTAATTAAAGGGAATATTTCTGCATGAAAGAAAATGAAGCACAAGATGCTCAGCCTAAGGAAAGGAAGTTTCAAAAGAATATTAACTGCTGAGGCTTACAATTACAGGGACTACCAAACATCAGGTGGCACAAAGGGATCACCCAGGAGACAACAAGCAGGAACTTCTTCCTAACTGAATGACTGCAGTGAGTCCTCACATTGCCGACAGCTGACTGAGAGAAGCTTAGAGCTTTATGAGACAAGATGATCAGAAATTCTTCCTCTGTGAATCCTAACAATTTAGGGCAATGTGCTTGACATTCTGGTTTGCTGAAAATCCTCATAAACCCAGAAAATTCTAGAGCAAAGCAGAACAGTGGTGGAAGAAGTTGTGGGGAAGGCAGGCCCTTCTCAGAGCATCCCCAGCTGAGCACAAGCACACCCTGGACCATTTGGGAGGCAACTTTATGTGCTCTTAGTAGTAGATTAATGAATGTAATTACCTAACATTGTGGCTGTGAATGCTGCAGAACTGTAATTTATAGTCTGCTGTAAAGTTCTAATGTGTTTTTACGTCCATAAGCTGCTTAACCATAATCTAATGCATTTGTACACGAGCACCCTCCTAAGTGGCTCTCGGATCAGCAGCAAGTGCGAGTCCCCCTCGCCTGCACACTCCTGCTTTATGTCTTGATAAACCAACCTCTCCTGCTGGGCAGCTGAGGAGAAGCAGCTGCTAATGGAATGAATAATTTTAAGTCCAGTGGCAAGAAATTATTTCCTTCCTTCCTTCCTGGCTGGCCAGAGCTGCAGCACCGAGGAAAGCAAAGCACCAGCGTCGAACAGAGAGGAAACAGCACATGGAGGCTGTCCCTGGTGAGGGGTGGGATGGAACACAGAGCCAGGACTCAGCCCCACCTCACTCTTACACCTCGTGCTCTCAGTCCTCCAAAGCCAGGACACCAGGAGATCCTGGACAGCTCTCACAGGGAACTATCTCAGACAAAACCCTTCACCTTCTCTGGGTTTCCAGCTGCTCTGCAGTTCGTGTGCAGGACCTTGTGGTCACTTCAATCCTCTGCTCCAAGAGGAGAGGTGTGGCCAGGACTCCTGAAGTATGTGCTTATTGTTGCCACTAACTCATTTAGGCAAATCATTTAACTTCTTTATGCC
Source organism: Anthoscopus minutus (assembly GCA_013399455.1). Taxonomy (NCBI): domain Eukaryota; kingdom Metazoa; phylum Chordata; class Aves; order Passeriformes; family Paridae; genus Anthoscopus; species Anthoscopus minutus. Next base: position 38,936 of record VWYI01044820.1, on the reverse strand, counting down.
CTTGCTTAACCATCTGTAAAATGGGACTAATAATAAACCTCAGAGGGATTTAGTTAGACTTAATTAAATAGTTTCTAAAGTGCTTTGAGATCCTCAGGAGAAATGTGTTGTGCAAGTGCAAATTATTATTACTGTTACAGTGCTTTCTACTTTCAACAGAGTTAAATATTAATGATCCAGTTCTCCTAATGCCCAGTGATACAACTTTCCTGAACAGTAATTTTCTCAGCTAAAAAGATACAGGGCCTGGTAGCAGAACATCAAAAAACTTTCTTTGTTGTTCATTCGTAAGTAGTCTGAAACAGCAGATAAGAGTAAATATTTTAGTATCTATCAAACTAAAGATGGGGGATCCCAAATGCATGTGCTGTACATGCAGTCAGTTCAGAGCCAAAACAATGCCAATTAAATCACCAAACCGCAGCGTTCTTATTACACACTGCCAGAGACCCAGGGAGGAAACAGCAGTATTAGTGCTAATATCTAATAAATGCCTTTCCTAGTTCAAAAGGTACCATGGCATGAGTGATGTGATTAACATTCAATTAACAGCTCCATCATGTCAGAAGCATCATCAATGCCCCGTTAGGAAGAGTGTTACAGCTTCAGGGGCCAGGGGAGAGAACATCCTGGATTGCAATAAGATTTGTCTATAGTGATCCAGCAAAAACGATCTGAAAGTTGCCTGCAGGCAAAAAACAAACAGCCATGATTCCTCCTCTTTTGTCAGCTTCTTCCAGGCCAACTTAAAAGGAGAAAAATGAAAAAAAATTGGCTCATGACTGCAGGTCATAGGAGCTGAGTGAATGTGACCTGGTTTGTAAGGCCTGCTGAGCCTTTCCACCCCCAGGAAACTTCAGCCACAGGAACAGCAAGTCCTGCCCCAAGCACTGAACTTTCACCTCCCTAGGATGTGGCAGCATCTGCTAAAACCGAACCCCAAATCACCACTGACAAGTGTTTTCTTAGTATTTTTCAGTATTTTGTTAAAATATATAATAATATATCAGAAGCCAAATCAAACATTAAGAAAAAAAAAGCAATTCCAGATTTGAAGGTGTCAAGGTTTCACACACCACCTTAGGTGGCCTCCACTTGGAACCATGGTGTGGTGTGATTTTTAATTGTAGGGTGAACTCTGATATTTCTGTTTGATCATCAATAATAATGACATAACAAAGATACATAATCTATTGATAAGTCAAACATTTTTGCCATCCTTATGAACTACAAAGTGAGCCTATCTAAAGAAAGCTGATTAAAAAGCACTTCTAATTTACTTATATTACAGATCCTGAAAATAATTAAAAGAGAAAAGAAAAAAAAAAGCCAAGAAAAGAAAAAACCAACAAAATGAACCCAAAAATAGAAGAATCATTATCATGCCAGATGAAAAATCCCCCTTGCACTGCAGCACCAGATATCAGAGGAATAAGGATACACCAGGTAGGAATGTAGCAAATAGAACTGTGTGGTTTTGAATCATGAAGTCTTTATTTCACCTAACACAAGCTCATCTCATTACTCCCTGCAATAGAAGAAACCACACCAAGGACTTTGGGGTCTGTGTAGAGGCAGGGACAGCACCAGGACTGAAACCCTGCAAACTGTTCTCATCCTGCTCCTACACCATGGGGCAAAAGAAATATTCTCTGTACCTCCCTCATGGGTTTCTGTACCTCCCTCATGGATCAGGCAGGTCACAGCCACTCATGCAGAGCTGCTGCCCATGGCTCACTCAGCCCACCTGGAATCTCAGGCTCTGTGTATGCAGAAATCCACTGCTCAGAGCCTAAATACCCTTCAGGGTAGGATCAGTTAACCATGAACACTTACACAATGCTAAGCTTCCAGAAAAACATCCCTGAGGAAGTATTTTCCCAGCTTTATGCAAACAATCTCAAGGTGACCCGTGTAAATTTTGGATGCTTTCAAAGCCAGGCAGAAGGGCTGTCACCACACCACAAGGTCCAGCAGATGATGTCCTTTGGCTCCAAACCACACTGGCTGAGCCAGAACTTGCCTTGAGGGATAACCCTTCAAAAAAACCCACCCTTGAAACACAAAATAGGCAACCCACCCCCTCTGATCGCAGGGGTGCAGTCAGCTCTGAGCAAATAAAGGAACTGGGTGCTCCTGTGGGGTGGCAGGAGTTGCTGTCACCCAGGAATGATGCTTCTCAAGGCCTGCAGTCAGTGCAAGGCCCTCACTGTTTATAAACTTTCTCCACTTGAGCACATTTTACACAAGCAGGCCAGTGTGCCATCAATGAGGAAATGAAGAGTTGTGACAATTTTATGTTAGTAATAATTTTAAGCCAGTCAACTTCAACATAAGAATTTCTATCTGTTTCAATATTTAATTTTTTTTGCCTGCTAGTGTTCCTAAATTAGGGAGACATTTTATTGCTCTAGTTGACATTTTTATGAAAACTGAAACTAGGCTTCATTCTTTAAGCAAAATTTCTCCACTTGAAAAGCTAATTAGTGCTTGGGCCCACAGTGGGGATGCAGGTGCAAAAACACAGACAGACCTACACACACACAGACTGCCTGGGTGGAAAGATGAATATCCTTTTTGAGAATTTGGACATCCTGTACTTTTGTCACTACAGTAAGTGTCAAGATTCTAATCTTTTCCTAGACTCCACAATTAAAACCTGCATCCATGACCAGACACTACAATCCCTGAGTCTGCATTTTTTCCCAAACAAGGATTAAAGCAGCACTTAACTACATAGACTGGCTGCCAATTATTATATTAATATAATCCATCTTTGCTTCCTCTTGTTTTCAAAGAGAGGTAAGTGCTCCAGCAGCCTTGAGCTCCTTCCCTTTTGCCTTCAGCAGCTGATTATTTTCAGAAGGGAAACGCTGGCCTCAGTGGGTACCTGCAAAGAGCCTGACTGCCCCTAATGATGATCTACCTGTCTGCTGCTTCCAGGCCACCTGTTTGCAGCCTCCCAGGAAGCCTTACAGACAGATAAAAAGCTTCCAATATTTTCTCCACGTAAGCTGCAACCCATCCATCAAGTTGTTTACATCACACCGAGAAATATGCACCTTTATCATTAGAGGAGCTGTCTACAGAAATGGGATGAACACACTGGCATTATAAATCTCCCCTTTTACAACGGGATGGCATTTTTTTTTTTGTTGAAGGAAATGTACCCAGCAGCCAGCATCCCAGGATCAGCCATTAAGGGACACAGTGCAGCAGAGGGGCACAAAGGCAGAATGTTTTTAAAGCACAACCAGAGAGGACACACTGGGTTCTACAGCAGGGGTGTTTTGCTTGGCTCAAAAGCTGCCATTCCACAAGCACTCTTAAGGCCAGGCAGCTCCTGCCAAGGTTCTGAACTACCTACAAACCTGCCTGGCCCTCAGTGTTTCCTGTGAATGCAGCCAGGGCATCGCAATTGCAATCTCACAGCAATTAACATTCTTCTGCAGTTCCAGTAAACACGATCTGTCAAACAGGGGAACGTGCCCAGGCTCTGAAGGCAAGGACCAGGCACAAGAGCCCAGCAGCTCTGTCCTCACTCAGAGGTGTCACCTGTCCAGGCAGCCCCTGCCACCTGCCCCCAGCACTGCCACCAAGAGATACCTGAGATCAGCACTGGGAGGGGAAATGTTCATCCCTGGGATGGGAATGGATGAGCAGTGGACATGGTGCTGTGGCTGCAGCTGGGGATCCTTCTGGGCTAGAGAGCCACAGGGATTCAGCAGCCCTGCCTCAAACATCCCCTGAAGGAATGAAGTAGGAAGTTGCAGAGAGTGGGGAAGATCATCAGCAACATCTCAAAAAGCTGTGAAAAAAAAAGGAGGGGGCAGGTGTGAGGGGACTGAAACACAGCTCACATGTGAGTCAAGTCTGAACTGACACCCCAAATCCAGAAAGAATCCATGCTGTGATCTGCTCAGGGTGGGGAAAAAGAGAAGTCTGCCCCGAGTGAGACAAATATCCCAAGGGGACCTACTGTGGATTTGCTTTGAAAACTGCTTTCCTCTTTATCTGCCAAAACAAATAAGGACAATCAGAGTTTGCTGTTGTAAACATCTTTCCTGTTCTTGAGACAGATTCTCTCACAGAGTAATAATTTCTTTTTAATTGCTGCATTTAGACAAAATAAACCACTTGAGAAAAAGAGGACATGCAAAAATAACAACAGATTTGAAATGAAGACTGGACCTTTACTTGAGCTACAGAGAGAATTAAAAGCAGATTAGAGTCGGTATGCAAAGTTATTAGAGCAATACATGAAATTCCAGAGACAACCAGAGCACAATTTGCTGTGTCCCTGCAGTGTCCCTCTGCCCTGCCCCACCCTGTGCAGGGACCATGGGGCTGGAATGAGGCTCATTTTCACACCCAGGGCTCTCTAACAGAACTGCAGATCCCAAACCTCACTTTTCACCACAGAATCGAACTGGTTTTGCCACTAGATGGGAATAGGTGCAGTTGTTGATCTTAGAAGGGTGAAATACAACAAATGACTGCTTAACTCACAGAAAAATAAACAGAACACCAGATCTTTTTCCCTCCTTTTTAAAATGCAACTACATGTAAAATTAAAGCATTTGCTATTTCAGCAGGAATGTTTTTAGCCACAAAAAGCTGAAAAGACAAGAAACTATTTCAGGGAGAAGTAAGGGCTTTTATGAGACCCATTGGTATGTGTGAAAGGAGGGAGGAGCTTCTGGACACCGCCTCGTGAGGCTGGGGTAGCTCAAAGCCTGCTGAGTTTTCCCAGGTGCCACATAAAGAGGGCTAAAAATAAGTCAGATGTGATGGGAAGAGACCCCTGCATTCTGGAACAGAGAAAGACATTTCCTCCAGTTCCATTTCCTTTTCAAAAGCAAGCCATGTCCTGAACAGCACAGAGAATAAACCCCCCAGCAGGTAACTCTGGCCTTGAAAGCATCTCTGGTACTTCCCAAGTCTCTCACTGGAACGCTGATAAGCAGAATGATAAAGCCCAGACACAGAAATGTCAATGAAAAGCAGCTCAGGGGAGAGTATAAGGCTTTATGTCAAAGTGTTTCCTTTTCTCCTCCCTGTCAGCTGCTCTGCCCCAAGTTCAGTTTGTTCCTGAGCATTACAGAGCACCTCCAAGTGTGCACAGCACCAAACATGGGGCAGGGAGGCAAAGGAATCATTTCTATCAGTGGCAAACTCCAAGATCATCGATTGCCACTCTCTGCAGCCTGTGTGGAAAGCAGCTGGAAGAGTTAATGAAGGAATGGAATGCTGGTGTTAGAAAAACAAGTTTTAATGAGATGGACCAAAGGACTCACCTCTGATAATCCATTTGTGGATCAACAAGCCCAAACTGAGTTTTGTATTTGCAGGAAAACATGAAAAATTCGATTTCACTATAGACCATTCTGGCCAGTTTAACAGACTGGTAACAGTCAGGGTTTTTATGAAGTCCCTGTGCTCAACAGCTCTGTGCTGGCATCTGAGGTTACAAATTGCCTCTCTTGAATCTACAGGGCTATGGTTTTTTGTGGCATTGACATTTTCCTTTCAAGCATATCAGTTTTTCCTTCGTTTCAAGTGCTGGTTGCTCATTTTATCTGCCCTTTAAGTGTTTAAAAAGATTCAAACCGGATTAAGAAAAAAAAAATCAAACCCCAAACCCCACAGTCTTCTGGATTTATGTGTTTTTCTGATGTGTTTGCCATGCTGGAACCAATCAGATAAGCTCCTTAGTTCCCTCCAGTGATGGATTATTGAGTTTTTATTTATGTTTCTCTTTGTTCAGCCTCCCAAGCACCAATACACTTGTACCAATGTTTCAGCTTCAACTCCCATTAAGGAAAGAAAGAGCCGGCAAATGTGATCAGCCTTGGAGATTTTCCAGAGTGAGAGTGCTCCTGAGCCCTCTCCTCTGCTCTGAACACATCTGGCACTGGCTTTGCTCCCTTCCCAGCCCTGCTCCCCAGCAGGGGTTCAATACAGTGTGCAGATCACTCACTGCATTTCACACCCACTTGCAGACATCTGATAGACAGGAGGAAAACAAGGAAAAACAGCACTGAGCAATGAAGGTCAAAGATAAGTTCAGGACCAATAAAGACTGTGATCTCCACCTCCCAAGTGCTGTACCAAGTGTTTCTCCTGATCTATACTTACTGAGCTTTTCTTTCCCCTCCCTGGCAGGAAAGCACTTTTAGACTAATGGTCAGCTTCAAAATCAACACACTGGTTTCTTCACATGGAAGGATTCCAACTCTCATACTTACAGTCAATCTTAATATACCTTAATATTTGCTACAGAACTGTCCTCCAAAGCACTGCATCTCAACAAACTCACTGTGGAATTCTGAAGATATTTGTGATGTTAACAGAATGATGATCTCCTTCCAGGTAAGGGTCAGTCCCCTTGCCAAAAATTTAGCTTTGCAGAAGGGTAGAGAATTAATTGCAGAAGCAGATCCTGGCACCAATTAAACCTTGCTTATACCCAGGAGCAGCCTGAGCTGCCATCAGGCAACCTGGACTGATCCTCAGCAAGAGCTTGTTGAGATTTCCCCTACCTGAAGGGCAATTCCATCAATGTAAAGTCTGATAAGTTCAACTGGAAATGCTGATTTATCTTATGGGGGTTCATTCCTGGTACAAGATAGCTCACCCATGGCTATGGGATTTTTCCTCACATCAGCTAAGGAAACAGGCAGAATAATGTGTAGGGAGCAGAACTCCTCCTGAGCTGGAAACCATTGGCTTTGCCTGCACAGAAGAAACAGAAAATGCCCACACTGTGTAACTTGTTTGAATTAAAGGTGATCCCAGATCCCAGTGCTCTGCACTGCAGGGGAGAAGCACATGAACCCAAGCCCAAGCACAGACTGTGTCCTGTGGAACTGAAACACCTGCCCCAGGAACACACCTGCAGTATGAGCTGTGTCAGCCTCAGCACCTGGTGCCACCACAAAACCTGGGCTGTTCTGACTGCTGAGGGCTGAGACCAAACCACCAGCAGCAGTTTGCCCTCACCTGTACAGGCCTGTCCTCTCCTGCTCTCTCCAGTGTTTCATACTCCTCATGAAGCTGCATTGTACTTATGGTAATATTGTGTCACATCCATCATCATGGTGTCACTGAGGTCAGCTCTGCACTCCCAAAAGAAAGTGAAAACCAGTTTTACCTGTCACCTGCTATGTGACAGTATGGGGTAACACTACAGAGCTTCATCCTTGGGATTCATCACTGCACAACAACCAAGATTTCTGATACAGCTCCTGGCTGGTATGACCTGGAACCCACCAAGACAAATGCAACATTTTCAAGGTCCTAATGCCTGCTAAATCCATTGCAGACACCTTACAAGGCACATAGAAAACATGCCCTAACACCAACATCCACTGCTGTGACAAGCCATTGGATTCCTCTCATCCAGTGTGCTCCCAAGTGGTAACATCTGTGAAGAACAAACACTAAGCAGATATTACAGAGTCAACAAAAAATCCATTTCCTTTCTAGAGGATGGGATTGCACTACACATTTCACAGAATTAGTTTACCATAGAAGACAGCAAATCAACTAGAAACCAAGTTGTTTACATGAGCCATGTGAGACTGAGAGAAGAGCCCTCAGTTCCAATCTTTGAATCATATGCACACATGATCAAAGCAAGGCTTTGGTGCCTTAGGGGCAGGTAAAACACCCTTGCTCTTATGGAAACCACACATTTATAGAAAAAAATAATTAAATACACAGAGAAGTCCCTTTGATTTTTGCACACCTCCTGAATTCTGTCACTCTGGCTGCTGCCCCAGCTGTCCAGCCACGCTGGCTCTCTCCACACAGAGTTTTGGGGCTGGATGGGCAGCCTAGCATTCCAGCCCTTGGCTGAGGGAACAGTGCAAATACAGGACACAGAGCAGGGAACAACAACCAACCAGTGCAATTTTTCACTGCATCTGCTTCTACCTCTGGTATTTGTTTTCATCCTACAGAGATACTAAGGAAGACATATTCCAAAGCAGAAAATGGGTTAAAGGCCAGAGCTGAGAAAAAATGAACCCTGCTCCTCGTAACACTGAACTCATCAATTCACAGTGAGAACTAAGAGCAGTGCCTGAATGTCTTCAATTAGATTCCAGCTCAGGCACTGACGTTTTAGTGTAGACTAATGCCTGCTTGCAGTCTTGGATCACAAGGAAAAAGCAAGAAGGGAGCAAGGCAATCAAACTGTTATTACCAAAAACATGCAAACATCCAAGCTGTTCACTTGTTTGAGGATTCTCTTTTCTTGAAAATCCAAGAGTACAAGTCCCTGTTAAGAAATCCAAATACCTTGGATGCTGAGCCTGAAAATCATTCAGATATTAGTTACAATAATGTAGGACAGGCTGAGACAACTATATTCAGTGCTCACAACAGCCAACAAATTGAGGAAAGTCACCTTAGAGAGGGAGGAAGGGAATGATTGGATGGACATGCGTGAACCTAGTTTGTATTCAGCCATGTCAGCTCTCTTTGCAGAGCAGAGAGAAGTGAGATTTTAGGAGCAAAATGAACCATGAAAGGTGGCAGGTTTGTCTCTAGTGGCCACAAGGGCCCAGAAATTCAAAGGTGTGAACATGACCTTGTCATCAACAGCTATTAAGCAGACAAATGCAGCTAAAGGTTTATCAAAACAGACATTGGCCTACATGTCCCCTGGCAGCAGCAGCTGAACTCTTCTTAAATAACCTTTTGTTGAAGATTTGGGAAAACCTGTTAGTACATTACACTTTGCAGTGCTTTAAGTAGGGCTGTTGTTTCAAGTGACACTTCTTGCCTTCCCCTTCGGCTGTGCACAGTCTTTCCAAGCAAGCACAGTGGTGCTTTGCACAGTGGTGCAAGCTGCAGTGCTTTGCCTGGGAACAGTGGCAGACACTGTTCAGGGGGCACAGCTGGAAGTCAGGTGAGAGCAGCTGGAACTGCTGCACTTGCACCACTTGAATGGTCTGAACCTGTGTTCTCCCAGACAAGATCAAAACATGATGTAAGGCTCAGAAAAGAACAAAATGAGAGAAAACGTGGCATCCACCCTTTCTAACAACCACACTTCTGCCCAGCACATCCTCCCACCAGCCACACACAGACTCTGGGGTGCAAGGACATGTCCTACCTACATCAAGTTGTTTAAAATACCAGGTTTTCACTGCTTCTCCAGTTCCAGGCTCACAGTGCCACTGTAGGAGCCAGAAGGGAGACTCTTATTAAGCAGAAAGCAAAAAGAAGCAGCAAAATTAAAAAGGAGAAATGTAAACCAGCACTGGAGACAAATGGTGAGCAGAGGCCCAGCCCCAGCAGATGCTAGGGCTTCCTCCTCCCCTCCAACATGTTCAAGATGTGTCTCAGGACCAACACAACAGTGACAGGCTTTTGCAGCTTCTAGAAGACACTGAGGATGGCTGGTCTTCAGAAACCTTCCCATTTTCTCAATTTTTTTAAACTCCTCTCAATGGTTTTTAATGACGTGAGAAGGGCAAGACAGGCAGACCCATCCTACTCCTCCTGCCCATGAAGTATGTGCACTTTCCAATGTACCACTGTGTTGCTGTTCATTTTCTAATCTCTCTTTTCATCAAGACCAAAGTGGTATCACAAATATTGGAGTGTGTGAGTAGACCTGAAAATGAAATCAGGGTAGCTTTCCTTCCACCATCTCCATGAAGCAGTTGAGACCAGACCCCTGTTAGCCAGGACAAGTCAGAACACCAACTTCTGTTCAGCCACAGTCAGAATGGAATCCAGCATTAAAAACTGGAAGGATTTTCATGTTGGTTCAAAAGAAAGTTAAATCCCAGTATAGTTCTCTGCTCTCCTTCATTTCTCAACATGTATGTGGTCATGCCCATGGATTCAATGCACATCTGTTACAAAGCAGATGAACTTCACAGTCTCTTTCTTCCCTCTCTCTTCTGCTTCCATGCAGAAAATTAAAGATTGGAGGGTTCACAGTCTATACTAAAACCACTGGCTCAGATGATGAGTGAAACACTTCTTTTGGAGGATTAACCTGGAATAGATGGCAAAGGAATGCAATTACTTTTTAGGTTTCAGTGACATTAAGCACAAAGAGTACCCCCTCAGTTTAGGGAATTTGGCAGTATCAAAACTCAGTTGATGATAAAGATAATTAAGAAAAAAACATAACATGAAACCAGCTTTCATAGAAATATGCAGCTCTGCAAAGAGAAGACTAAAGCTGCTGTGATCAGCTCAGGAGGCAGTGATGGGGACCATCTCCACCCTGGAATGCTGGCACAGGCAGCTGAGGCAGGATGGAAAAGTGTTTCCTTGCACAGGAAGCACAGTGGGGCATGAGGGGCTCAGAGAAGAGACGTGAAACTGAGAACAAGGAGGATGAGCTGGGTGTCAAGTGTGCACCTCAAAGTCCTCACTGAAGGAAGAAGGAAGGTAAAATCAAGGACAGGTTACAGATCCACAGGGAATGGAGTATGAGCAGAGAATAAAATGACTGCAGAAACAAAAAACATGAAGAAAAATATGTGATGGAATTGTGAGTCACTTCAGGAAGCTGAAAATAGCCAAGAGAGGTGAAAGGAAGGGACTGCAAAGCTCTAATATGCCTTAAGCAACAGGGCTGGCAAACAGGAGCATAAGGAGAAGCCTTGAGCAAACAGCCAGAGCACCCTAAGGAAGCCCTGGGGCAGCAGAGGGTCTGGAGAGCCAGGGAGACATCGAGGAGCCTGCAGAGGACAGGGGGCAGGAAGGGAACAGGGAAATAGCACAAATCTGTGCAGAGGCAGAACCGACTGGCTCCTGAGAAGCCAGCCTGAAGGAGCCCCTGGGGAGCAAAGTGCAAACAGCCCAGGGGCACAGGGAGGCTCTCAAAGCAGGAACAGCCGAGCAGAGGGACGGCTGTACAAACAGGACAAGAAATCCATCCTACTGCTGCTGCCCCTCCAACAGTGCTCCCTGCCAGCTGCATGCCAAAGCAGGAATTAGAGGTACTTAGAGCTGTTTTACCAGGTAATCCATAGCAGTTCATGGAAAGAGAATGTCTTATTGACTCTCAGCTGCTGTTAACCTCCACATACCCTCGAGCACTGTGGCAAGGAGACGTTTGCAAATGTTTAACAGTGAGAGCCGATATTCATGGAAACAAACTGGAGCAAAGCATCACTGTCAGATGGCAGGAACTGCAGCTTCCCGAGCCCCGGGCAGCTCCAGCACCAGCAGTGGTTTCACTTCTCCTCAGCCACTTTAAACAAGAAACAAGAGAACATTCCAAAAGAGGGAGCCTTGTCTAGAGCTAAGGACTACAGTTTGTAGAGGCTCTTCACAAACACAAGGCTAGGATTCAGCTGTGGATTTCTCTGGCACTCCCCAGCAGAGCATATTCAAGGTGAGCAAGCACTGTAATGCAGAGTGCTCATGGGGCTGCCTCCCAATCTGATCAGTCTTGAACTCATGGCTCCCCTCAACCAGCAGCCTTAAAGAGAAAAACCTCCTGGTTTTAAATGCAAGAACTCTGCCTCTGTTGTGGAATCCATCTGCCACTGTGAGGTCCTGATCCAGCACGGCTGCTCTGAGGCCATCAGCACCCTGCTGAGGTAAATAGCAGTGAAAAATCCAGCATTTAAACTACCTGTCAAAGCCAGCAGTCAGGCAGAGACCACAGAAAGCCAGGAAGAGACAAAAAGCCCCACAGAATCAGATCTATTAGTTGATCATGTGACTTCTCATTGAGTGCCACTGGAGGCTTTAATGGACACTGACATACTGATACTCCAGTGGACTCATTTAAAAAATAAATTAAAAATAATAATCAAGACTAAGGAGTTAGCCTGTCAAAACAGAGGGGGCTTCTGCTTCCTTCTGTTTGTTTGTAAGGACCATCTCAGCTTAAGTAAACCAGCCAAAAATCCAGCACAGACACCAGCACACAGAAGTGAACTCTTTTCTGTTAGCACCTTTCTAGAGGAAATACAAACCTCTGCTTGTTAGCAGTGGCACAGGTTTCAGGCAGAGGTTCCAAGCGGGCTGACAAGCAGGAAGGAAGCATCTCTCAGGGCTCCACAGGCAGTGCTGACTCACAGCCCCCAGGGAACAGGAGCAAACACCTTGCAGTGTCCCTAACAGGCGTTTTTCTTCCTTTTCCCAGAAGTGGGTCATGAAGTGCTTTCCTCCTCAGTGAATCCCACATGGAAGCACACATCCTTGCTCAGTGAAGCCTCTGGTTTTAGATTTTACTAGCCATGGAATTGCTGTGACCAACACGCTCCCTTCACCACAGGCTAAAGTGTCAACCCAGAGGAAAAGGATTCACTCCCTGTGCTGGCACAAAACTTTATCATCCCTTCTGCCACACAGACTCCCTGAAAGGGGAGTGCCCAGTTAACACACTTCCTACTATGCTTTCAGCTAACTCTACAGGGAAAAAAATGGCATTTTTAAGCTCTGGCCTCTGCCAGTTCTTACTTGATAAACTTTTTGCAGGTATGGCAAAACATCACTGCCTTGCTGTGAACATCATGTAAGGACTCATTTTCTAACTCAATATATGAGCGGGTTTTCAGCTTCCAAACTCAGTTTGCTTTCCCTTAGACTAACCAGATTTTCTTTCTTTCTTGCATTTAACTCCATGAAATGTGCAGTACTTTCAAACACCATCACTTATTATTAAAGTTTAAGTATATGGTAACTAGAGATGTATAAAAGAGGGTTTGAAAGGGTCCCTCCAAGACAAAGCAGTACATTTTTGTATGTCATCTGAACTATGTGAACCCTCAAGCATTTAAACCTTAGCTGTAATTTCAGAAGAGCTACTTAGAAAACCTTGTGTACAACTGGGTCTTTCCTCTCCCTTCTCTTTCCCCACTGAGTCATCCTGTTTAGTCCTTAGAGAGGCTGTGCATGAGAGACAACACTGAAAATACCCTATTTCAAAAAAATCATCATACATATATATATATATATATATAACATAAGGCATTAATCTATACTCATTCATACCATGCTTCCTGCCAGGCAAAACCAGAAAAAGATATTGAAATGAACTTTTCATACAAATCACTGGAAAAGAGACCAGATTCACAACATTGCCTAGAGCATGTTCCAAAAAGGAAAGGGGCCTCATCAGAGGAATCATTTCACAACATGGACCTGTGTGTAAACCACTTGCAATGGGGTTTTCTAACACTTTTTAATTTACTATGTACTACAGAAAGTGTACTAAACTTGCTGCCTCTGGTACATCATTAGAAGCCACACACCAAATTTAATATGTTGTGTCTGATTTCAGAGATCACAGGCTACAACTGTGATCTCTATATTAGGGATGCATTCACACACCTCTTGTGACTGTGATGTTTAAATGACCCCCATTTCAATCATCAGCAATATAAGCTCAGAAGAAGCAGTACAAACTTCCACCTTAAACTGAAAAACCACTTTTTGGACAAGGAGCCACAACACCACAACTTCCCAAGGGGCCAGGAAAGGCAAGAGATCCCTGGATTTGGACCTGTGCAGTACCAAGGCATCAGCCCCTGGCCAGGATGTCTGGGAGAGGTGCTGGGGATTCACTGAGGAGATGCTCTGCATGCAGCCTGGTGTGTGCTGAGGTGCCGCTCAGCACGCGCAGCAGCGATGTGCAGCTTGGAGAGAGGCACCTCCTGTAAATGTCAGTGGGTTTTTAAAGGTTAAGTAAGCATCTTGAGAAAGGCCTTTGTGCTCCTGTGCTCCACCTCAGTGCAGGCTGATAAAGGATTATTGGAAAAAAAAAAAAAAGCCTGCAAACAGATAAAAAGCTCATGGGTTGGTGTTGAACAATTGAATTTTTCTCTGTCCAGCTACAGTAGCAGATTACCAATGGCAGATTTACCATTATTAATTATTACAGCCAAGTATTGAAGACTGTTTTGCTTCATTAATGAACTCATCTACAGATGAATGTTAATTCACATACATAACCATTTCTTAAAGCTGTGGCAGCTTCCCTTGGAGTGCTCGCTGAAACATCTGCCCTTGAGGTCAGAATTAGTGACAGCTGTGGCTTCACCAGCAGCTCAGTCACACCTGGAAACAAGCCCCAAAACTTGATGTGAGGTGCTGTACCATGAGCTCTATTTGAAGGAAAACAGACTGGAAAAGCAAGAACCAAGAAAAAGTGAAGGCCAGGAAGGGCAGCCCCAGCTGGACACACTCCTGGGCTCACTGCAGGAACCACCAGAACCTTCTTCCCTCACAAGCACAAGTTTGGTCTGGTGTCACACACCACACCCAGGGTGACAAAGGGGAGAGGACACACCTCAACACCCTGTCTATTCTCCTTCCCCCATCTCTGGCAGCTCCCTGCCAACCTCACTGGTAAAGGGCCATAAAATTAGAACAAACTGAATGGATCTTGCACTATGAAAAGAGAGGGGATTTCTTCTCTTCAACAAAGGACAGAGGAAAGCAGAAGGAAAGGAGTCAAGAGAGTAAAAAAGAGCTGATACCAGACACCCTCACTCTCTTTATATGCCTAGAGAGTAGCAGAGGAGATGAAAAAATGAGGGGAGAGAAGGGAATCAAGGATAGAACCTGGGTGTGAGGAACACCCTGAGGAAAAAAAAGCAGAATGAGGAACAAAAGATGACAAGGAAACAAAGTAAGCAGCTGAGAATAGAAATCCACCCAGGGAATAGAGAAAAACAAAAGAGCAAGAGCGCAACAGAATCAAGTGGGGGAGGGACAACAGGGTTAAAACAGAGACTGGGGAAACCGTGTGACCCATCTGTCCTGGATTTCTCCACCTGGTCTGCAGCAAATCCACCACCTTCTGTCACAGCCGTGTCAAGAAGAGATCTGCACCTCCTGGAAGGAGGAAGCTGCTGGTGCATGTCCCCCTGCACCTTCCTGGCCACAGGCACACAGAGCAGCACCCCTGGCATGGACCTGGCCAGCACCCTCCTGCTGGCCCTGCAAAAGCAGCTCAGCTCCAGAGAGAGAGACATCTTCCCCCTGGAGCTGCTGCTCACAGCAGCACCCTGCAGCAGCCCCCTCCTCATCCCTTCTGACATCTCTGCACCCCTCCCATTGCCAGCAGCCAGATCACAGGGACACAAATCATCCCCACAGCAGCTCATGGAGCTGCTGCTTTTTAAGATTAGTAATGTTAGCAGAGCAGCTCTGAGCTGCACAGCAGGGTAGCTGTGGGCAAAGGCAGCTCACATCACCTGAACTACGGGCAAACAGCTTCCAATTCAGTGCCAGCTACCAATGAAGATGTAAAAACAAGGCTGCTTTGTGAATTAAACCACTCTTGTCAGGAAAGGCTTGCCAAGTGACTTGGAACAACTCCCCTTCATGCCAACGCCCCTTCTGCACCCATCTGAAAGAAACTGTTCTCATTCATGCTGGTATAATGTGATTTATGTGTGGGCTAGGCTGCACCAGCACAGCTTATTCTGACACTCCTACTTCAGTCCAACTTTTTAGATGATGTCCAACTTTTTAGACATTTTAAGTCACCTAATGCAAAATATATTAAAAAAGAAATCTGAATATTTATTGCAATTATTTCTGAAATACCCCGTGGCAATGTTTATCTGTCCCTGAAACAGCTTCAGAGGAGACGCTGTGGTAGGTTCAGCAGGAACAAAAGACTGTCCTACTCTTGGCTGAATCTGCTCCCTGCAATTTCTGCTGGCTGCTATTTGTCAGGCAACAATAACAAGCCATGATTTTTGAAGCAAAATGCACTGGTGTTTGAATGAGTAATACCCAGCTCCTCAGTCAGGGGAGGGCACATTCTTTGCGTTCGTATAATATTTCACAAATCCTCCCAAGTGCAGCAGCACACAAGGATGTGGTTTGTTTCTCTTTCAAGCAGTCATCTGCAAGCAATTTCATTCAGTTCAATATCAGAATTAAATTTTAGCCATAGTAGTGCTTCTGTGCAAAGGAAATTATGTTTTAAATAGGCATGTAGATGTGGTTCTGCAGACTGGGGCTTAAAACAGAGTAAATAACTGAAGGGGAGGGGCACTTTCTCCTGAATTGCTATTCCCAACTCCAGAAGGAAAGTTCTATATATGACACACCTAAATTCACTTCAGAAATAGAATCAAACTGTTATGGAACAAACTTCGTTACTCTCAGAAAAGTTGATCAAGTAAGAAATACAGTTTCAAATTCAAAAGGTCTTCTTTTTAAATTCCTACTAATTTCTCTGTTTAGGCAAGCCCAAATAATAAAAGCTCTGATAATAAAAGTATTCTGTGCTACCCCATGGCTGAGACAGAAACAGCCAATAGCACTCATCAACAGGCACAGCAGAAAGGCTTCCTAAATTTGGGTTAGTACAGATCTGATGCAGCTGTCCAGGGCTTCCCAGAAAAACTGTCTCCTTTACCAAAATCCCCCACTGGTAGGTGTCCCTCTGAATGGGGCAAGCTCAAGCCAAGCTGCCTGGAAAGGACTGGCTCTGGTACCAGGGACACTTGCCTACTTTCCAGCACAATTTGTGCATGCAGTCAAATCCACCTCAGGCTGTCTCAGAGACAAATACTTTACTTTTTTTCTCTTTTAAATTTCTTCCAGGTGAGTACAAGATAATCCCTGTCCCCAGTGAAGAATCAGTGAGTGGCCAACAAGTGTGGAGGTAACCACTTCCCACATGGAAATACTCAGAGAATTTAAGTACAGAAATGTCCAGAGGAAGACAAACACCTCCTATAACCAGCCCTCAACCCAACCAACACTGAATATAAGGACTGACAAACACAGACCCAAGATGTTAGAGAATGAGGTTCAAGCCAGGCCAAAAGCTCAATCAAGCCTGTGTTTTCCAGCTCTCATTGGTGCCCAGAGGTAAAACCTAGCTTGGGGTGAAGAGCTTCTGTAGTCTCTTTGTGCTTCTGCAGTAGCTACTTTGGGGTGGGGAATTCAAAAATTTCATTTCAATATTTTGCTGGGAATATTCTTTCTTTTTTTTTCCTAATACAGAATGGTAATGTTTTGGTATGTCAGAAAAAACATATTAACAAAAGTACAAGGGCATTCCCTCTTCATTCCAGTCCCATGTCTGGCTTGAGGAAGAGGAGCTCTGCTTGTAATGGGGGAAATATCTCTGAAGGAAAACAACTCCTGGGACTAGGTCTGTGTGTCCCATACCAGGATTATGCTAAGAGGCAGGATTCAGCTTGATTTCACCTGGAAAATGAAAAGCACTGTGTAGCTCTTAAATATTTTATTACTGAAAAGGGATCCTTTCCAACTGAGAGCTTTGTTTACAACTTGGCAGAGTGAATGGAAAATATCACATGTTGATATTTGCATTTATCACCTCTGAGCACTGGGAATGGGTAACCCCATGCACAGAGACTCAGTGGCAGCAGCCAACAGGCAGCCAAGCACCCCCCCAAATTCAAGCCAATATCTTTTCAAACCCATTCAATTCACTAAATTTAAATGCACCAATACCTTTAAATCAGAAACAAACTCTCCAGTGTTCTGGGAGTGAAACAGCACTAAACTATGTGGTAATGCCAGGGAAAGAAATACCTCCCTCTCTATAATAAGCCCACAGGAGACCATAGCCCCTTACACAACTATTTGCTACTGAGGGATTATTGCTGAATTATTTCTCAAAAAGAGTCTAATAAAATTTGAGTAAAACCAGAACCATTCCCACTGTTGTTATCAAAAGACTTGTCTGTACCTGCATAATAAACTCTTTTACAGGGAAAGAAAATGAGAGCATTAAAATCTACTCTGATGAATGTCTTCTTAATGAAAGTAAAATATTTATTACTTAACAATTCTTAGTTATGGACATTGAGTAAAATATTTTGGTGTTAGATGCATAATGACCACAGAATTAAAACATGTCTTTTCATCAGAACGTGGAAAATTAAAGAGTTTGTTAAATTAAGGACCAAGCTAAAACAAGCCTTGTGACAATGAAAAGCATTTCTGTGCTCCACTAATTCCAAACACTGCTTGACAGATCAAATTAGTGTATGCTAGGGGCTAAATATGAATGCCATGGTTCTGCTCCTTTTAAAAAAATGATTTCTATTAAAGCACCATGTGAATTAGCCCTATTCTATATTGCTAAAACAACCATGTGAGTGCCCTAATTGCAGGTGATTTAAAAGTCCAGGGACAAAACTGCCATTTAATTTTGTGGTACAGTAACAATTTTATAACCTGAAGCCTTCTGAGTTTGCCACCAGAAAAGTGGAGAGAAAAAATAAACAAACAAAAAAAAACCCTAAAAGAAAAGCTTAAGGCTATTTCCCAGGAGACAAGCACAGGCAGGCAGAGAACAAGGGGCATGTCACAAGTATCACAGAATCATGGAATATCCTGACTGGAAGGGACCCCCAAGGGTCAATCCTGGCTCACTCCTGGCTCTGCACAGACCCCCCAGCAATCCCACCCTGGGGGCTCCTGGAGCTCTGGCAGCCTCGGGGCCGTGCCCATTCCCTGGGGAGCCTGGGCAGTGCCAGCACCTCTGGGGAAAGAACCTTTCCTTCATGTGCAGTATGGTTACTGGGAAAGAGCCAAGAACTGAATTTAAGCATTGATCCACTCTTAACTCTACCATTTTCTCCTCCATAACCATCTCTTACCTTCCTTTAACTCCCAGCAGTGCTGAGTTCCAGGGCCTTGGGCTATCAGTGCCAGCCTGGGCTCTGCACCCTGGGGCTCATCCCCGTGCCCTGGAGCCCACCTGGCACAACCAGAGCCCATTTCCAGTCTGCTCAGCACCCAGAGCTGCTTGGGGATGGATCCCTGCAGTGCCTGGGCTGGGTGCTGGCTGCTCCTGAGCACCCAGAACCCAGAGCTGCTTGGGGATGGATCCCTGCAGTGCCTGGGCTGGGTGCTGGCTGCTCCTGAGCACCCAGAGCTGCCTGGGGATGGATCCCTGCAGTGCCTGGGCTGGGTGCTGGCTGCTCCTGAGCACCCAGAGCTGCCTGGGGATGGATCCCTGCAGTGCCTGGGCTGGGTGCTGGCTGCTCCTGAGCACCCAGAACTGCTTGGGGATGGATCCCTGCAGTGCCTGGGCTGGGTGCTGGCTGCTCCTGAGCACCCAGAGCTGCCTTGGGATGGATCCCTGCAGTGCCTGAGCTGGGTGCTGGCTGCTCCTCACCAGCTCACTGCAGTTCTGCTGCTGTGCTGTCACACTGAGAACACTCGCACTCAGAAGCTCGCAGCATTTCCTGGGAGTTAAAAATGGATTTTACAGTGTTTCATTAAAAATAAATAACCTACTTAAGGGGGGAAATAACCCAGTATTACCAAAGGTAAACATACCAGGAGTCTCAACTAATGTTGACAC
Organism: Anthoscopus minutus; assembly: GCA_013399455.1. Taxonomy (NCBI): domain Eukaryota; kingdom Metazoa; phylum Chordata; class Aves; order Passeriformes; family Paridae; genus Anthoscopus; species Anthoscopus minutus. The sequence goes on along the minus strand of VWYI01044820.1, from coordinate 19,636 downwards.
AGCACAAACCACATATCAAATATTTGTCAATGAACTTTTTAATGCAATTTACAGGAACTTTTGTCTGTGGGGGGCTTTTTTATATTTTGACACTTTGTCATAGTTTGTTCCTTTCCCAAAGTAGGCTCTGCTTCTAGCTGACAACTACCTTTTTATTTAATTTAAACCACGCTATTAATGTAGTAAATTCCCAAAAATATTTCTGAAAGCATGTTATCCCTGGCATTTAACCACCAGCTTGTCATACAGCTGAGCCCTCTAACCTTAGCATTGCAATAGTAGACTTAAGTAACCACTTGCTTTAAAGATGAGGGGGGAAAAGGGCAGATTTTTGGGTGACAGAGAGATGGCATTTTTACAGTGATGAAGATTTATGATATTTAAATTGCTCAGCCAAACTACTTCAGCATAATGACTGAAGTTCAGATGGGTATCCTGTATTTAAATGCACAGATACACTGCAGGGCAGCTACTTCTGGATGGCTTTGATGGGCTAATTTGCAGTAAAAAGTAAGATTCCAAGAAAGAACCTTGAGGAGTCAATTGGCTGCTGTGATGTTTAAAATCCAACTGGTATTTCAATGCCCTGCCAGCTCCACTGATGTGTTAGCTGGCTCTGGATATGGGACTAAGTCTTAATGCAACAAACACCTTAAATATCTAAATGAAATGCTCCAGCCATAGCAGAGATCTCTGCATGAGAACAAGTTCAGCTGAGTTCCTAGGGGAAGGGAAAAAAAAACCCTGCAAAGAGAATGGAGTTGTCTGTAACAGCTGACAGAAGTTCAGATGCAGCTAGTCAAGTGCAGCCAGTTATGATTCAGTTGTATAATAGCATTTGCACTGACAGACAAGACAATCTTTCTTACAACTGTCTGTAGCTTTTTGGCTTGAAGAATCTTGATGTTCCTATAAATTGCAACTTCCCATCACATTCAAAATGTCTATATATTTTTACAGGACACAAGGCATTTGTATGGCATCTGTTACAAAATATATATTCCTACTGCCTTGAAAATGCATTTCAAGTCTTCATACATTAAGTCTGATTTATTCAAGTGCATGGAAAACTATTCTGAGCAATCTGTCTGGAACACAGGATGCATGAAGAACTGGGGTGCCAGAGACTGGCTTCTGATTCTCTGCCCCCTGGCACCACCATAGAGAAAAGTTACTTTGACCTGAAATGAATGTAAATTGAAAGTGCTGCAACCTGAACTACTCCAAGAATGTAAATCTAATCCCATTTACCTGACATCATTAATCTGTGCAGCACTGATCATCAGTCAGTTATCTCAGTTCACTGCAGTTGCCAGAGAGCATGCCTATTTATGGAGATGTTACACTTTCCAGCACAGAGGTTGAGTTTTTGCTCAGATCATCCAGAGATTCTATTTGCAGATAATCTCCAGCTGACAGAGGCCGTTTCCAGGGCTGGCAGAGTGCACTAACACTCCCAGGAACATGTGCTCCTGATCCCAGCGTTTCCCATGGCATTTCCTGACCACCCTGCACTGCTGCCAGGCACCACTCACTGAGGAAAATGTCCCAGAATTCAGAGACTGCAACAGAGCTACCAAAGCCCAAAGATGCACACCTCTCAAAGAGGTTTTGTGGTTTGGTGTTTCACAATGCCCATCAGCTCCAGTGACAACCTGCTGGGCCTCAGAGCCCAGTCTGGAGGAGCAGGGGATGGAGCACAAGTCTGCAGTGGGGAGCAACAGCTACCCTGAGAAACCTGAGAAACACAAAGACCACATGACACAGGCACACAAAGACCAGGCACAAAAAGCACAGCATGGCATTGTCCCAAGCTCCCCCTCCTGAGCACTCTCACCAGGTGTCTGCAGAGCCCTGGAGATGGCACAGGGCACCACGAGACAACTGCTTTTACCCCCCATTGTATCCCTTGCCCAGATGCTTGTACATCCCTTACAAATATCCAGGAGCCATGGATGAGATCTTTTACATTTCTGTTGAGAGATTTCATGCCTAATTTTAGATTGTCTTCATGATCATCATCCTCATCGTAGTTATTAACAATACAGACACTCATAGCTTCACACTTTCACAGATTCACAGAATAACCTGAGTTGGACGGGACCCACAAGTATCAAGTGCAATTCTTAAGTCAATGGCTCACAGAGGGATCAAACTCACACCCCTGGTGTTATTGGCACCTTGGTTTTGTTTCCTTTAATCTCTTTGCACCCTGTTTGTGACCCCTCCTTCCAGACCACCAAGGAAAATCTCTGCAAAAATCATACTCAGGTTGTAGGACAGAGCAAGCAGGTGATGCCCTGTTATGGGACCACAGCTGCCCCACACACCTTCCTTCACAGAATCACAGAACCACAGAATCACAGGATTAACGGCTTTGGAAAAGATTTTTGAGATCAAGTCCAATCTATTACCTGACACCACCTTAACAACCAGACCATGGCACCGAGTGCCATATCTGGTCCTTTTGTAACAGCTCCAGGGACAGTGAATCCACCACCTCCCTGAGCAGCCCATTCCAATGCCCAATCACTCTTTCTGTGAAGATTTTTTTCCTAATGGCCTGTCTAAACTTCCCCTGCTATAGCTTAAGGCTGAGTCCTCTTGTCCTGTTGGTGTTCCCTGGGAGCAGAGCCTGACCCCACCTGGCTGCACCCTCCTGTCAGGAGTTGTAGGGAGTGATGAGGTCTCCCCTGAGCCTCCTCCTCTCCAGNGGGTCAGGAGCTTTCACACTTTGATAAGTTTTGTTCCATTTCCATATTGGGGTTGATTGTCCAATTTCAGCTCCAGGTTATGAAGTCCCACCCTCCCAGATTGCTCTCCTCAATTTGCTGTTTACATTTTTTGAGTGTCCTTGATTCTCAGGCTGGAAAAGGATTGTTCTGTCTGACTGAGCTGTGAGGAGAGCTTGCTAACACTTTACACGAAGCTCAGAGTTACACACCAATGCAGTACAGAATCTGGAAAATATGAGAGCTAAAACTTAAGGCATCAACAACAGCCTCCATTCTTACAATGAGAGAAGCAGCTTCACCATGTCCCAGTGTGGCAGAGTGGCTGGGCTGCCTCAGCAGCAGCTCTGTGCAGAGGGCCAGGAGCTGGTGACCACTCGCTGCCTCTTGTCCCAGCTCCAGCCAGGGACAGCTGCCTGCTCAGGCAGCACAGCAAACCCAAACTCTCTGTCCCTGTTCAACCACGGCACATGCAGGTAGGGGTTGCACTGCAGATTCCTGCTGGCAGCAGAAAGAAAAGCTCCCAAGCAGGAGCACTCCTTCCACACAGACCCCTCTGCAGCTGGAGCAGACACTGCCAGACACACAGCACACGGCCCTTTGCGTGTCACTGTCCCAGGAAATTCTTTTCATGCAGAACCCAGAGCTCAGGCTTTCCTCCTCAGGAACCACAGCCCACACTCGCTTGGTTTTTTAATAGAAAACACCAGTCTGTGGAAGTATGAAATACAGACATTTTAATTCACCCTTATCAATTTGTGGCAGAGCTCATAAAGCGTGTCTGGAGAGCATCAGCAAGTCAGCCAAACCACGTGGGAGCTTGAAGAGGGAGAGAGCCACTCCAGGATGCCTTGCTGAGACAGTGTTTTACAGGAGGAAATGCTATGTGCCTCACATTATCAGTAACATTTAACTGAGACTGCTATTGGACAAAAGACTTCTGTAAAAATGTCTCTTGATTTTGGACTTGGAGCAAACCATCGCCTGCCTCCAAGAGACTTCAGTATAACAATATTCTTTCTACACTGGGTGGAGGAAAAGCTGGGAATTGTATCAGCTCTCAGAACATGCAGTGACAAGTCCAGTGAAGAATGAGCCCCAGCTCCATGCCAGCAAAGCAGTTTGAGGTTTGATGATGCAGAGCCAAGCTGAGCAGTGCAAAGAAAACAAATCTCTGCTACGAGGATCCTTCTGTCCCCCTGCCCTGTGCAGGACTTCAGCCATCAACTTCAGCAGGGAAACCGAGACAGCCTCTGTCAGAGAGCTGCCCCAGAAATATCTGCCCCTTTCAAATTCAGCTATTTATTAATAAATCATTTTTCACATCTGGATTTTTGCCTTCAAGAGATATCAACAAGAAGTACATATGTATTCTTAAAAGTCACTGTGTTCGACATGACACAAACATGTGCCTGAATGTGTTACTGGTTCTGTCCTGACCTATTTCTGACAGACAGCAATACATTTACTCTTTCAATAGAAATTTAACAATAACAATAAAAAACCACAGCATGGATTTAAGTAGGCACTAAATCAAACATTCAGGGCAGACATTGTCAGGCAATATCTCCTTCCACACAACCTATGTTTGGGAGTTGGCAAAAGCTATACTCATACTAATATAACACAGTTTATTTCTCCAAATCAGACCTCAAATGTATTACAAAGTGCAACCTTGCATGAAATCACACTCAGAAACCAATGAGGTTCTTCTATGACAGACCACAAGACATAATAAACAAAATATTAATAATCAGTCTACAAGGAACAGTATGTCATCCAGTGCAGTTATTTCTCCTTTAAATTATAATAAAACTGCATATATTTGTGATGTTATCCTTCCCAGGGCACAAACTGTGAGAGCAGAGTTAGTGTTCACTTGCAGAAAGGTGTTCAGCACAGTTCCTTCCTGGAGCCTTTAAACAGAACAGGGTGAACCAACTGCTCCTGTTAAACCAAAGCTGTGCATGGGAGCATTTCCCCCAGCTGCCTGTGGACACTGGGAACACTGCTTGCTTTGAAGCAAAGCCTTGGTGAGATTCCCTTCTTTGCCAAAGGATCATTTTTGTTAACACCAACACCTCCAGAAGGATGGAGCTGCTTCCTGCTTAGCACCATGTGTTGTCGCACCAGGGAACGTGGGTGCAGCTGAGAGCTGGGAAAAGAATTTGGGAAACAGAGAGAACACAGCTTCTATGTTGCATTTTAATTGCAATATTTGGCAAAACTCATGTCATTTTGGGTCTGGAGACATGAATTATTGCACAGCTGCAGTGAGAGACAGAAGAAACAATCACCATGTTACAGTATGGAAACATTTTACGAGATAAAGAGCACAGCCAAACCTTCCTTTCACCAAATACAGAAATCAGAAGTTTTTAATAGAATTCTAGGCACTTCTTTGAGTAACTCAAGCAAGTTTCAAGTCCCAGACCACATTTACGTGTTTATATAGAGATAAGTAGAGCACTGAAAGATGTGATTAATTTTTCATCCTGAAACATGAAACTTTCCTCAGAACTCCTGCACAGGAGTATGGAGCAGAAGGATGGAGCACAGAGGGTGGCTGTGACTCTACAAGAGCCTTCTGGTGGACAATAGCTTAAGAAAAGCCTCAAAGACATGACAAGAGGCTTCTCTGGGGTTTGCTGCTTTCTCTGACTCCTCCAGTTACAAGCAGAGATCTTGGTAAAACCATCACCCCTCTAAACTTTATCCCAACCTACTGCAGGCTCCAAGCTCTTGGATCTCTCACTACCTCTAAAGGAAACTGAAAGGAGTAATTAACTTGTATGGACACATCCAAAACCCTGCTCAGGCCTGAATCCTTTCCAGACAGTCCTAACCCTGAACAAACCTGAGCCAGGCTGGCACAGGGCATGGCTGCTGCAAGCACAGACCCAGCCCAGGGGAACTGCCCACCGCCAAAATCACTGCTTAGCTCAGCCCTGCAGCTCTGTGTAGCAGACCCAAGGATCAAATGCTGCTGACAACACATAAAAGAGATTGTCACCCAAGTAAAATCAAACACAATCACTGTTGTTTTGGAGGATGCACCCAGAGCAATGCTGAAATATAGGACTGACACATTGCAGTGACTCAAATCTCCTTGCAGATGCTTCCCCTGCCACTCCAACCACATGCAACAGAATCAAAAAGGATGCCTAGCAGAACACAGGGCCTCTTGAACAATTCTTATGCTCTAAAATATGCGAGAGGGAGAGGGAGCAAGAGAACAAACATTTAATTTCCTTGTAAAACAGATGACTGCATTGTAATTTACTAGCAGCTGCTGGCAACAAACACCATCTTCTCATATTCCTATTAGCCAAGCTACAGCTGATTTATTAAAGGCTCAGATACATCAAAACAAATGACTGTAACATCATTTATATTACTATTTACAGCTTCTTAATAGGGTTACACGAAGGGGCAATGCAGCACAAACTGGAATCTGGTTACAAGTCTGTCAAGCAGCAGCAGAGCATCTCTCTGTTGCTCTCTCTCTCTAGCACTGAGCTCCCCTGTATCATTTCCAACAATTACCTTTGTTCCTGGGAGGCTCAGGTGTGCAGGAAATTGCTGGTGGCAAAGCAAGCAAGTCTTCCCAAACTGCACAAATTCTCAGTGGGCTGCTGCTAGTCAATATAATGCTGAATTTAAAAAAACCCACAAGAACAAACCAAAACACAAGAAAAACCCAAACCAAGTTTCTTCCCAGCTGTGAGACTCAAATAAATATTGTTGCCCAGTAAGGAATCAATGTTATCACTCCTCTGCAGAGCACGCTGCTCCCACAGCTGCTCCTGGAGCCACAGGCAGCACATTTACAGACAGGCTGTGTCAAACACAGCCAGGGATCAATATCATGCCTAGGACTGAGCTGGGCCAGTTTTTCAGAACTGTCTCTCCTGGGCTGCCTGAGGTGTCCCCAAAGCCAGAGATTCCTCAACTCTTTGCTCATGACAGGCAGGGAGTGATGTGCCCATTACAGAGCAGCAGCAGCAGTTCCTGGCCCTGCAGGGTTGCCATGGGCACAGTGATGCCATCCTGGCTCTCTCATGGGATCACAAATGTTAAAGGGTTGGAATGGACCTTAAAGATTCTCTGATCCCAACCCTCATGCCATGGGCAGGGACACCTCCCACTGGAGCAGGCTGCTCAAAGCCTTATCCAACCCAGCTTTGAACACTGCCAGGGCTGGGCCATCCACAGCCTCCCTGGGCAATCTGTGCCAGAGTCCCACCACCCTCACAGGGAAGAATTTCTTCCTGATATTTGATGTAAATATCCTGTGTTTCACTTAGCACCCATTCCCCCTTGTCCTGTCACTCCAGTTCCCGATGCAAAGTTTCTCTCTGGATTCCCTGGAGCCCCTTCAGACCCTGGGAGGTGCTGGGAAGTCTCCACAAAACCTTCTCTTCTCCAGGCTGAACCCCCTCAACTCTCCCAGCCTGTGTCCATGGGAGAGGTGCTCCAGTCCTGTCACCAACTTCATGGCCCTGTCTGCACTTGCTCCAACAGTTCCATGTGGTTCCTATTTTGGGACACCAGAAGAGTGCACAGGACTCCAGGTAGGATCTGACAAGAGCAGAGTAAGGGGGAGGATGGATCTGCTGCCTCGATCTGCTGGCCACGCTCCTTTGGATGCAGCCCAGGACCCGCTGGTTTCTGGGCTGGGATCACTCACTGCGGGCTCATGGTGAGGTTTTCCATCACCATCAGCCCCAAGCCCTTGTCCCAGGGCTGCTCTCCACCACCCCTGCCTGGCCTGTGGGTGTGTCTGGGACTGCCACGACCCAAGTGCAGGACCTTGCACTTGGCTTTGTTCAGTTCCATGAAGTTCACACAGTCCCACCTCTCCAGCCTGTCCAGGTCCCTCCAGATCCATCCCTTCCCTCCAGTGTGTGACTGCAGCACACAGCTCGGTGTCATCAGCAAATCTGAAGGTGCCCTCGATCCCACAAAGGTGTTGGACTCTCCTCTTGGACAATGCAGGGTGTGTGGGCATGGGCAGTTCTCTGCTGGGCAGAAGATAAATTCAATCTCTTCCAATTGATCAGGAAAACATAGCCTACTGGGCTTTCCATTTCCTCTTCTCTGTTTGGAGTCAGCATACCTAAGGCTAGTGGCACAACTTCTACAGCCAGGGAATCTCAACCCCTGACTCATGTTAAAAGCCAAAACTACTTGGACTGGAAAACAAATGTGTTCCAGATCAGCCTGAGCCATTCAAGCCACTTCCCATCCTGGCTGAAGTGATCTACAGGGTCCTTCCCATGCACACAGGTTTCACTCTCAAAGTCACCCAGATTTTCCTGCACACCCAAATGGGATCTGCAGTGGGGGCTGTGAGCAAACCACGACTCCAGCTGGGACCAGAGGCTGTGCTGTGACCCCCAGTCCCTCGTGTTTTGAGGGCAGGCTCCACAAAGCCCAGGCCCCACTGACACCACAAACAGCAGCACTGCTTCTGCCCAGCCCTGGGAGAAATAACTCAGCATCCTCACAAGCCATGGATTGCTCCATCTACCCAGATAATATTCTGAGCACTGACAGACTATCTCATCTAAAGACTTGAGCTGACATGACATACTTAAAAGGATTTTTAAATTAAAAGGAAGCTTTGTATTAGGAACATAAACCCTTTATTGGAGGTGTCAATGAAGGCAAATGGAGGATTCCTTTGCTGTATAAATTACACAAGGAATTCCCAGCCCACCCCATGAATTTTGAACCAATGTGTTCAAGCCTCTGGTTTTCTCTAACCCATAAAAGCTCCAGATAGTCAAATATTATGCTTCTGCTTTTTAAATATTTCCATTTAAATGTAGATTTTGACCTTCTTTCCAATGAAATATTAATAAGAGAATAAAATATATATTACTCTTCTTCTGAGGGAGAGGTCCTCTAACTCTGTCATGTTCCCCATTGCTTTTTGTCAAGAGGATTTCTTCAAACCATGGTGAATTTATTCCTCATTTCTACACTTTTTTAGGCCATGGCAGCTGAAAACAGAAAGGTGATCCCTTTATTTTTATCATTCCGAGGGGAGAAGGGAGAGAAATTCTTTTTCTCTAGATCAATGAAAAATAAACAAGGACACCAAAGAAACCCCATCATTTCCAGCAAGAGGCAAAAGGCTAATTTAATTTGAAGTAACTGTGTTCCTAAAGAAGGACACAGTATAAAGATTAACTGAGATCTCAATTTCTTTATATAACAGCAGCCCATTAAATGAGACAGAGAATAAAACTCACAAATTGCCCTGCTTGTCCATCTTTATCTTCATCATTGTTCCAAGACAAATACCCCTCCCCTCACCACAACATTATCTTTCTCGCTCCTCCTTTGTCGTTAAGGAAAGGGAAAACAACCAAATCCATCACTGTGCAGCAGCACAAATGCAGTTCTGTTTGAAGGGGATCAGCTCTGCTCCTGCTGATTTAAATGAGAGCCAGGCAGGACCCCAAGGATGCTCATCAGTCCTAATTACAGCTGCCTCAGGAGAAATGTTGCAGCACTGCAGAGTAACCTCCTCCTTTAAGGGCCATGGCAGGGTGCAGTGTAAAAACACAGGGGATAAACGCTGTTGGTATCCAACACAACAGCCTCGAGCCCCTGCTGCTGTTCTGGGTGTTTTCATCTTACTCCTGTCTTGGGTAACACTGCAAAGCCACCACAGACTGGTGGGGAGGGTGACAGAAATCATCTGGTAAACTATGGAAAGATACATGAAGCTGGAAAATCTAAGGCAGGATGGACTGAGACCTTGGGAACCTGTGACTGCCAGATAAGAACTGCGTGCTGTGATGGAGCAGCCCCTGGCAGGGCTCTCAGCCACCGCTGAGCGCTGCCCTGTGCCGAGTTATTTCTGGAGAGAGGCATAAAGCAGAGATCAGCCGTTCCTCAAATTTTATTTACCAGCTCTTGCTGTTAATTCACATGCCAGTGCCCCTCTAATCTAACTCGTGGAAAGTATCAATTCTGACTTCTCAAGTATATCTCATAATTTGGCTAAATTACAGCCCTGTGCCATCAGCCCTGGTACTCTCACCAACTCTTGGGCAGGGTATAATTTAGAGAGGGTGGGATTCTGAAAGGCAGCTCTGAGAGTTAAATGCCCAGCTTCAGCTGAATTTCAATAAGCACTGGGTACACCTAATTCCCTTCGGTTCTTTTTTAAATCCTAGCACCCTTTTTTTTTTTCCTTTTTTTAAGATGCTACCAAGGAAAGGTCAACCTAATTTGCCATAGCAGCAAGTGAAGGCAAAAGATCAGCACATGCTGACAGGGTGTCTGAGAGGTTTCATTATAGAGTAGTTTACAGCATTTATTTCTCCTGTTGTTGCTGCTGTTTTCAGGGTCAAAGAACAGCAGAGATCACTGGTCTGGGAACCAAATACTTGAATTTTTACTCATTTTACTCCTCCCTCACAAGCTTGTTGACTCATATGCTACTAACTGCTGAGATTTTTCTCAATAACCACATGGTCGTTGGAAGTTTATACCAATGCATGTAGAAACTTCAAGCTTAAATTCTAATACTAACATTACCAATTGGCTTTAATACAACTGGGAGTTCCAAGTGGAGTGTAACACCTGCTTGACTCACAACAGCATATCAGCCAATCCAGCCAAGCCAATTCATTTGAAGTTTGTTTCTTTTGGAACATAAAATTGGTTTTGGGAGGGAGAACTGCATTAGAGTATGGTACTTTCTGAACCAATCTTTCTTCACACCCTTTAACACTCTATGGCTCACAGGGAAATGCCCTAAAGGTTTGCCCCAGCCCTCATACAAACACTTTAGCATCATTTTCACCATGTATTACCAATACTAACACTGTGTCCAACTGCCATGAGGGTTCTCCACAGCCTCTACCTCCCTGTGAAAGGCAGGTGCACGGTCTGGTGTGAGGGAGAGGACACTTCAGGCTGTCCCCAGGCCAGGAGACATAGGTTACCACTCACCTGAGTGCCTATGGATGGGCACAACAGGCCCTGAGAAAGAGCTGCCCTGCAAAAGCTCTTGAGCCACTTCACAACCTCAACTCCAGCACAAGGAATGGAGAAGTGGCTTTGGCTCAATTTCTGACAATCCAAAGAGGACAAGAGTCAGAGCAAACAAAGGGAGTGCATATGCATGGCCAAGAGCCAAGCCTCAGAGATAAAAGACAGTAAAGGAAGTTCTTCAGTCACAGCCAAAAGTTCAGCTGACAAGAGCATTTCTCTTCCAGCAGCAGGGAAAGAACCTTCATGTCAAGTAAAGCACATCACCCAACTCTGCCTGAAAAGACTGCTAAAAAGGTCAAGAGATTTTGTATCTCCCAGCTATGTGATGAAAGATGTGCCACAAAGGCATTGGTTTCATATTGCTTTTGTCAGGTGAAGGCAATATTCACATGTGATGAACAGATCTGCAGGCAGTGCAGTCACACATTCACATCTCACATGCCCACACCATCGGGGCAATGCACCAAAGCCTGAGCAGAACTAGCCCTGCTCAGCTGATGCAGAGCTAGGAAGAGATGGGAAATCTTCACATCTCTGAAGGGATTTCAGGGTGAAAAGTATTCCTCAAGAGCACTGTGAAAGTTATGTGACCATTTATGATGCATCTACATAATGTTTTGTGTGGAGAACAAAAATGGGTTTTTAGACATGCTAAAGGCCTTTTGCTGGCCCCTGCATGGCCAAAACTTCTTGCTGCCATGCTCCCACAACCAACAGTTCTTTGTGTTATCAATTAAAAAAATAAAGAAAAGGAACAAGCCGACTATAAATTAGTTGAAATTGTGGTTTTTTAAACTCCCCTTTTAAAACCCTTCCAGGATAAATACAGATACAGTTTCCAAGAAAACATACACACCATGCCCCACAGAGTTAAAAAGCAAAAACCTTTTCATGCTCATCCACAAGCACACACTACTGTGACATCACCACACTGCCTTAGAGACACTCTGCCCCAGCACAAGATACAAGACAGAAGAGAGACAATAAGCTTTTTCCTCCCACTGTGCACTCCTCAACCGTGATCCCAGAGAATCCATTTTCAGGTAAGAGTCCTCAGAGGCTCTAGTGGCTTTCCATTCTGTATTTCTTTCTCCACTCAAACAACAAGCAAGAAAAACTCCCAACCCAATTTATCTAAGTGTCTTCAGCAATATCCTTTACAGACTTTCAAAGAGCCACTGGCAGTAGTTAAGCTGGTGCTGTTTAACTTGGACATCTGTCCACCCAGGCTGGGCTGACCAGCTCAGTTTACATCACTGGGTAGCAATCAAATAATAATTACTTTGGGTTACTACAGACTGGAGCTGGATTTGAGTGAATGATTTCAGAGCACTGGAATCCATTACCAATAACCCAAACCAGCTGGGTTCTCGTCTCTGTTACAAAGAAAGCAGCAACAATTCCAAACATTAATTCAGACACTAAGTACTAGCTGGATCACCAGTCCATAGGAGCAGTGGCATGTATTTTGACATAATTACCTCAAGATGGAAGTGAGAAGGACATCCTATGGAGAACAGTTCAGAATTTACATTCTGTGCCACATTTAACTCTCTGGAGTTATATGGAAAAGGTTTGTATTCAATAAAAAGCTCCATTTAACATTATTTCCTTTGCAAAGGCAAGCTGGATAATGCTGGTGGAAAGCAGGATTTTGCAAAAGCAGCCTGCAGTCTCCCAGCAAAAGGGAAGCCAGCTGAAGAGCAGGAAACTGCCTTTCCTGAAAGAAGTTAGACTGTGCAACAAATTGGTACATCCAAATAAACAAATCCCTGAATCTGCTCCATTTGCCTCCACGAAACAAGTCAGTGTTGACTAATTGTATTATAATATGGGAAGCTTGTAATGGGCTTACAAACCATGCATTTGCAGGCTCCTTCCTGCTCAGGGCTGTCTGGCACAGTGAAGAAGCCAGAAGAGAAACACTGGAGTCAAAGGCTTAGCAGGTATGTTCTGGAACTGAAAGCAGTCTGCAATTCACACCAAGATGGGGTATGGGAAAATGGGACAGAGGGGAAGGAAAAGGAATTCTATCTCCTCATTTGGGACCAGAGATCTCTATTTCAAAGCTACATCTAACCAGGGGGACTGATGACAAGAAGTTCTCCCAATTACTAGAGGAGTCAACCTTCTGAGATCTCACATCCTCTGAAGGGCCAATTTCACTGAAAAAAAAAGGAAAATGAAAAGGAGCCATTTCACTACACCTGCAAAGGACTGAGGTACCTTATACCTTGTGTTTATTTTCCATTTGCTGGTAAAGGGCAGTTTTTTGGAACAATCTGGCAGAATAGCACAAATAGATCCTTAACATTGTAGGACACATGAAGCAGCCTATGGGAGAGCATCACACAGCTGCAGTGCACCTTTGTAAGTGAATTAGTAAAAACAAGATCATGATTCTTATTTTCAACAGATTTTTTATTGTAAAAATCAGAACTCTGAGTTTTCTCTTTTCTAAAAACTACAAGTCTGTTTTATTATGGTTGTATGTCCATTTAGTTCCAAATTACTTCACCAGCAAGAATAGATGCTGCTTTCTTTTCTGTCTGCCTAAAAGAAATTAGAGATGCTTTTCTCCAAAGATACTAATGTTCAAACCCTGAGAGCCATCATTCTTGCTGTGACACCCAGGAACCCATATGCAAGTGTTATAAATACAAACTATTATCTCCTGGCTTCAGTAGCCTCTGCATGAGTTCCACAGTCAAAGCATTAAGAGAAAGGGAACTCAGCTGTTTCTCCAAATATACAGGACAAAGTGCTGCCAGCTTCAGGAAACCAGGTTCCTCCACCTGCAGCAAGTTGTGAATGCTGCTTATCTTGAGTTTATGAAATAAAAGGCATCACAGACACTTTCAAAGTTGCAGCAGAACCACTATTTGCTAGCCCCCCTAATTTGTCTTCAGGGAGAGGAACAGTTCAGATATATGACAGACCATAGAGAAATCAAGCAATCCTAAAACAGCGGATTGTGACAAAATCTTTTCTAAAAGAGCAGAGTGTGCAGCAAAATGCCATGAAAATTAACTCAAAAGCCCAGTTTCACATCCTTGAGGATCAATTATAGCCTTTGTGCTTAAATGCATTTCATACATCAGTGCTGCAGTGGGGCTGGATCCTCACTGCTGTGGCCAGTTCAGCCCCACTGCTCTGTTAATGGGACAGGTCAGCACAACAGCAACATCATGAAGGATAAAGAAAGGCCAAGGATAAATCCCTGCTGCCCCTAATGTCACTTAGGTCACACTAAAGGCTGGTATTATGTTTATCCAACACCATTAACCTCCATGTCTCCTGCACACAACTAAAACCCAGCTGGAGCAAGGCAGCTCAGCCAGAGACCCTGACACAGAGCCACAGCACTCCCAGCTCAGCCAGAGACCCTGACACAGACCCACAGCATTCCCAGCTCAGCCAGAGACCCTGACACAGACCCACAGCACTCCCAGCTCAGCCAGAGACCCTGACACAGACCCACAGCACTCCCAGCTCAGCCAGAAACCCTGACACAGACCCACAGCATTCCCAGCTCAGCCAGAGACCCTGACACAGACCCACAGCACTCCCAGCTCAGCCAGAAACCCTGACACAGACCCACAGCACTCCCAGCTCAGCCAGAGACCCTGACACAGACCCACAGCATTCCCAGCTCAGCCAGAGACCCTGACACAGAGCCAGGGCACTCTGGGCAGGAGCTGCAGGGAGCACTTGTCCCCCCCAGTAAAGCACTGAGGAGCAGCCCTGAGCTCAGCACAGGCGGCTGCAGGGACCACGCTGTGTCCTGGAAGCACACCTGGAGAAGCACAGATCTGGGAGAACAAGGGCACCTGCATTCTCCTCTCACATCCACCAGCTCAGAGGCACTCAGGGAAGCTCCATCCTTACAGATTTTGGGGTTTTGGCCACGCCAGGCTGTGACAGGCTCTCCCGTGTCCTGCTTATGGGACCAGAGTACCTCCAGAGCTCTGCTCCCAGTGAAAACATAATCATCTCATCAACTCAGTGTCCTTTCTTTTCTAAGGCACTACACCTTTAATTTCCTGCACACCAGCTGCCTCTCCTCTCATATGAAGGCTTCACCACCAGCCAGTTAAAAGAGACTGGGGAGCAGCCTCTGCCTTCTCAGCTGCCTTCCAGGGGTTGCATCTCTGTTTCCCCCCAAGGCTGTTGATCCCCACAGTGCACATTACAAGTTTTGCTTTTTTCACAGTTGCTTCTGCCACCCTCCATGGCAGCCCCAACCCTGGCAGGAGCATCCCTGGCTGCCTTAACAGATCTGCAGGACTGCATGAAGCTGGGAAGCTTCCCATTTCTACAGCAGAGCCAAGATTTGCCTAAAGTAGCTGACACAATGTCTTGAAACCTTCCAATTATGCAGCTGGGGAAGCCCTCTCCCTCTGAAATTATCAAATAATAGAGCAAGAGAGAGCATGAGAGAAAGAACAGGGGCGGAGTGGAGCAGAGAGGGAATATCTATGGCCTTCTGCACCCAATTCTGTCACTCTGACATTTCTTTCAAATACAATTATTTAAAGTCTCCTGATGGCAAAGCTGAGGAAAGGGACTAATAGAGGCTTGTACGGTACCTCTCCATCAGGCAGTTCAATAAATCCTGGCAGTGCTGTGATTTGTGTTGGGAGAATGAGCTTTTCAAGAGCAGAACTATCACTTTACACCGTCAATAATCTCACTGTCAAAAACTCCCTGAGTAACCTGACCAACACTTCAGAAGCTTAATTTATAGATGTGCTATTTGCCTTCAAGGTATTTTATGCAGCTAAATAATGGGAGTGGTATTATTCCAAACTACTCTGCAGCTTTCACATGTTGAAGAACATGCAGGAGGACAAATTTGCTATTATCTTAGGGCTAAATTCTTCCGTGTGATACCTGTTTGACACCATCTACCACTACTGGAGTTGCTTCCAAATTATACTCTGGAAAATGGAAGTAGAATTAAGCTCTAGCAGTTCCAGAGGACATGACCATCCAATCATTTATAGGTCATCCTGTTCTACCCCCTGCCATGAGCAGGGACACTTCCACCATCCCAGATTGCTCCAAGCCCTGTCCAACCTGATCTTGGACACTTCCAGGGATGGGGCAGCCACAGCTCCTCTGGGCAACAAATGCTGGGGGAAGATCCAGAACTAAATAGGAACACATCCTAATAGCCTGGATCTCACATCATAACTCTCTAACAATGAGCTCAACACTTGTACAGAGGCACTTAAGGAGCAAAGCAGTGCATGGAAAAATGCCAGAGGTTCTTGGCTTTGCTGTGGATACTTGTCCAGGGATTTACAGAAGGCACCTCTGACCACCACTTCTCCCATCCAGGACACCCATGACCTGCAGTGGGATTGCAGCAGGCCAAAGAATCTGCCCAGAATTTCATCACTGGGACACAACATAGCTACACTGAAGTTGCAAGGACCAACACTGATACATAAATGCATTATCTAGAAAGATTTGGCTTTTAATGCCAGTTTTCAGGTTTAGGGACATATCCATAGAATCATTCAGCCAAGTTAGAAAAGCAAGCTCTCTTTTCCCCTAATGGAATAAGGGATGGGCTTCTTACTTTCTACCATAACCCATAACACTATTTAATGCAAAAGGCATATTTTATTTATTCCTGGCTCTAAATGCTGATGGGGCAAGAATTAACTCCTTGAATGGGAAAAGTATTTATGTAACTATAACAAAGGATACCAGGCAGAGACCCTGAGCAGGCACCAAACATGAAAGTGCCATTGTATCCCAAGCATCTGAGAACACCAGGCTGCTCCAGCCAACAGCAACAACAATTTCCTTGCTCTGCTGCAGGGTAAGTCCTTACAGCATCAGTGTGGAAGTCACAGGCATTTGCACACCCTTATGGGGTGAAAATGTGAACCCTTATGGTTCAAATGAGTCAGAGAAAAGGCAACCTGAACCTCAACCAAGGGAAAATACTCAGTTTTACACCCAAACTGGGCAGCTTGGATCTCTGCATTTTTGTAGTGATATGTGTGCATTCCAGACTGCAGAACAGCCCCAGCACAATGCTTGGTCAATACCTACTGAGATTGCTCCCTTTTCTCAATTCACATCTGAGCCACTCTAAAGGGTTTTTCTGTTACAGCTGGGCTCTTGCTCTAGCAAAAGACTGCCCTTTTTTGTCTTATTCATTGGTTTGCTTTAAACAACAGCCTTTCCTTGACTAATAAGTCACATACCAACAAATCAAGATAATTATCCAAAGGTCAGTACATCAACAAGGTGCCTTTTTGCATATTCCTGTGACTCCAGCTGCTATCTGCACTGCCAGCCTCCGACACCCTTCAGACAAGGGTGGCAAAATCACTTAAAAGCAAGTGGATGTCTGCAGTAAACTGTCTTTTTATGGACAAAGGAACCCTGCCACTGCCTACACACACCCAGAGGGCAGAACTGTGTTCACACTTACAAACAAACTCAAATAAGAGCCCAAATATTAAACAAAGTGAGAAGGGTTTTTTAAACAACCCCAAAACTCTTTGTTTTGTCAGACCAAAGTGAGTTTGACAGCTGATACTCTCCCCCATAACTCCCTATAGCAATGCAGTTTACCAGAGCCTGCCAAGGCCACAGAATAAATTAATATCAGTTTACCAACCATGGAGGCACACGTAACCTCTCCTGGAAGGAATTAGAGCAGCTTAGCTACATAACACAGATCCTGTGCCCACTGCTAGCAGCTAATAAAGCACAACTCAATTGGTAAAATTCCTCCCTCCTGCCCTTTTTTTAGTAAAATAAAACTCAGAGTTTTTTCTACACAGTTCCAAAGCAGCCCAGCAACAACAGCAGAAAGCACAGCTGCCTTGTCCTCACTACAGTGTATGCAGTGATCACGATTTAAATTCCCTGTCCCCAGCCAGTTCAAACCCATCAAACAGACCAATTCCCACTCAGTCCCACCAGCTGTGCAGCTCTGCACTGCTGGCTCCCCAAAGAAGCCTCTTTGATGACTGAACTTGGCAGAGCAGGTGCTGACTTCTGACCCCAGGAATAACCAAGTGCATGGCCCCCTCCTGCCTGGCCAGAGAGATACCCCAGAGACAGATGGGGTTCTTTTGCTCCCTCTTTGATCATGCTAGTGGTGAAAATGAAGATTAGTCTTGGCCATGATCCATCCTGCATATGACAGAATGATCACCTGGCATTTACCTCCAAATCTCTTCCTCTTTAATACATAAACTGTTTAAAGTCAGCACCATGTGGCAAGGAAAGCTCTTCCCTAAGCCTCAGTTGCAGAAAGATCTCAATGGGAATATCGACAAGATTGACTTCTTCTGCATGTTTAAACTAAGTGTCAGAAAATATTTATGCCAGCCTTTTTTCACCCCTTCTGTCCTCACTCCTTAATCCTGATGCAGCTGGAATAGCAACTTGTGGCAAGTCTATAAGCAACATGGTCCAGGGGAAATATTTATACTTAGATAGATTCAGAGTTCTCCAGGATTGGGAAAAGGCTCCTGGAACAGGTAACTCCCATCTCATTGGCCTGTCAGGGCTTTTCCTTGCCTGTGGCACCAGGCTCAGTGGGAGGAGGCAGGGAAACACTTGGCTCTCCCTTGCTCCACTCCAGCTTGGGCTCTTTGGTCTCGGTGTTGCCATCCATCCCACCATGAAGGCAGTCTGAGTGACTGCACATTGCAGGATGTTGTATGCAATGTGAAGTTTGAAGCTGAGGGTTTTCCCTCTCTTGTACCAGGACAGGTGGGTTGATCTTGCTTGTTAATTCAGGAACCAAATTCTGCCCCATAAGTCACAGCTGAACCACAAAGGCTGAAGTACAAACCATTGGCCTTGTTTGCAGGTGTGTGGAGTCTCTCTGGTACATAAGTTACTTAACTGATGGAAAACCTGCAAATATATTTCTAAAGGCTTGATGTCCTAAGGAAGAAAGTCTCCCTTTCTTCCCTAGGACAGCTCAGACGAAGGGAACAGGAGGGTTCCCTGGTGCTGAGAGGAAAAAGCCTCATCACGAGGCTTTCTGTTCTGTATCACAGCCAGGTCATGGCCCCTTCCAGACACACGGCAACATCTGAACTTCTTATTGCTTTTTGTCTTTTCTTGTCTTATGACTTCACTTTCTGTTGGTGTTTCCCAGCTCGTTTCCCTTGGTAGTGCATATTGCTCTGCCTTGCTGCAAACAACTGCTGTGATCAATACCCCCACATCCAGGAAAGTCACATACACTGTATTAGCACAGATATATTAACTGAGTTTGCACGTCATTTGCACACTTCATTTTGTGAAATGTGATAGATGCTAATAACTCCTGCCATAACATTTACCCTGTCTGCTGCTGCACCTGCCCATTTAAAGTCTCCACTTCCTTAAGGAACCTGGACATTGTCTCCCACAACAGGACACTGTTCTCATGGGAGTCCTTCAGCCAGCAGACTCAAGCTGCAATCCCACAGTATCACCCTGTGGTAGCCAGAGACCTTAAATCAGCCACCTTAACTTTGTGGATTTTTGGCAATAAGGAAACAAAAGCATGTGATGACAGATGTGCAGAGCACAGAGGAGTGTGAGCATGTTTCTGGAGCAGCAGCATGGCCTGAGTGGTTTCTGCTCTCACTCTTCCTCACCCTGTGGGCTCACTGTCCCAGAATGAGTGCAGAGGAGGAGTAAAGCACCCATAGGTAAAGCACTGGTGGGTAAAGAACCCATGGGTAAAGCACTGGTGGGTAAAGAACCCATAGGTAAAGCACCCATAGGTAAAGCACTCATGGGTAAAGAACCCATGGGTAAAGCACTGGTGGGTAAAGCACCCATAGGTAAAGCACTGGTGGGTAAAGTACCAGTGGGGGTGAGTGACACAACAGCCTCAGTCACTGCACAACTGC